>BSBK01008676.1:0-385000 GCA_027943335.1 Chamaecyparis obtusa | reverse complement strand
AAATGCACTTAGTGAAAAGTTGCAAAGTAGCCCATATTGCATTCTGTTCATCATGGGTACAAATGGAAACCTTGATCACATTAATTTGGGTGGATTTATGCTATGCATAGTCATAATTTTCTTCTCAACATGTTAGAACTCTGAATGGTATACCCTACCAATGATGTCCCTTACATGCCCTAACTCTATAAAATTGTAAGTAAGATATGTGTGTGAGCCTATGCAAAATGATTATGGTGAATAATTTCCATCTACCATTAACTTGAGTAGTCACAAAAGCTCACAATGCACTTTATACTAGCACCACAACTATTTTAATTAGAAATTCCTATTCATCAATGCCCTTGCATTTACAAGACCAACTTACATCTCGAACCTTCACCTACACTCTTCAAAGTATATTTGACCATCTAATATATCTATTTTTGAACAATTTTCTTACCAAATTCATGTTTAGTTCCCTCATGAAAACATTCAACAAACTTCAACAAGCCACCACATTGTGAGAACTTATCATTTAAGCAATTATTTCTATAGAAGAAACAACCATCATCTCTACGACAAAAAAATTTATCTAGAAAGTCTCTCAATGATTTTAGAAGATGACTCACACCACAATCCTATAACATTTCATTAGTATGCAATATAGAATGGATGTAGCATAATAGTTCATGGTGCACTGAAAACTCCACATGATATTTAAAACAAGTATTTCTAATCTTAAGAGGTACATAATAAAATGGCTTTAAGGATTCAAATTCCCTTTGTGATATTTACAATTTTGGTTGTCTCACAATTTTTTTTTAACAACATTGTTTGACTTACTTCCAAATAATGTTTAGGATGTGGTGTGCGGTCTCGATTGCCAATTCTTAACTTCAAGACATCCTTAACATTTGGTGACACTCTTGAGTTAGAGTGCTAAAATAGTTGAATTTAATCCTTCACACTATCAGTTAGTTTCTTATCAAAACATGGAAGCCTCCTGCCATAAGTCCACGTGTCATTTTGAAGAGGATAATCAAGTCTTACTCATATTGCAAGTGCTCTATCCAAAGTTTTATGATTTATGTTGAAATCAAGACAAGTTTGTCTCATAAAGTGAGCCTTTCTCAAATGGTGACTCACTAGGGAGGTTGTAATAACCCTCTAAGTGGATCTCTTATCTTTTTCTGTAATATTCTTCCCAATAGAATTGAGAGCACTAAAAATATTTTTCACAATAATAGAATTTTTCACCATTTTCTTACTCACACAAATCTTCAATTTCTTTGGAAAAGGTATAATCTTTCGTATCTTTAGCAATTGAAAAAAAAGTTGGAATTTCTCGGCCAATGTCTTCTTGCTAAATAATTCATCAAAAAGTTTGGAATCCCACAACCAAATAGTTCTTCTTGATCTCTTTCCCTCAAGACTGCTCATAATGTTCTCACTGATTTCAAGTAACCATTTTGGTGTTGTTGAAGGTCTTGAATTTGAAGTGATTTCATTTTCCACCTTTAAGGGACTTCATTTCTCATGTAATTTAGAGATATATAGCGTTCATGTGGTTTATCAACATTATTTTCTATACCAATCCCAAATTTAATATCTTGTGTAACATTTGCATGACCAATCTCTACATTTATCATTCCCAAATTGAATCTATTATGTAACATTATCATTCTCAACCTCTGACGCAAAATAGGGGAGGATGATGGGCCAAAGGCACAACATAATCAAAATCTACCTTGCAAAGATCACACACATAAGAAACAACACACAAATTGAGAGAGAGAATGCAGATCAGATCCTTATATTTCATCAAATAGATTCATACATATAGGGTTGTAAGGCCTTCCTGGTTAGGGCCATAAATTAAAATTCAATTACAACATTCCTCCAACATGTGAGGATTTTGAAACTATCTTCAACTCCTAATCAGATACCATTCCTCTTCTAGCTCTAAGCTCCTAAGATGCTATCCTGAAACTAAAACTGTAAGAATTTGCAAATAGCAAATATTGAACCAAGATCAAGAGGTTGAAAAAAGCACAAGAGAGAGAAAATATGAATGCAAGGATGGATTAAATAGATCCAATGAATTAATGATATTCACCAATTGATATTAATGAAATGATTACATAATAGGCCTCCTTATATAGGAAAGGTGATATGAGAGAATGATAAGGAGCTAATAAGCTATCACCTATGCTAGGTGTAATCACATGTCCACCAAATATGGATCATCCTCCAATATGAAATAAAGTATGTGCATTGGATTAGGATGATAATGTGATAAGAGAACAAAAGGTGGATCTCACACACAACGAGGTATGTGATGACAAATATCACACCAAAAGTGGAATTTCTCCTACACCATGTGCTTAACAGATGTGCACACTCCTAGGTGTCTCAATCACAAATTACTATGCAATGCATTAACCTAAGTAAGATTAAGTAAAGTGTAATTAGAAATAATTAATTACACCAACACCTCCCCTTAAGTGCAACTTAGGGGAATGCACTTAAACTCACAATGCAAGATGGGTCCCAGCTACTAGGCCATGTTAGGTACCCATGTACAAAATGCAATACATGAAATGCATAACTCTCATAAAGTGGAGAAATAGGGAAAACCTCATGGGGAAAACCCTCCCCCAAAAAGAGAGAAGAAAACAAGATGCATGGATGGAGTGCTCAAGACCCCCCAAGAACTACATACATCATGTATATACAAAGAAGTATCCCCCCATAAGAAGGATAGTTGGAGACATGATATCCCCCCCATAATGTAGAAGCTCCCATGTTGATGAAGAGTACTTGCAAACAATAGTGCAACCAATGCTTACAAGAAACATGTCTCCCCTTAGGAAGAAATAGATACATCAAATGATGAAGAAGCCAATCCTTGTGCAAATGGAAGGAGGAAGAAGATGAAGGTCTCCATGTATGAATCTCTGAAGACTGATTAGGAATCTCCAAGCTGAAAGAATCTATCACCTCATGTGACAAATCAAGTGAAGAAGGAGAAGAATCAAGTACACCAATCTCCAAAGAAGGTGAAGAAGTATCCCCATCTATGATGAAACTATCATCAAGGGAAAGATAAACCCTCTCATGTATGTCTTCCAAATTTGCATCACGAGAATCAACAAACGCTGAAGATGCATCCAAATAGTCATCACATTCTGCAAGATCTGAAAAACAATGATCATCCTGCTGAATAGTAGAGCCCATGTCTGAAGAAGTAGGAGGTGGAGGAGTAGGAAGATCAACACTTGTCTCAACAACAAAATGATTCAAGTGCCCAAAATTCTCCTTAAAATTATCCCTTGGCAAAGGGATGGGTACATCATGAATATCATCATCATTATCAACAAAAGTGGAAAAAGAATACAATCGTGATGTATGATCAACAACTCCCATAGCTATGACATCTCTAGTCTCCATGTCCCTAATGTAGACATAATTAGGAGTGAACTCAACAATTTTACCTTGTGCCCCATGCGTGATTTGGTAAATAGAAAGGAGATTAGTGGTCAAGGATGGTACATAAAAAACATCATTAAATGTCCTCTCTCCCATAGGAATAGAACCTTTCCCACAAACTCTCATGAATGTGTTGTTACCCATCAAAATATTAGGAGAATTACAAGGCTCAATAGAAGAAAACATATCCATAGAAGATGCCATATGATGTGATGCACCTGAATCAAGAAGCCATTTACCTTGCTCAGGATGTGTGGAAGCCATGAATGCTTATCCTTTACCTTTATCTTTGGATGATAATGAAGATGTAGAAGCTGCCAAATGTGTAGAAGAAGGAGAAAACACTAATGAGGGAAACTTAATATTGTGTTTTTGAATAATGTGAGTTAGCTCATCAATCTTCTTTTGAAAAAACTTATGCTCATCATGTCCTAACTTTTGACAATATGCACATTTATCTCTCTTTCTTCTAGATGATTCCTCTCTTGAAGAGGACTTGGATTTAGTACTTTTTGGTGAAGAAGATTCATTACCTTTGTCATGAGGCTTAGGATCCTTATTGTGTTTCTTTCCTTTTCCATTAGAAGTCTTTAAAGTAGACTCACTTGCAATCAATGCTTGATATGTGGAAGGCTTCAACTGACCCATGTGTGCCAACTTTGCTTGTTCCCTTGTGAGTTGCGCTGCAAATTCATCAAGAGAGGGCAATTTGTATGCACTACCAAGAGCATCCATAGTAGCATAGAATGTAGAAACAAAGATAGAATAATCAGGACCAAGCTTGGAAAGAATAGAAAAGATCAATTGTTCATCCCCTTTAACAATGCCACATGAAGAAAGCTCTGATCTAATAGTATTGAACTTAGAGAAGAAATCTTGAATATTGTCAAAATCCCTAGGATTAAGACCTATGAGATCATTCTGTAATCTAAATTTTCTCATTCTATCAGGTTTACCAAAGAGTCCTTCCAATGTGATCCAAGCATCATGAGGATGTGTGCAAGATTCAATATGAAAGAGTATGTCGCGAGAGATGGATGATCTAAGAGAGACAAGTGCTTTATCTCTTCTATCAAACCATTTTCACCTTTCTACAACACCTGTTTAAGGTTCTTGATCCTGCCCAAGACTCATCCTAAGCAATCCAAGACTCAACAAATGATCATTTAAAGAAACTTTCCATTCATGGTAGTTATATGGAGTGAGGATTTTAACCTTTGAATTATCCATATTTCAACCAAATAATGACTGATAACTACTGATAACTCCTTTAAATGATTGATGCAAATCAGAAAACTAAAATCCAAGGATTAACCAAGTGCAAATATAGCCCCAAAATGACCTATTGCTGAAAGTGATATGTCTACCCAAAATCACTCAAATCTAATTACAGATCTAGAAAGTAGACAAAAAATCATGCGCTTTCAAAAAAAATTTCACCTCAAAATGTTACCGTATGTGCCCAAATGAAGCCCTGGAAGTTGCATAAATCAGGAATAGATAGGAATAGTCATCAAAATCTGAAATTTCAAACAAATATGGCTACCAAAATGAAAAATCAACACCACCATTGGAATACTCAAGAAATTCTACCCAATTTCAAAAAAAATTGTACCCGATTTGGAGTCCAGATGACCAAGATATGGCCTCTCAAAGATTGACTGTCAAATAAAAAATGCAAATCGTCAGGGCAAAGAATTTTCAAACCCTGTTGACATCAGAAATTTATGGGGTTAAATTTGATGGCTACATGATTGTAAAAAAAAACCAATTTTTCTATGCGATGACGGCTAGACAGCCGTCAATTTTAACTTCGTATGCGAAGTGTCGTCAGCGAAAAATGCCTCCATGGGCTGACATGGCACTGACTGGGCTGGCCGTACAACTCTGTATTGTATGGATCAGATGATGTGGTAGTCGCTATGGTGAGGTAGGTGACATTTTGTTTGTTCCACATGGTAGGATTGGATAGGGCACAATGCAAGTGAGGTGGCTGGCACTGCTGACTGGGCGCCGATGGAGAGGGGTTGCCGCGTGGCGGTCTCCGTGAGCAAAGGGGCTGCCGCGTGGCTGTCTCTATTGGGGTCTGCTGCCAATGGTTGCCACCGATGGAGGCACGTTGGAAGTGTCGCTCGCAGTGGAGGGAGGTGGTGGAGCGTGGCGATGCTGGGATTATTAATCCCACATCGCTACGGTTTGGGGTTTCAACCCCATTCTTATATGTGAAGGCCCACGAGTAAAATCAAAAGGAAGGCCTGCGGTGGAGTTGAGACTCCCATTTGGTTGTCCACTTATGGGTTGAGTGCTGGTCCCACCTGTGATGTGGGCATTCTGCAGAGACGAAATATTCTCTTTCGTCTGACAGATAAAGGTAGGGGCTCGTACCTAGCCCACAAATATTTTTGCAGGAAAAAAAATATGATAAAAATAGCAAATTAAAATTTTTATTTTTATTCTTTTTGAAAAATCATACCAGAGGGCAGATCGGGCCATACGGTCCGATTTGCAAATTTTTTTTGCCTCGGATTGGACTTTCACCGAATATGGGCAAGTTTATAGTCAATTTTTTTTCGAAACAGCCTCCTGGACACAATGGTGAGGTCAGATATGCTCCAAGACTCCTCTATCGCACACTGGTTGCTAGATCTGAGATTTGGACCTTCAAAGCTTGCAAGATCTCTCCAAATCGACTAATCAAGAACACTCCAATGGCTCTGATACCATGTAAGAATTTGCAAATAACAAATATTGAACCAAGATCAAGAGGTTGAAAAAAGCACAAGAGAGAGAAAATATGAATGCAAGGATGGATTGAATAGATCCAATGAATTAATGATATTCACCAATTGATGTTAATGAAATGATTACATAATAGGCCTCCTTATATAGGAAAGGTGATATGAGAGAATGATAAGGAGCTGATAAGCTATCACCTATGCTAGGTGTAATCACATGTCCATCAAATGTGGATCATCCTCCAATATGCAATAAAGTATGTGCATTGGATTAGGATGATAATGTGATAAGAGCACAAAAGGTGGATCTCACACACAATGAGGTATGTGATGACAACTATCACACCAAAAGTGGAATTTCTCCTACACCATGTGCTTAACAGATGTGCACACTCCTAGGTGTCTCAATCACAAATTACTATGCAATGCATTAACCTAAGTAAGATTAAGTAAAGTGTAATTAGGAATAATTAATTACACCAACATACTATACAATGCTTGTATGTGCACAACACATATTTATACTTGTAATACCAAAATCTGGAAACTACTCTTCTAGAGTATTCTCTATCCTAGAATGTTCTACATAAAATCTGGATTGTTTAATGGAAGGCTATAGAAAGCCTCTCCTCTAGATTCTTCTAGACAATCGTAATCCTTAACATCACTTTTCTAGATTGTTCTAGACAATCTTAATCCTTAACATCCCCCCTTAAGATTGTCTAGAATAATACAAAAAATAATACAAAAGATAGGGGAACATTATATGACTATCCCCCCTTAATGTTCACCTCAATCATACCAAGCATACTTCGTAGCTTTAGAAATTTAGCCTCAAACATACTCTTAGTAAATATATCTATTGTTTGATCTTCACTTGGACAAAATTGAAGATTAACAATATTTTCTTGAACAAGATCTCTGATATAATGAACATCAATCTCAATGTGCTTTGTTTTAGCATGAAAAGCATGGTATCAGAGCCAGGTTCAGCTAGAACATTGTTGTGAGGTTCAGCTATAAGATTGTTGTGAGATTCAGCTAGAAATAGATTGTTGAAGTGATTTGTTTTAAAAGTTTCTATATTGCTGAAACAATATTTGCTTGAAGTTTCTTCTTGTGTGGCTAACATGGGCTCTACAAATGAACTATTACCAATCTTTGATGGAAGTGGTTTTGCAGATTGGAAGATTGCAGTCAAGAATGCTTTGAGAGAAAAGGCTTTATGGAGAATAGTGAATAAGGAAATTGGAGAACCCCAAACTGATAGAGAAAAAGAAATTTGGAGATGCAAGTTGGAGCAAGCTAGAGGTATTATTGGTAAAGCTTTAAGCCCCAATCTCAATAGAAGGTTTGTTGATATTGATGATCCAATAGTGTTGTGGGATAATTTAGAAAAAGATTATAAAGATGTTGATATTACTAGCACATTTAGTATAGAGGAAAAATTGGTGAACTTGGATCCATCTTATTTTGAAAAAATGGCTGATTATTTCAATGAAGTTACTTTTTTAAATGCTCAACTGAAGAAAATAGGTGTTGAATATGCAAAGAATGATTTTCAGTTGATTGCAATGGTTGAAAGTAAGCTTCCTCAGCCATACAAGGTATTTAAGGAATCAAGGAAAAGGATTATTCAGCTAAATCCTAATACTCCACAACAAACTTTTGATCAATTTCGTAAGTCTGTTATAGATGAAGAAGCTCAACTTATTAAAGAAGGGTATCTTAAGAAAAATCATGCATATGCAGCTAGAAGTAAGTTTTTTTAGAAATGATGGAAAGAAGAATTGGAAAGGATATAATAAATTTCTGAATAATGAGAAATGATGGTGCAGAGAAACAAGATGGAAGAAAACCCATTATTTGCAGGTATTGTGGTGGTGAAAATCACATGGAGAAATTCTATTTGAAAAAGAAGGACAATGAAAGGCATCAATACAAGCCCAAGCAAGAAAATTTTAAGGATGGAAAGAAGGATAGGTACAGCTTTGTAGCCATCTCCAAAAAAAGAGAAGATAAAACAAGTAAGGAGGTAAGTGTTACACCTGAAGTTAAATCTAATGTTAAAGGGGGATACTTTGCTTCAGATTCTATTAAAGAATGGATTTTAGATTCAGGTGCATCATATCACATGAATGGAGATAGATCTTTGCTTACTGATTTTTATGAAGGAAAGAATTTAGATCAAGAAATTACTATTGGCAATAAAATGAAACTTTCGGTTTTAGGTACAGGAACTGTTAATGTAACAAATGGGTCTTTGAAAAATGTTTTATTGGTTGAAGGATTAGGGGTGAATCTAATTTCAATATACAAAATAGTTCAAGCTGGATATGAGTTTGTTGTTATTGCTGATCAAGTTATTGTTAGAGATAGAAAAGACCCAAACAATATAATTGCCATTGGTAGAGTTGATCATGAAGAGAGTCTTTTTAAATTTGTGGGATTTGCTGATGAAGAATTTAAATAATCTCACTCTTATATTTCTCAAGTTGATTATATGTCAAAACTTTGGCATGCTAGACTTGGACATATAAATTATAGGAAATTGCAAGATATGGTTAGAATGGATATGGTTAGAGGGTTAACAAAAATCTCACCATCTGAAGGAGTTTGTGAAGAATGTGTGCTAGGAAAACATCATCGAGATCCTTTTGATTTAGGTAAATCATGGAGAGCTAATCATCCATTACAACTCATTCATAGTGATTTATGTGAACCAGGCTATCCCTCACTTTCAGGTGCTAGGTATCTCCTCACTTTTATTGATGATTATAGTATGAGAGTATGGGTTTATTTTATTGAAAGAAAGAGTGAGGTACTTGAAGTTTTTCAAAAATTTAAGGCCTTAGTTGAGAATCAATGTGGGAAAAGAATTAAATGTTTAAGAACAGATAATGGGGGTGAGTATTGTAACTATGCATTTGAGTCATTTTGTGAGACTTGTGGAATTAAAGTGCAAAGAACAGTGCCTTATAGTCCTCAACAAAATGGGGTGGTTGAATGAATGAATAGAACTCTTCTAGAAATGGCTCGTTGTATGTTGCATTTTAAAAGCTTACATAATAAATTTTGGGGTTTGGCTATTTCTTGTGTTGCATATATTGTAAATAGAATTCCCACTAAAGCCCTCACATATATCACCCCTGAAGAAGCTTGGAGTGGTAGAAAGCCTCACATTGGTTATTTAAAGGTATTTGGGTGTATTGCTTGGACACATATTCTCGATGAAAAGAGGAAAAAGTTAGAACCAAAGAGTCACAAGTGTTTGTTTATGGGTTATAGTGAAGAATCAAAGGCTTATAGGTTATATGATTTGACAACAAACAAGGTATTTGTAAGTAGAGATGTAAAGTTTGATGAGCATTCACAACTTCCAACCACTTCCTCTCACTCTACAACAACAAATGCTTCTCCTATTCTAGAAAGAAGTGAAGACCATATTGATGAGGATGAGGTATGCATTGCTAACACAAATGAAACTACTAATGCTTTTGATCAACCATTATTTATAGGTATTGATGATGAAGAAGATGTTTCTCCAGCTAGACAAAAGACAAGAAGTGTTGAAGAAATATATAGACAAGGCTCAAAGATCCAAGGAAGGAATGGTTGTGCTCTCATTGCCAAAGCATTACAAATAAATGATCCAAAATCATATGAAGAAGCAAGAGGGAAGAAAGAATGGGAGCAAGCCATGAAAGAAGAATATAATGCATTAATGGACAATAAAACTTGGGAATTGGTACCTCAACCCCAAGGTAAGAATATTATTGGTTGCAAGTGGGTTTACAAGACAAAATTTAGATCAAATGGTGATATAGAAAAATTCAAGGCTAGATTGGTTGCTAAAGGATTTAATCAAAAAGAGGGTGTTGATTATGAAGAAACATTTGCTCCTATCATTAAAATGAATACAATTAGAGTTATTTTATCTTTGGCTGCAAGTCTTGGGTGGCATATTCATCAAATGGATGTAAAAAATGCTTTCTTAAATGGAGATTTATATGAAGAAATCTATATGGATCAACCTCCAGGTTTTATAGATCAGCAACATCCTAATCATGTTTGTAGATTGAATAAGTCACTCTATGGACTTAAGCAAGCACCAAGAGAAAGGAATGAGAAGATTGATAGGTATTTCCAGCTTCACGAGTTTAAAAAATGTAAATCAGATCCAAATCTTTATGTGGAGAAAGCGAACAATAACATCATCATTATTGCAGTTTATGTAGATGATTTACTCATAGCTGGACCAAATATTGGTTTAATTAATGATTTGAAATTAGATCTCAAAGGGGCATTCTATATGAGTGATTTGGGTGAACTAACTTATTTTCTTGGCTTGCAAATTAGTAGACTTCATGATGGGTTGTTCATCTCTCAAACAAAATATGCTTTGGATCTTTTAGAGAAATTTAAAATGATTGATTGCAAGCCAGGCCCTACTCCTTTCCAATCCAGAGTCAAGCTTACTAAGGAATGCCCCTCCAAGAAAGTAGATCCTACTCTATATAGACAACTTGTTGGTAGCTTGGTTTATCTAACTCATTCTAGACCAGACATTTGTTTTGCAGTAAATATGGTATCTCAATTTATGCAGGAACCCAAAGAAAGTCATTGGATAGCTACCAAGAGGATTTTGCGATATGTTTATGGAACAATATACTATGGCATATATTACAGTTGCAAGTCCCCAATTTCTTTGCTTGGATTTACCAACAACTACATTATATACAAGAGGATACTGAAACAAGTCATCCTTTTGATCCACCATTAATGGAAGGAACAACCAGATCTAGGTCCACATGCTTTCCAATGATAGATACCAACATTAAATCTATGACAAAAATTAAGTGCACAAGTCGGCCTCAATATAAAACTAAAACAAAAAACTTGGTAAGCAAGGATAACCGAGCACCAGGTAATTAACTGACCAACTCGGTTAATGAAGGAACTAAGCAACTACCAAGCCAAATCGGTCAAAGAAGGAACCAAGAAACATAGAAAAATCAAACTTGTTTTTGGTGAAATAGGATTGCCAAGGACCTAAGATGCTCCTGCATCAGACACTTGGGGTTATTTGAAATGATTCTCCAAATCATGCATTAGGTACAACCTGAGCTGAATCCAATGCAGATTGTGAAATCTATGAACTATCTTCAATCGGTATGTTCTTCCATTTTACCAGATATTCCATACACTATTTTCCTCTTGTGCTTCTGCCAACTCTTTGTTCCAAAATCTTCTCAACTTCTTCTATCTGTCTCTTAGGATAATCATTTGGTACTGTCATTTCTTCATCTGATTCATGATACTCATACAAATCAAAAATGTTGAATATAGGAGATATATCCATGTTATCAGGTAACTCAATCTCATAAGCATTTCCACTGTCAAATATCTTCAAAATCTTGCAAGGACCAAACTTCTTCATTTTTAGCTTCCCATATGTTCCAATAGGAAATCTACCTTTCTTCAAATGAACCATTACTTCATCACCACCTGCAAAAGTCTTATGTATTCTTGACCTATTAGCTATGTCTTTGTATTTATGATTACTTCTCTCCAACTTATGTTTCACATCTTCATGCAATGTATTCATGAACTCAACAAAATTTACTCCTTCAACACTTCTCTTTTCTTCACCAGCAATATCCTTAAAATCTAGTATACCTCTTGGTTGTATTCCATTTACAATCTCAAAAGGTGTTTTTCCCATACTCCTATTCACTGAATTATTGTATGAAAAATCTTCTTGTGCCAACATAGAATCCCAATTACTTGGTGTATTTCCAACTAAACATCTCAAAAGATTACCCAAGCTTCTATTCACAACCTCTATTTATCCATCAGTTTGTGGGTGAAATGTAGAACTATACCTCAACTCGGTGCCAAAATTTCTCCAAAGAGTCTTGCAAAAGTATCCAACAAACTTACTGTGTCGGTCAGAGATGATACTCCTCGATAATCCATGCAATCTGATAATTTCCTTAAAGAAAAGATCAGCTATATGTACTGCATCTGATGTCTTTCTATAGTGTATAAAATTTTCCATCTTAGAAAATCTATCCACAACAACAAATATAGAATCATTACCTCTCACTGTCTTTGGTAAGCCAAGAACAAAATCCATACTGATATCAATCCAAGGTTTCTTAGGATGGAAAATCTCAATGTTTTCAGGTACCTAGAAATTCTTTCCACTTCATCTTCATCATGTCTAGATCTGATATCTAATCTATAGAATTGCTCAGTATAATCTTTTATCGAGCTATCTTTGTGCCTCAAACTTTACAATCACCTAACTAGGTTAATTTGATAATCACAAGGTAAAAAATTTCCTTTCAACTTATTTACCATCTTATTCCATATCTTAATTTTGTCTTTTCCTTTCCTCTTTCTATCCAACTGTAGATGCTCCCACCATAAGGATATATGACCCTTCAACTTTGTGCTTGCAATTTTTACCTTCTTTTCCTCGGGGAAATTTTCAAGCTCAAAGTACTTTTCCATCTTGATGATCCAATCCACCAATTCATCTGAATCCAACTCTCCACTATACTTAGGAGGATTGAAATGTGGTGTAGATTTCATATTTGTCAAAACCTTCAACAATATTTCCTCACCCTGATCCATCAAAGGTGTAGGTTCTACATCACCTTGTTCTTCCTCAATTTTATCATCACTAACATCTTCAAGATGTCTTCCTCTATGCTGGGCTATCTCAACAACTTCTAATCTAGCTAAAAGTTGTCTCGAAATGTCTACCAATCCTAGATCCGCATCTCACCTCCCATGAACCATCTTGAAACCCTCTATAATTGCAGGCTAGATCACAATATGCTACCCCACAAAAAATCAACTAGGGTTTGACAAGAAGGAACCCTCAAACCTAGATTCATAAATCTAGCTCTAGATCTCACCTTTTCTTTGATACCACCTGGCACAAAGCAAGGAAGGATGAGGGGCCAAAGGTGCACCCTAATCCAAATCTACCTTGCAGAGATCACACACATAAGCAACAACACAAAAATTGAGAGAGAGAATGCAGATCAGATCCTTATATTTCATCAAATAGATTCATACATGTTGGGCTGTAAGGCCTTCCCAATTAGGGCCAAATATTACAATTCAATTACAACAATCCTCCAACATGCGAGGATTCAGAAACTATCTTCAACTCCTAATTTGATACCATTCCTCTTCTAGCTCTAAGATCCTAAGATGCTATCCTAAAACTAGAACCAATGAATACATTATATACAAGAGGCTACTGAAACAAGTTGGCCTTCAGATCCACCATTAATGGAAGGAACAACTAGATCTTAGTCCACATGCTTCCCAATGATAGATACCAACATTAAATCCATGACCACAATTAAGTGCACAAGTTAGCCTCAACAAAAAACTAAAACAAACAACTCGGTAAGCAAGGATAACCGAGTGCCAGGAAAGGATAATTGAGGGCCAAGGAATTAACTGACCAACTCAATTAACAAAGGAATCAAGCAACTACAGAGCCAACTTAGTCAAAGAAGGAACCGAGCAACACATAAAAATCAAACTTGTTTTTGGTGACGCGGGATTACCAAGGACCCAAGATGCTCCTGCATCAACCTCTACATTCTCATTGCCAATCTCTACATTTTCAATCACTATATTTTCATTCTCAATCTCTATATTTTCAATCCCAATGTCCACATTTTCATTCTCAATCTCTACATTATCATTTTCAATGTAAAAATCTTCATTAGATCATTGTCAAAATTATACTCAATATTTTCAAATTCAATCTCCTCTTCACTTGAAATAACATTTATGGATGGACCTTGGGAGTCACCTTGACTAATATTTAACATACCTTGTCTCCTCTTCCTATGCTTTTCCCTATCTTTTTTTCTATATGCTTTAATTTCATCTTTTCTAAACTTTCTCTTTTCTTTATGCTTTCGACGATTGCTACTCCCCATTATACCATCAACAAATTGACCAAATATGATTGCCAAATTTTTTTTGAGAAAAATATTCTTTAAAATGTGTTATTTTGTCTGTTGTAGACTATAAACCTATGAAATTCATAGAAAAAAAGAATGTAGGGTCCATTGGAATCAAGAAAATATCACACTGCCATAACTTGTTCTACACGTATCAGATATCAAACACATATCCATTATCGGATACCAAGAAGATTAAATCTCTTTACCATTGACTCCACCCCAAATATTTTCACTATTGGTGCCAAAATTTTGGGCATGTGTATCTGATATTAGATAACTCATCTATGCACTACACATCTAATGATATATATTATATAAAATATATATTGATATAAATATTATATAATATTTAATATATATTATATATTATATTATATATCTTATATATTGTGTATTTTATAAATATTATATATATATATATATATATATATTAATTACATATATATATATATATATATATATATATATATATATATATATATATATATATATATATATATATATATATATATATATATTAATTACATATATATTAGAAATCTAAAGCATTACATGTCTACTAAAATATTAGAAATGTAATGCATTATAATATACTATGCAAGGAATAGTGCACACACAAGAGAGAGAGAAGGGACAAATTTAATGGTGAATGTCTCACGTCGATGACCTTGGATTTGATGATTATGATGTGTATATCAGGTTGGTCGTGTCACCCAAAATTTATAAATATTGGGTCGAATGCCTAGGCCCATCGCACATGGATTTATGTCATTTTCTCCTTTTCTTTCACAATATCGCTAATCGAATCTAATTTTTGGACACGTTTAATTTAAAAATTTTGCCTACAATTTCCAATGCTTGTCTTAATTGACGACCTATATTTTCTAATGGTGTTATAAATATATATTTAGAGGAGGCCCCAAATTCTTCTAGCATTTTGCGGATGCATGTATCCAATTGACACCACTTTTGTGAACTCTATTAATAATAGAAAATTATTGGAGGACCCATAATCACCTCAGAAATTACATAAGAGATGTTATAATTACATGGGCTTCGCCAAATATTTGTATATCTAATATCATATAAGCTTCCAGCTGAATTTTCTAAAAAGGATTGGTATAAATACATTCATAGATTAGTGTTATTGTACATAATTTGGTTTAGTTGGTTTTGATATATCAATTCTGATCGATATCAAATTTTTAGACTACTGAGTGCATTGGTGAATGCAATTGAGGAAAAGGTAAGTGATTAATTTTTGAAGTGTACTTAATATACTATTATTTTGAATTCACTTGAGGTTTCACCTCTATCTATCTATGACTCTGTAATTATGAGTTCATTCTTATTTAGTGGGGACCAGTTAGTGTTCAGTGGTCACCCGAGGGCCAAGAGACCTCAGACATGATGACATCTATATTTTATATAATTGTAAACCTTAGGGCCAATGAATCATATTTATATATATTATAGTCTATTGTCACTTCTTCAACAAGTTAATATTTTTTTTGGCAGCCTTTATTTCATTGGAGATGTCGACTTAGAATAAGAGTAAGGTCCCTCATCCTGCATTTGGGGAAAGCCAAGAGATGCCAAAAAAAGAAAAAACCTTATCATCATTCTTTGGTGGTGGAAAAGTTTCTAGCCAAAATCAGGAAGCTATGTCATCACAAGTAGATTTAAAACCTACATGACATATTGAAGAAAGCGACAAACCTGATATCTTAGACCATGATGAATTTGAAGAAAATTTTCAGGTAATTACCTAGAGTAGCTAGAATGATATAATTGAATTGGGTAAGAATGAGAATGTGAAAGATGATGATGGTGCATCGAAGAAGATAAGAAAATACAATTCAAAAAAGGATAGAGAATAAAAAAAGATCAGAACTGGGATCCGTCAAGGAAATTTCAAATGGAATGGCCATCAAAGTATTGGATCATTGAACTAGTGGAAAATCCAATTGAAGGTGAGCCTCCAGTAGAATACAGATGTAATATTTGCACCAGGATAAATAAGAAGGAAAAGAGGTTGCAACTAAAACTTGACACCATAGAGAAGCATATGGGTAAATTTTACAAAAATAAAACTATAGACGGAGTTGAAAAATTAGTTATAAGATGGCAAAAAAAAGAGGAGTCTTAGCATGTTAAGAATGCAAAATTATTTGAATTTCAGCAGAATATACAAACGAAGCCTATTGAAATTAAAGGACCTATTGAAGTTTTTTTTTGGAAAACCAATGGAAGTAGAAAAAATGGAAAAATGTGTTTAGTTAAGTGTTTTCTTTAATATTTTGAGAAAAGGGTGTGCTATGACAGACTACCCATCATTAAGTGCTTTATTACATTTTCTAAAATTTTGTAACTATACTAATAGTCACTGGTCAGTAAAAAGTGGTTGGGAATGGGAAATTTGTCTTGCTAAGGTTGAAAAAGAAGATCCAAAGGAAAAAAAAATTGAAGAGTCAAACTTTATTGCATTATCTTTAGATGAAGTTATAGTAGTAGATAATACTTCCTCGGTATGCATGCATGTTTATATTGTACATAATTTTTCTCGCGAACCTAATCTACTAACTGTTGCTAAAATGAATGATAATGCGACAACGAAAAATTTATTTGAACTAGTAAAGAGTTCTCTAATTGAATATGGAGGTATAAATGACATGAAGATTGCCAAAATTTTGGTGTGTGTTGGAGTGGATGGAGCTTCAGTAATGCAAGGCCACATAAATGGTCCTTTTGCAAAGATAGAAAGTTCTTGTGCACCCTATGTTACTAGCATTCACTGCATGGCCCACAAAATGATTCTAGCTTCTGGAGTTGTCAGAAAACATTTTCTAGTACAACAAATTTAATTTTTAATAAAAGAGATCTACCAACACTTCTGTCAAAGTCCAAAATGAATCAGGGAATTTCAACACTTTTTCAAAGGACAAACCTATGAGAACAAGCTTCTTAAGGATAATGATACCAGATGGATCTCTTTGGATGGATCAACATATCAAGTTTTTTTAGAATATCAATCTTTGCTTGGTCTAATGAACTCAAGTTGTGACCAGTAAGGGCTACCAATATTTCTTGAGCTACTGTGAAGGTTAAGTAATATAGAGACACTATTAACATTAGCAGGTCTTCTCCCCATACTAGAGGAAATAAGGAATATAATGAATAAGGCCTATAAAATAGCTATATATATTGCAGAATATGTTGCACTATGTAAATTGACATGCATGATGCTCAATCATCTCTATAGATCATGTGATGATGTAAAATTTTCCAACTGACTAAGAATCACATATTTAGACAATCTTGATAAATTTTTAAAGATCGGTGCAAATGAGGAGTTATGTGTAGAAGTATGTGGAGTTGAGATACTAATGCACAACTTTGCTAGGGTCGAGTCTGAGGAACCAAGAAAGAACTCTAGGAAGAAACTATCAAGTGTTACAAGGGAAGAATTTACCAAGATCATTGAGTCTATAACTACTTCTGTGAAGGACATTTCCTATGATCTTTCCTCAAGGACTAGACAAAGATTCCCTCTAGAAAAACTACTTGAATCCATGGCTATTGTGTTTCCTCGATATTGGAGTCTTAGCAATTTGATAGATTTTCAAAAAAAGATACTAAATTTGATGGATCATTTTTGCAAACCCAACTAATTCAATGGAGTAACTCTAAATGGAATTCTAGATGAATCTCGTTTGAGAGAGAAATCAGGCCATTTTTCACAGACAATGAGGGAAAAATTTAAAATTATGTGGAACTCCCACGAAGATGGATCAATAGAAAGGCTTTGGAAAAGTCTAGCTCAAAGAGAAATGTTGATTGATTCAATATCAAAAATTTTCAAGCTTGTTGATTTATGTCTAACCATGATATTGGGGTTGGTAGAGGATGAGAGTTTTCAGTACTTTGGGGTTCCTAAAGTCAAAGCTAAGAAACAAACTAGACAAGAATTTAGAAAAATTATTGAGGGTCTATACATCCAAGTATGATGTCCATACTTTTCCTTATGATAGGGCACTGAAAGTGTGGAGGAAGAAATGACAAAGAAGAGGGTTGGGGAAAATTTCAAACCAAAGTGGGAGTCCTAGAAACAATGATGTCAGTGACTCATGTATTGGTACTGGTAGCGTTGAACTTGAGATACAGTTAAGCAGAGGTATTTAGAGTGACAGAAACATAGCGAAGAACAAATGAAGCTATGAAGTTGATGGCAAGGAATCCAAGGATCTCGATAATGAGATGATGTGGCAACTTGAACCATTGTTGAAGTAGAAGGTCAATGGGTCATAGGTATTTATTAAAGTTATTACTATAGTCTATTGTCTATATCTCATCATCAATCATGCATAATAGCATATTACAATGTCAAATAAATGAATGTGGTTGATAATGTCATCAATTCCATAATTAATATTGATTTTCATTTGCATTATTCAATTCATATGGTGTAATTCTTAAAGATTTTTATTATTTTTTTGAAAATATAGAAATTCATATGATACAATTCATAGAGATTCTCATTAATTTATTTACAAATATGATACAATTCATTCATTAGCAATAGTAAGTACACAACTCTGTGTGATTCTGTTTGCAAAATTCAATACCTGATTTCAATTTCATTACCCTTAGAAAATGACCCTAAAAACCCTTTTATAGAAACAAGGGAGCAACAACAACTTTTGTCTTGAAGGTGTGGCAATTGTTGAACTCACCATTGGTATTGGTTTCATAACATTTTTCTTCTTTGCACTGCCTAGATCTTTGTAATCCATTGTTTTCATGTCAACTCATAATGTCCTTTCACACCACTAGTACTACCCATGGCAATGGCACTTAATTAAGATTGAATCTGAGTGCTTGGAAAAGGTGGGACTAGATTTGAAGATTGAACAAATGAAGGTGTAAGGGTATGATACTGAGTAGTACCTTTTTCTGATGAACCTAATGATTCAAGTCCAATGACTAGTGCCTCACCAAGTTTTGGTGGAACTGGTGTTCTATCAAAAAAATTTCCTCTTGGGTATTTTTATTGACAATTTCTTTTCTATTTTCATCATAATTTTTGGTGCAGATCATGACAATTTATGGATAAGGGAATACTTGGGGTAATGCCATGCATGACGAACCAATAATCCACGATGTAATTTTATTTTTCTATTCCTTTACCATTCTATTAAATGAATAATATTTTGTCTCCTTCATTGGATCTTTCAATTTTTTTTCAAGTGCAAATCTTATTTCCACGATTCCCTTATTTCCATCGATAATAAGATCATAAATATCATGGAATTCATTAGTGAAACTTGGTGTTTTAACTAGTTTGTGGAAGTCTATTATCTCTATCTTCTTTCTTTTCTTTTTACTCGTAATTGTAATACCCCGAAAATGGGCTTAAGTTCCATTGACCTCATACATCAAAAAATCAATCGAAATCAACATAAAATTCATAACCTAAGGCACATTTGCACATCAAATCATCGAAACCCTAATCGATTCTATCTTAATTCTGCATCGGGGAATATTCCTAAATATTCCTAATCTATCCTAATTATTTTTAATTAAATATTATTTGGCGATAAATGATATTATTTTATTTATCCTAAAGTTAATTAATTGAATATGTTGAATATTTAATTATTTGAATTTAATTATGCCACTTAATTATTTAATTAGATTTAATTGAATTTATTCCTAATTAATATTGTTTTTATTTGACAATAAATCAAATTTCTAAAAATAATTGATTAAATGTTTATTTAATTGATTAAATCAAATTGTCAAATTTAATAATATAGTTTTGGTATAAAGTTTGATTAAATAATTGATTAATCCATAAATCAATTATTTTTATTCAAAAATCAGTTAAGTTGAGAATAAAACACATGGAATATTAAATAAATTCATAATTATCCATGCACAATTAGAAAAGCAGTTAAAACTTTAAATCAACTATTCAATTCAATTTGTTAGCTTTTTGGACTCAACATGTGATTGTGAGTTAAAAAGTGATCTGAACTCCTGATTTGAGTTAAAAAGATGATTTTGCATGATTTTGTGAGTTAACTATTTCTAATTTTTGGATAACTCAACAATCAATCTGAGCTAATCAGGGAGAGATTTTTGGTTTTTCACAAGTTCTCAAAAACCCTAGATTTCTATATAAATGAGGCTCAGTCCTTTACAAATGACCACAAATTTGGAGAATCTTACTTGTGCAATCTATCGAATTGTGAGATTGTACAATTTTGAGATTCTTGTTATCATTGTTTCATTCATTTTCAAAGCATTCAAAGCATTGTTAGATTAGATTGTAATTCATATTTTCATCTAGTTTTATATTGTCTTACATGTTTTTTATCCATACTACATAGAAAAATTCAAAAACATAGTTTAGATTTGCATTCATTTTCATAAGCTTTCATCATTTAAAATTCTCCATTTAGGTGTTGCATTGTCACTGATCTCGATTATTTTTTAGAATATCATACTCGCATCTACTAGAAGGAAGTAAATTGCCTAGTTAACAATATTTATTTTCATTGCAGATTTTCTAATTTTTTAACCTATAATGTTTTACTAAAGTGTTGTGTCCACAGGCAAGTACAATTTCACATGCACATTTTTGGTGCCCACCGTGGGGCCTGACAGTGGGTTTCCATTATCAAATTCTCATTTTTATGACATTTGAAATTCAAGCTTTGATTTTTAATTTTTATTCCATACAATCTCATATGACATTTGTAGATTGTCATACCATAAGTCTCTATCTATCCTATGACTGATGACAATTTGCATTGTCCTACCAGTTGTTTGGTATTGTCATATGAGCTTTCAATTTTCATGTGTGTAGGAATCCATATTCGTATCATTTTTGGATTTTCATATGGGAACTGGTATATTGTCGTATGAGTTTTGACACCAGTTTTCAATTTTTGTATCAGATTTTTAGGCAGTTTTTGAGATTTGGATTTTAGATTTTGACTGACAGCTAACCCTAACAATTGTTTCTTGCTGCTAGTTGATCATTTTTATAGCCTAACATATCTTTGTAGGATGGAAAGACAAAGACAAAGCATAAAAACCAAATTCTTTAGCCTCTTCTTGTCTTGACTTCCAAACCCTTGTTTGCAGATAACCCCATTTTCAAAAAATCATGGGTCAAAGACACTCATTCAACAAAATTTCTGACAGGTGGTTTTCCAGGTTGCCTAATCTTCTTTAAGTAAATTTTTTTTTTCTTAGATTTCATTTTTCATTTTTGTGCACTTATTTCCATTGAGGCAGATATTGAGGGGATTATGCTCTTCTCCTTCTTAGGAGAATCAAAATCCTAGAAGGTATCTTCCCTAGTGCCATTTTGCATACTATCTTTGGATTAAATTTTCTTGACATGTTTTTGATAGGGAAAAGGACAAGGTTAGGGGATTATGCTCTTCTATTTCAGAGAATCAGAAACCCAGATCCTATGGTCCCCAACCTCACATTTCAATTAATCCTTTAGAGGGTCTGTCGAAGAGGTAAAAAGCTCCTAGGAAAGACCCAAGTGGGGACAAGTCTTATGCTGACTCTTCCACCCCACTATAAAATTTGACACTTCCTTGTTGTTAAAGCCTCGGAAGACATAGATGCACTTGTTCCTTGGATTCATTCCATGAACACGCTTTGATTTTGTGTAGAGCGGAGCTACTTAAATCTTGCTTGCGAGACTACATTGGTCAGAGTGCTCATAGGGTTAACAACCTAAATCCTTCTTGTGGGACTATGGGAGACAGTTGTGAATGGATGCCTTGATTAAAAGCCTAAGCTAGTTTTCCACCGATCCACCCCCAAAGGATTTGTAGTGCTTGTGCGAGGTGAATAGTAATCACCCCAAGAAACTTGTCATATCGAGCCCTCTTCAATGCTTGAACTTGGCTAATACGGGCTTCAACATCCATTGTGTCATGTTGGACCTACATATTCTAAGGATTCCATGAGTGTGTTCCTAAGTCAATCAGAAAGTAATACATCTCTTCTCCTAGCTAGGGTAAGATAGGTGTGATTGATTCATTGAGTTGGTTCCCTCTATCTTCTGTGATTGTGAACCTATTGCTATGTTAAGTAACCTTAGACAATCCAATAGACAGATTTTCAAAAACTTGGATAGAGAAATTTGTAAACAATTTGATACCAAAAACACCAAATAGTTGAAAAAATTGTAAAATTTGAAACAAAATCCTTTTCTGGTGTAAACTATCATCCTAGTTTTTCAATTGTTGTATGACAATTGTTTTGATCTTCAATTATCATGCCAGAACCCCCAAATTTTCATACAGGTACCCATACTATGTTGTACGAGTCTTGTTATAAACCCTCAGTAGAAAGAAAATTTTGGAGTTATTTGTTGTACGAGCCTCTACAATTCTTGTCCCAGACCCCATTCTGTGTCATATGACCATGGATATTGTTGTATGACAGTTTATCAAAAATTGCCAAAAAGTCAAAATCTTGTCAAAAATTTAGTCAACCATCAATTATTATCTAGATTCTATCAAAATTCTCACTATGTTAGGAACAGAGCAGAGCCAACATCAAATTCATCCTATTTTCCTAAATTGACCAATTGAGCCCGATTTGTCATCTGATTGATCAGTCTGAATCCCATCTCATCTTGTGTCCAAATCTTGTCAACACAAACCTCAATTAAATATCTTCAAATAGCTAAGTGTTGTGAATACGTGTCCACCATCTTTGGGGTGTCTAACCATACATCTCAAACACTATATCCCTCATTTACGTCCAATCTATCTTTTCAAAAACCAATCTTGACAAGGTTGCGTCACCTGATATTTCCTAAATTAGAGTATCTTTTAGATGTCATATCTGGTTCTAAGTGTTCATCTAAGGTTAATGGTGGAAACTAGAGCTTCATCACACAAAAAACCTAGAGAAGAACCAAAGGTATCGCCTTCATCATCTTTTATTGTTCAGACCTTTCATCAACCCTACAATACAAATCTTTACAAAGAAGATACCCTAGGTAATTTACATCTAAAATAAGGTTACTCTAATCCTTCTCAATCAATCCCAGGAGATAATCAAAATGCCACTATGTCACAAGGTGGGGGTAACCAAGGTTCACAAGGTCACCAATCCAGTCATGGTAGAGATCAAGAACCAACACCATCAGAAGTTGAACAATTCTGTAATGATGACCTCTTTCAAAAATTGAGGAGACACTTCTTAAAAGAATAGAAAGAGTCATATTTCCTACAACTAGATCAACAAGGAGCCAAAATTCCTTGAGAATTTAATGTTGAAAACATCATCACATAAGAGGAAGAAACTCCCATCACAACTATGATGAAACAAATGCATGCCATGCAAATAAAACTTAACAAGATGGAAAAGGAGAAAGAACCCAAATAATTCTCTATGGAAGCCCTATGTCCATTTCCATTCGATCAAAACTTGTACATGCCACCATTCCCAAAAAGAGTGGAACTACCCAAGTATGAAAAATATGATGGAAATTCTTATCCTCAAGATCATGTTAGAGAATTATGCACTCTATCCATGGAGTTTATGCATGAACCAACATACTTAATGTGTCTCTTCCCATGATCTTTGGGAGGAGCAACCATCAAATGGTTCTCTAAGATGCCTCCAACTATCAAGACCTTTGAGGAGTTAATCAAATTGTTCTATCAATAATACTCCTACAATATCCAACATCTAGTCACCATGATCGACATTTGCAATCTAAAACAAAACTCAAGAGAACCCTTCCTGACCTTCCTCAAATGCTAGAGGAAGAACTTTTCACTCTCTGCCCAACCAATTCCAAAGAATGAGAAGTTATAAATCTTTATCAATAATCTAGTTCTAGAAATCAATTATCATCTGCAAATGCAAAATCATACATCCTTTGATAAAATGGTAGAAAATTCCATAAAAATAAAACATGTTCTTGTTCAAGAAGGAGACATATCGCTTCATAAAGAAAACAAGTACGATTCAGGATCTAGTTCCAACAAGGATAAGGGAAAAATTTGGAACAAGAACAAAAGCATTGTCATAGACAATGTTGTTGATCATATCAGTGCTCCACCTTAAGCAGCAACATTTAATCTCACCATTGGCACCCAAGCCATAAAATCTTCAGAGATGAAAGCAACCAAACCTACTAAAAAGTAAACTGACTATAAACCTTGGGTTACAAAACCAAAGTGTGAGTTCACTCCTTTGGGTGAGTCCTTGGAATCTACCATGAAAAATATCTTGGAAAATAATATCATCATGTTACCTGAGATCAAACCATATGACCCCGAAGTCAAACCTAAGTTGTGGAAAGAGACCGATTTCTATGATTTCCATCAAAACAAGGGTCATAAAACCAATAATTGCATGCATCTCAAATATCTCATTCAAGACAAAATTGACACTGGAGAAATTGTGATTGACAACCATAAATCCAATAACGATCATACAACATTCATGGAACCTTTTCTAAAACATAATCAAGGAGATTCATCTTCTAAACCAAACATGAGTGCTAAAGTCAATTATAGTTACTTTGGTAAGAATGATGTCATCAATATGGTAGAACCATGCTTATCTAAACACTGTAATATCATCACTATTGTCAAAAAGGATAGAGATAACAAGATAGCTAATGTAGTTACTTGATCTCAAGCTCAGGCAATTCTCCAAGGACAAAACTCAGGTTCTTCAAATGCCCCAAAGGTGCCATTTAATCTTGCATCTACATCTAAACAAAGGACTACTTCCAAATCTTCCAATTCTAAAGATTCCAAAGAGATATCATACAGTATTATCCAGTAACTGCAACACACTAATGCCAAAATCTCTATATTCAAGCTACTTTGCATCTCTCCTGATCATCATGCAATTTTGGAGAAAGATCTTATTGGTTCTAATATTCCTAAAGATCTTGATCTTGATAGATTCCAAACAATGGTGGGTCACTTGACATACCCTTAGTATATATCCTTTTCAGAAGAAGATGACAACTCACTGAGTCATCCACATAACCAGCCCTTGCATATTGAAGTCTTAATCCAAAACTATCATGTCAAACGTGTGTTGATAGATGGAGGCACTGGTCAAAATATATGTTCCTACAAATTGGTTACACAACTGGGATTGTGAGAAGATTCTATTGATCCTAAAAAGAAGATAACCATAAAAGCATATGATGAACAAGAAAGAAATTCTAAAGGAGTCATTATGCTATCTATCAGAATAGGACCTATCATCAGAGATATCACCTATCAAGTATTGGATCTTCCACTGGCCTATAACATTCTATTAGGAATAGTCCTAAGAGATAACTGACAGGGGGGGGGTGAATCAGTTATCTACAAGTTTCATTTATTTATCCAATTAAGTATACTTAAACATAAAGCATAAACACAATGAAAGAACACTTGAACTCAACAAAATATTTTGGTTACAGGGAAACCAAAATAGGTAAAAACCCCAGTGGGAATTGACACCCACTAATATTCTGCACTAGTGTATTATGATCCTTGTTAGAAGATCCTTAACCCTATTAGGAGTTTCTTTACAATATATTTAGTACAGTAGACCTGGTCAAGGGTCAGACCCTATTAGGAGTCTTTTACAATAGTGCCTCTTAGGGGAGAGGATGCACTATCTGAGAGCTCACTACTCAAAGGGGTGAAGGCTACAACCTTATGAATGACAAATATACACTATATCTAGATCTTGGTGAACTGCACTTAGACATGTTGTCTAGATCAATTCCAATGTATAGCACAAATACTTTACTTGGTCACGTAGACCTTCTTCTGATGGCTCAACACTTCACACACTCCGCTCTGCTCTGCTTAATCAACTATGAACCACACACAAGAAATCACAAATGACTACCTATAAATATCTTTCCTCTAAATGATATAATCAAGTCAGCCTATTAGAACCACCTTGAAATTATATTAGAGAAACCATAAGAAACTCTAATAACAATTCAGTCAACTCTATTAAGCATGCAACATATTCTGGGACTTGTCCAATAAGATAATTGTAGATGCACGCTACACACTATCGGCTCTACCAAAATAACTAGATCTTCCACCTCAAGCTGAATTAATTCATGTGCTCTTAACCAAACATCACTAACTCTTCTCTAAGCTTAAATCCAAGGGTGCATACCCAAATGATAGGTGCAACTCTAGAACCAATATAATCTCTGTCGGCTCTTTTGAACAAACATAGGAACCTGCTACTGGTGAATAGTGACTGCATAACTTCACTTCTACTGATCATCAAACTTTGCATCCATGAATGTAACATTACTAATATGTCTTCAACATATATCCTAGCACACAAGGCTCTATGATAACTGTATAGATAACCATACACAGAACACTCCCTGTTACTCTGTCAGGAACAATGCTGACACAAGCTACTATATAACTATCTGTACTAATAGTTAACCTCTGTGCCCATGATATCATGCTGATATCATGTCCATGATAAATATATAGAAATCTTACTGCATATGAATTCCATGCATGCTACTTTCCATATGTTGTCAACAATGACAAACATACAGTCAATACTGGCCTGCTGGCAAATCTCCAATAATCTCCCCCTTTGGCATTGATGGCAACATACGGAATGAAAAAATCCACCAATCCAAATTAACTTTCTTTTATAACATTCTCCATTTCCTCTTAAAATTCCCCCAAAGATGAGTCCTCCATCTGCTGCAATATTTTCCAACATTCTCCATTTCCTCAACTGAACTGCTATCACAATAGACTATTACTCCCCCTTAGTATAATACTCCTCCTTTTTACTTTTATTTTTCATGACTATATATATTACTCCCCCTTTGACATCAATGGAAAAGGGCACCAATCAATTTAAGCACTGGTACTAATTCATAGGTAGAGTAGTCAATCATCCATTAGTCCCCGAGGACTGATGCTTTTCCTTCTTTCTTCTAAGCAGAATCAGGGAAGGAAATTACTCCCAACTTCTCCCTGAGATACTCAAAAGTATCCTTTGGCAAGGACTTTTTGAATATGTCTACCAATTGATTTTTAGTACTCACATAGTCCAACTTGACTTCTTTCTTTGCCACTTCCTCTCTTAGGAAGTGATACTTGATCTCAATGTGCTTTGTCTTTGCATGCATCACAAGGTTCTTAGACATATTGATAGTGCTAGTGTTATCACATTGAATAACTATAGGATAATTAATCTGAATACCAAAGTCCTTTATCATTTTCTTGATCCAAACAATTGTAGAACAATTCAAGTCTATTGCAACATACTCCGCTTCTATTATTGATTGAGAAATACAATTATGTTTCTTGCTTTTCCAAGTGACAAGTTTATCACCAAGAAACACTGCTCCACCTAACGTACTCTTTATATCATCAATGCATCCTACCTAATCTGCATCACTGTACATGTTAAGCTCAATATTTTCTGAATTAGGATACCATAGACCATAGTCTATAGTGCCTTGCAAATATCTGAATATCCTTTTTACTGCCATGAGGTGACTTTGTTTAAGCTCTACTGCAAATCTTCCAACTATGCCATCTGCATTGGAAATACCAGGTCTAGTCTAAGTAAGATATATGAGTTTACCAATCATAGACTTCTACAATATTGTATCCACTACTGGTGATTCATCTTCTTTTGTAAGCTTGCATCCAGTGATCATAGGTGTTCCTACTGGCTTGCAATCATCCATCTTTAATTTCTTAAGTATCTCTTTCACATACTTGGATTGATTAATAAAAATTCCTTTTTCTATCTGCTACACATTTAGTCTCAAAAATTATTTGATAGGACCAATCATACTCATCTCAAACTCATTATGCATTTCTTTGGCAAATTCTGCACTTAGTTTGTCATTACCTCCAAAGATAATGTCATCAACAAATATAGCTACAAGTAGTAGACCTTCAGATGTCTCTCTAATGAATAGATTATAATCTACTGCTCCTTTCTTGAATCCAATCTTTGTTAGATATCCATCTAGTCTCTCATACCATGCTCTAGGGGCTTCCTTAAGTCCATACAGGGCCTTCTTCAATTTGCATACCATATTAGGTCTGTCTGATAAGGTGAATCCTTCTAGATGCTCAATTTATACTTCTTCTTTCAAATATCCATTGAGGAATGTTGACTTGACATCCATCTAATATACTTTGAATTTTTTGACTATAGCATAAGCTAGAAACAAATTAATAGCTTCTAATCTTCTCACAGGTGCAAATGTGTCTGAATAATCAATGCCTTCTCTTTGCGCATATCCCTTACATACTAACCTTGCTTTATTTCTTACTATTTTACCATCTTCATTCATCTTGTTTCTAAATATCCACTTTGTTCCAATCACATTCTTATCACTAGGTCTTGGGACCAGTGTAAGGAAACTTAGGTGCAGAAACAACTTCCTATGCTAATCTCTATAGGAGAGTATTGTGCAAATTCTTTTAAATCCTTACAATTTTAGATTCGTTAACTACTTTAAAAAAGATATTGCAACCACATACCATACATATAGAAAAATAGAGAATGACACAATGATATACCCTGGGGAAACCTTTTGGTAAAAACCCCAGCACTCCAAAACCTGCACAATGTATTGATCAAAACTATTACAGCTTACAATACACTTGCAATGCAAGTTCTTTCAAAAGATTTCTAAACACTTGAAGACAAATCACAGCAGCATAAAATTTTCCAACAATACACTCGCATCATATCTCTTCGCAACCCTAAAAAATCTTATATCATGCGCTTCACTTTTTAGGGCTACTCCCAAAGATAACCGTATTAGGGTTTTACCATTCTCTGAGAAAATAGGAACCCCAAAATTTTTTTCGGGGCAATGCCCCGAACCCCACAATTGGAGAAGAGTGTACAGTACTCAAATTTATCAGTTGCCACATGTCTTCACCTATCATTGAATCTTCCTGACATAGCTCTTACGTGTCATAGGAATCTGTCATAACCATTTTAGCCATGATCTCCTTACACACAATTCAAGATGTTGACACATCAACATTATTTGCAAGAAATAAATTTTACAAAACAAATAATAAGAATAAGAATTATCCAAGGTTGAGACACCTTATTCCTAACAACCAGTTCCCAAGTGTCATTCTTAATAATCTGATCAAGTTCTTTTTTCATAGCATCATGCCAATCTGAATCATTACATGCATCTTCAACACTTAAAGGTTCAATCTAAGATAATAAACATACCACTTCACTGCTAGCTAAGTTCTTTGCTTGTGATCTTGTTAAGACTTTGCTGCTCTAATCTCCAATGATGTCTTTCTTGGAATGATTTCTAGATGTAAACTTTGGAACTTTAGGTGATGCTGACTCATAAACCTCAGGAGTATCTTCTTCACTTGTCTTAGGTTCATTGAATAACACATCAATATTGTCAAACATTTCTTCAATAATTGTTTCACTAGTGGAGGGTCAGGGTTCTTCTTCAATCATGGGTGAGTAATCATGATATCTTTCTTGAACCATAAAATTTTCATTAATCTTAACATAAGCACTTTCAATGATCTTTTTCAATCTTAAATTGAAACATCTATATAAGCTTTAATTTTAGTAGAGTAACCAAGGAAAATACCTTCATCACTTCTTGCATCAAACTTTCCTACTACTTCATCCCTCTTGATGTAGCACTTGCTTCCAAAGATTTTGAAGTATTTTACTATGGGAACATTACCAAACCATAGCTCATATGGTTTTTTGTCAGTTCTAGGCCTTAATTGAATTCTATTTATGGTGTAGATTGTTGTATTGACCACATCTCTCCAATAGGTGTGTGCAACTTTTCCTTCAATCATGATGGTGCACGCTGTATCAAGGATGATCCTATTCCTTCTCTCTACAATTCCATTCCACTGAGCCATTATAGGTGCACTCAACTATCTCTTTATGCCATGTTCTTCGTAGTACTCATAGAATCTGTTAGAGGTGAATTCTCCTCCTCTATCCGATCTCAAACATTTTATCTTTAGTCCAGGTTCATTCTCAACCTTAGCTTTGAATATTTTGAACTTCTCAAATTCTTCTGACTCATCTTTCAAGAATGCAACCCACATCATCCTAGCATAATCATCAACAAACAAAATGAAATACCTTTCACCATAGTATGATCTTGTTTGAGTTGGACCACATAGGTCTGTATGAATTAGATTCAACTTGTTCTCTGCTAAATTTTGCTTTCTCCTAAATGAATTTCTCATATGTTTTCCCATCACATATTCCCCGCATATAGTATCAATTGGATTTTCTATGCTAGGTATATCTCTTACTACTTTTACATTGCTTATCTTTACTATGTTATCAAAATTGATATGACATAGTCTTTTATGCCACAACCAACTATCATCAACTTTAGCAACAAAACAACTTGCTTCTAAATTGAGTTGAAAAACATTACCTTTAGTCTTTGATCCTGATGCAATCATAACACCATCCTTGTTGTTAATGATGCATTTGTCATCTTTGAACTCCAATTGATAACCTTTTCCAAGTAATTGTCCAACACTAAGAAGGTTATGTTTCAAACCATCTACATAGAGAGCATCATCAGTACTATTCTTTCCATCCAAAGTGATGGCTCCTCTACCAACTATGGGTTTAGGAGTGTTATCTCCAAATCTAACCATGCCACCATTTTATTTGTCTAGATGAACAAGCATGCCTTTATCACCCATCATGTGATGTGAACAACCACTATCTATAATCCAATCTATACTTATATCATCTTGTGAAATCAATGCTAGTTCTTGATTCTCTTCTTTATCTTCATGATACGTCTTATTGTTCATTTTCTCTATGATAGTAATAAATCCTATTTCTTATTTAGCTGAATCATCATCTGAAACTCCATCTCTAGCATAATAACATTCCTTAGAGAATTTAGGCTTGTAGTCATTCTTGAACTTTCTAGCTCTTAAGGGACATTTAGATGCAAAGTGACCAATCTTATTACATGAAAAGAATTTAAATTGAAATTGACCTTCATACTTTCCTTTTCCTTTATTTTATCTCTTGGCAATCATAGCAATAAAATCATCTAATGTTTTCTCTTCATCATCATCATCAAAATTACTAGAAGTGTTTGCAGATTTCTTACCATGAACTGTTTCTTTGAAGGCTATCTCACTTTTAGGTTCTGTCTTCAATCTTGAAATCTCAAATGCTGAGATTTTGCTGATCAAGGTCTCTCTCTTGAAATTTGATGTAAGCTGCATGGTCTCATCAAGGATTTTGATCTTTCTTTCATACTCTGGAGTGAGAGTGGTCATTAACTTGTCTGTAATGTCCTCCTCTGAAATCTCTCCACCATTATTTCTGATTCCAGCAACTGCTTCATTGATCTTTTGATTGTAAGCTCTAATATTTTTTTCAAGCAACATCTCTAACCCATTGTATCTTTTCTTCCATGTCTTTCTACGTGCATCCTTGTCTTGTTTGTCTCCTTCAAATATGTCTTCTAGGTGCTTCCATATTTTGTGAGTTGTATCTACCTTTTCTATTTCTGAAAACTCACCATCAGATAGGGTGCTAATAAGAGATTCTTTGGCTATTGCATTCTAATGAAATAATTCCTTTTGCTTATCAGTAGCATCATCCTTTGCAAGGTCTTCTAAAGTAGGGATCTTGACTGCTTTGATAGTAACATCAAAAAATTCAAAAGAAATGCACTGCAAATGGGGTCACCATCTTGTTCTTCCAATAAAGATAATTCTCTCCATCAAACTTAGGACTTTCTTTTCTAAAGTATGCCATCTAATCAACCTCAAGCTATTAAACTTTCTCTCTGAGGCACTTGGCTCTAATACCAATTGTTAGGAATAGTCCCAAGAGATAACTAAGAAGGGGGGGGGTGAATCAGTTATCTACAAGTTTCAATTATTTATCCAATTAAGTATACTTAAACATACAACATAAACACAATGAAAAAACACTTGAACTTAACACAATATTTTGGTTACGGGGAAAACCAAATAGGTAAAAACCTTGATGGGAATTGACACCCACTAATATTCTACACTAGTGTATTATGATCCTTGTTAGAAGATCCTTAACCATATTAGGAGTTTCTTTAAAATATATTTAGTACAGTAGACCTGGTCAAGGGTTAGACCCTGTTAGGATTCTTTTACAATACTCCCTGTTAGGGGAGAGGATGCACTATCCAGGAGCTCACTGCTCAAAGGGGTGAAGGCTACAACCTTCGGAATGATAGATATACACTATCTAGATCTTGGTGAATTGTGTATGCACCCTAAAATGGTCACCTAGACTTTGGGCCCCATTCAACAATTTATCAAATCCCTAAATCAATATTTTCAAAAATTAGCATTTTTCAATTATATCAATTTCCTTGATCAAGTCCTATTTTATCATTTTTGATTATTTGCCTTGGGCTAACCATTTTATCCTAAGTCTTTATTTATTAAAAGGAATATTTTCTCCCTTTTTAATAAATAAAAATCCCCACCTTTTCATCTTATGCTAAGTTGCACAAATAAAGCATTATTCTTATTTTATAAAAAGGGAAAAAAAGCACTTTTTGTCTCATGTGGGCACAAAAGTCAACTCAACCCTTAATTTCTCATTGGAGGATATTTGTGCACATGGATTGCTCCTCTTTGATGCTCCACCATTGATTAAATCTTTTGCCTCTTAATCTCCATGGTCCATTTCTCCTCATTTCTTATAAAAGGAGAGCTCTCTTCCTCATTTGCATATCCATTCATTTTTATGCTAATATTATGCTGCAGGTTTTCTAGGTTATTTGGAGCTCTTTGAAGACATCCTTGCATTCAAGCGTTGAAGAAATTATTGTTGCATTTCATTTAGTTTTCTTTCATAGTTGCATAATCATGACATTCTTAGTATAGATTTCCTTTATGCAATAGATTAGTCTCACATAGTCTAAATAGGAAGGATTTGTAACACTTGTTCTTTCCTTTCATAGATTAGTTGCATTGTTCTTTCATTTTCATAGCATAGCTTGCATATTTAAATCCTCATTCTTAGCTTACTTGCATTGCATTTCATTTTATTCTTGGAGATCTTGGCACTCTTGCCCTTGTCTTCACTTGAATCTCTCATTGTGTGGTTGACTAACAAGGTCATTAAGCCTATTAGTTCTAGCTGAGAGCAATTTTAAATCTTGCAAATCCATACATAGAGAGCTATGGATTGATTTTTGAGACCTCATTCTTGAGTGTTCTTGATTGTAAGGATTCATAAAAGTGCACTACTTTTGTGTGCACATTTCTGGCACCCACCATGGGGTAGAACATTAGTGTTTTGTCCTTTATTTTCTGCATTTTCGTCAAATTTTTCATCAATTTTTGGCTTTATTTTGGGTCTCTGGTTTTCTATCTCAGAGTGTCATGTGACACTTTTCACCAGTGTCATGTGATAGTTTCCTATATAGTAGTGTGACACTTTACCAATTAAAGGTGTCGCCCTATTTGACAGAAAGTGTCACTCTATTTTATGCATTCTGTCTCCTGCAAGTAAGGAGAACTGTTGCCCCAGGACAAACTATCACCCCCGTATGCAGAGAAGTGTCGCATGACATTTTTGGTGACTGTACTGTCACCTGTACCCGACAGTGAGTTTTTTTAGACCTTTTTGGCTGAGTTTAGATTAATCCGTTTACTAGTTTGATTTACTATAGTTAGATAGATTTCATTTGTAGATTTCATTTGGATTTTGGATCTAAAAAGAACCTCTCATGTGTTCAGCTTGAATGTTTACTTGCTTTCATAGGCACATCTCATTTATGCTCTTAATGGTGAATGAAAGAACATAGATTTGTTTTTACAAGTTTGTGTAAGTGAATGCTTCTTGGTTTCCAATATCAAATATCTCATTGAGTGATTGGGGGCATGGATTCATTCCTTGTTTACATAGGGAGTTAAATGCACCACTTTGTGGACTCACTCTATTTTTTCTTGGAAAGTTAAATATTCCATTGATTCAACCCTTTTTCATTTGTGAGTAGTATTCATAAGCAACTTTAGAGTACTTTTGATTGATCTTGTTAGCTAAAATTGGGTTTTTGGACTCGCTTATTTCTAATCGCCTCTCATTTCTACCCTTTGGATGCAAGGTCAGCATTCATACATAGGGGAGGGGTCTACTTGAAAAGAGCGTTAAGTGTTCCACAAAGTTTCCCCCTTTTTATGCTTTCTTGATCTCATTAGTTTTCTAAGGTGTGGACTCACCTTGAGTTTGTGTGAGAAGTAAAATGTTCCACTTTTTTGGACTCACTTCACACTCACTTGAAGAGTACTTTTGATTGATCTTGTTGGCTACATTGGGTTGTTGCACTCGCTTATTTCTAATCACCCCTCATTTTCACCCTTTGGATGCAAGGTCAACATTCATACATAGGGGAGGGGTCTACTTGAAAAGAGCGTTAAGTTTTCCACAAAGTTCTCCCTTTTATGCTTTCTTGATCTCATTAGTTTTCTAAGGTGTTGACTTGCTTTGAGTTTGTGTGAGGAGTTAAATGTTCCACTTTTTGGACTCACTTCAAATTTATTTGGCAAGTTAAGTGTTCCACCTTTAGTGCTTTAAATACTTTTGATAGTGGATTGCTTAGAGCTAATTGGATTTTGGATTGTTCTAACCTTGTTGGGCTAACAAGTTGTGCTTGTAGGTGCTCTCATTGCTTGAAATATTTTGCCAAAAGAACGCATGTCAAAGCTTCAAATGCACAAGGGCCACTAACAATTTTTGTAGGGCTGCCCAAAGCATAAAAACTCAATCAAGTGCTTGTTTAATTGCTTTCTTTATTCAATGTCGCATATGCTAGTTGTTGCATTTCATAGGCACTTAATATCTTGTTGTAGGAATTATTGGGTGGTAGGAGAAGTATGCTCTTCACCCTTGTGGTGAACCAGAAAATCTTGACCCATCTTTGGATTTTGAAAGAAAGAGGGTAATTGAACCTTTGCTTGGTGTGTTTGGGAGAAAGCTTTGAGATAAGGGGAGTATGCTCTTCACCCTTGTGGTGAGACAAAATCCTTGAATCTCATAAGTTGATCCATTTTTGTTTAGATTCTTAGAATCCTTTAGTGGGCCTGCTCTTGAGCAATCAAGAGGAATGACCCAAGTGGGGACAAGCTTATTGCCGGCTATTCCAACCCACTATAAACTCAATGCTATCGAGGACACAAAACCTTGGTAGACGTAGTGCTTATCTTTGTTTGATGTGAGTACTTGTGGGATTGTGACCATGAGGAAAGTATTGAGCAAGAATGCTTAAGGTACTCTTGAGGCCACGAGGTCCCAGTCCTTTATGAGGAACAAGAGGGGTACTACGAATGGAAGCCCTTATTAAGAGCCATAGTTAGAGGCCACACTATTTTGCCACTTAGCTTCTTGGTGCAAGGATTGATCCAAGTGGATTAACTTGGATCACCCCAAGATCACTCACCATATGTGTTCCTTTGGTTGTGTCTTTGGCACTTCCATGACAAAGCCAATATCTATTGTGGGAAACCACTTTGTGTGAGGCAAGGGAGCATCAAGTGTGGGCCAAGTTGTTAAGTATTGAGCCTTGACTTTCTAGGATAGATATTGCTCGAAGTGTTTTCAATTGTGTAATACCAGTATTAATGTTCTTGAACATTCAAACAATCGGTAGTGTTCATAGGGTGTTTTTCTATTTTGATATCACAAGTGTTTGTCTTGGCAAGGTTTCTTTTGCCCTTGTTTCAAGTTCTTGAAGACACGTTTGATCCCATACTATTTCCAAACCTATCAATTTACTGCTGTCATTTTGATTGAAATAAAAAATCAACCCTCAAACTGAAAATACTGAACAAACAGGCCTTAAAACTAAGATTTTGACATTCACTGGTCAAAGAGTCGTATGACACTAAAATGTTGTCACACCCTGTTATGAGAATTGTCATGTGACAGTTTGTCCCTACACAACTATCATCTCGCTTGCCTAGAAAGTGGCACACTATTAGCCTAGAAAGTGTTGCCTTGTATTGTGCAAATTGTCGCCTGGTCTTAAAGTGTTGCCTAGTTAGCTTGGAAAGTGTCGCTTGAGAATTTTCTGCTGTATACCTGGTTTTAGTCATTTCGCAGTTGCTTTTAGTTGGCTGGGTCTTTAGGAAGGTAACTTATCTTGCCACTAGAAGCCTGTCTTTACCCTAAATTTTTGTTTTAGCCCTCTAGGGGTAGTGTCATTCGATTTACAAAGTCACCTTGGGAAGAATTGTCATGTTAGAAGATTACTCCTGTTGAGCAAGTGCCCCTCTAGAGTTGTTAAGTAACATTCTTGGAGAATTCTAGTACTCTTTTTCTCCAAATCATTTCCATTCAAATTCAATTTTAATTATACAATTTAGCTAAGTCCATCCTCCTAGTTCAAACGTGCAAGGATATTGATCCTTTGATTTAAGCACCTCTTTGACAGTGTTGGTAACACCATTTGCAATTTCTATCTTACCATCTCTTTTTGGACATTAGAGAACTTTAATTATCTTAGTTTGGTGTTGAAACTTTGAGAGGTCACCTTATCATCAAGACTCATTTTCTTTCATGTTAGTTACAAAAAGGTACCAAGTGAATCAAGGAAAATGACTCCCGATTGTCTTTAATCAATTACCCTTAGTTAAGACTTGTCAACAGTGAAAGGGAAAGTAACCCATTTTTTATCGATCCCCTAAAAGTGAGTCTGAGGTTGGTTTTAACCCAAAGAGTAATCCTAATGGATTGAGTACTTATTTAGCACCTAGTTCCTCAAATATGGATATGAGTTACACCTTCACTAGACAACAAAGAGAAGCAATGAATCAAACTCTTAATGACATGTTCCAACGACATAGGGGTAATGTGATGTCTATTGGGTCTTCTTCTGATAGTCCACCTAGATCACCTCCTATCAACACAAGGTATCTAGATGCTCATCAACAAGCTGAGAGACATCATAGCCAAGCTCACTCAGATGCACGGTCACAACATGAAGACAAAAGCAATGAATCTGGTGATGCTCATATCAATGCAACTAATGTATCCAGACATTCAAGACAACCTTCTCCACTTAGAGACACCTCCCAATACACGAGTGACAGGTTGAAGCGCATTGAGAGAGAAAAACAAGCCTTCTTGGATGAACAAGCTAAAAAGAAAGAAAGGTTCAAACAATTGGAGGATGAGGAATGATCTTTGCTAGACATAAGGAGAAGAGCTGCACAAGAAGAACAAGATAGGCTCCTAGCGCAACAACTCCATAATCAATTCAACAATAGGGGTACCAATAGTGGAACCAACTCTCCACCATCTACTCCCTCACCAAGTCCAAGAAGAAGGTCAAGGACCCCATCAAGATCACCTAGTCCTAGAGGAAGAAGGACTTCTCAGTATAACCATCATAGGAGACAATCACCTCCTAGATATTCAAGAAAACCCTCCCAATGAGCTCATCATGGCTCTCAACATGGAGGAAGTAATACCAACTTTGACACTATTGATTTTATGAAAATGCAACAAGAACCATCCTTCCAACAATATGTGGAGAAGTATGTGGTGAAAAATAAGGATCAGTTCTTAGAAAGTCTAATCAATAAGGGTGCAAAAGTCCCATACAACTTTGATGTGGACCAAAAGATTAAGAAGAAAAACCTTTCAACTGATGAGGTGATTAAGCAGATGCAAAAGACTATGGAAAAAATGATGGCTCCTAAGAGTTCCTTCAACTTGGATTCTATATGTCCTAATCCCATTGACAAAAGTGTGGTTATGGTAGATTTTCCTAGAAAGGTTGAAATCCCCACATATGACAAATATGATGGTAGTGGTGACCCCCATGACCATGTATGATAGTTCTATATCACGAGCTTTGAATTTCATCATGAGGACTCCTACCTTATGAGATTATTCCCAAGGAGCCTTAAAGGCCAAGCTATGGAGTGGTTTACCAACATTACCCCTCGTGTCAAAACATTTAAAGAGCTTGTCCAAAGGTTTGTACAGCATTTTGCATATAATTTATCAAGGTCAGTCACCATGCTTGATTTGTGTAAATTAAAATAGAATCAAGGGGAACCCTTTGTGACATTTTTACAAAGGTGGAGATGCTTATGCTCCAAATATTCTAGGACCATCCCTGAGGAAGAAAGGATTGATATCATCATGAGCAATCTAGTGCCAAAACTAAGATATGAAGTTAGAAAAATGGTCTTTAATTCTTTTGACACTATGGTAGAAATTGCATGTCACATTGAGGATGTTTTAAAAGAACAAGGTATTTTGGCCAAACAAAGTAACAACAATGGCCAAAACAATAACAACAATAATAAGGATAAAAAGAACTCATATTGGAACAAAAATAAGTAGGTAGTCAATGACAGAGTTGTTGACTCTCCACAACCTAAGGAACAAGGAGTTCTTAATCTATCTAATGTAGTTCAAGTTATGAAGCTGTAGACATCCTTAGATCAACAAGAGCACAAGCCCAAGTATCAAGATAAATCTAAGTTAGGAAAGAGGCAATTCACTAAGCTTGGAGACTCTTATGCGGACATTTTTAAGACCTTGATTGCTCATAATTTGGTATAACCTCATGATCCTTCAAGGTTTCACATACCAGATCCTAAACCTTATTGGTGGAATGAGAAGGCTTACTATGTATACCACAATGGGATTGGACATTACATTGAAGGTTGTTTTAAATTCAAGCATCTTGTTCAAGACCTTATTGAGAATGGGAAATTACAAGTTGATGGGTTGACCATAAATGCAGACCACAAGGCCTTTAAGGAGCCCTTGCCTAAGTATGAGAAGGGGGAGACCTCTCAAAACAAGAATGGTAAGGCCGCAATCAATTATACCTATACAGCTATAGAAAATATCATTAATATGCTTGAGGTTGTAAAAAATGATGTCAACATGATGAGAGGGAATGATTCCTATGACTATGATGTAAGCTTACCTCCAATATTTGATGAAGGACCTATTGTTGTGCTTAGAGGTCCTCAATCTCAAAGGTCATCTCAGCCTCTCAATGCTGTTACTAGGAGTCAGTCCCAAGGTCCTATTATCATTAGAGGTCCCAATTCTAGCAAATCCAAGCAACCAGTGTCCAAAAGTGTTCCTCCCAAGTCTGCAGTTGGTCCTGATATGAGTTACAACCTTGTTGATCATTTATAGTGAACGCCAGCGCAGATTTCCATTTTTGAGCTCTTAGAATTGTCTCCTAGACACAAGCGTGTCCTTGAGGATGGTTTGCGCATAGCAAATGTCCCTAATAATATAGATGTCGACCAATTCCAAAACATGGTCAACCACCTTGCTAGCCCACATTACCTTACATTTTCCAAAGAAGATGATAAAGCCTTGAGCCATCCGCACAATCTTTCCCTTCACATTGAGGTCATAATCCATAAAACCCATGTTAGGCATGTGTTGATAGATGGGGGTGCTGGGCTCAATATTTGTTCTCTAAGTCTTTTGAAAAACCTAGGTTACTCAAAGCATGCCATTGATACCAGGAAGAAAATTACTATCAAAGCCTATGATGAGGCTGAGAGAAGTTCTAAGGGGTTAGCTATTCTTCTAGTTAGAATTGGTCCTATTGAAAAGGACATTTTGTTTCAAATCATTGATGCTAGTCCTCTAGCATACATCATCCTGCTAGGTAGACCATGGATTCACGACATACAAGAAGTATCATCTACCTATCACCAATGTGTCAAGTTTCCATACAATGGTGTAGAAGTCTGCATACCAGGTGATAGTACCTTATCTATTAATACCATTTCAGTAGGGGCCCATGTTCCCTTAAATAGAGAAGTGGATAATTTTGGGGTAGCTCTTGAACAATGTAAGGATAAATTCAAGTCCATAGACCTTGGTATGGGAGGATATCAAATTGACTCCTTTACAAAATTACCAATTTCACCTAGGTCCTATGGTAAACTGTCATAAGAGATGCATCCCTCATCTTCAGCCATGACTCTATTTGATACTTTTATAGAGTCTTCAGTACCTATTCAGGGTGAGAAAGAAGAGGTGGCTATTAGAGATTGGATATACAGACAAGAAAAGTATCTACATAATGAAAATTTTTCTCCATCTCCTAAGACTTATGGGAGAGGATACACATTGGTCACCAACATGGGCTACCCAGGTCATGGCCCTCTCAGTCACAGGTTAGATGCCAAGGCTAAACCACTCAACCATGCTCTTTTTGGTCATAGAACTAAGTCAACGGTTGGCTTGGGGTTTGATAATGGAAAGAACAAAAGTGCCCCTATCCTAGCTATGACGGATAGTGACAGTGACTCAGATTATACACCTAATCTCCAAAACCAACAAGACATGACTGATGATTGGGTGCCTTCCACCAATATCCTTTGGGGGGATTTAGATGACTTAACAATTGTAAGAACAAACACAAATTCTAGAGAAGGGGATACCCTTCACCATCTCGAACCTTCTACATCAAGGCATCCTAAGCCTTCTTGGTGTAAACATCCTAGTAGGGATTTAGAAACAGATTTGCATGAGTTTGAATGGGACTCTCTTTCAGATGAAACAAGTGATTTGGACATGGATGTTGTCCACACCTATAGTACTCAACCTGATGTGACCAGCGAACCTAGTTTAGGACTAGAGGATTGGACTCCTCAAATTTCCTTGATGGACGATGCTTTGTTTGGTGAGATGAGCCCTAATTCAGGTATCTTAGAGGGAGAATTGATGGATCCTAACTATGCGATCACCGGAGACAATACCTTTTGTATCAATAATGTTCAACCAGTCATTGACCTACCCCTTGTAAACCATCATTTGATTGATTGGTCACAACTTTGTCAAGAGCCTCGGCTTCTCACTTTTCACAATGACTATGAAATAGCTTGCTACCTGAATGCTCTTGAACCCATAGCCTCTTCCACCAGTGAACCTACAACAAGTATGACAAAGCTGGATATTAAGTACCTCAGTCACAAAATAAAAGAAAAGAAGAAAAAGAGAAATGGTTTTGATGGCGAAAACCACTATATGGAGGTGTCAGAACCCAAAAAAGTAAAAAGAAAGGATGTATCTGAAGGTGAAAACCTCTTTGAGGCACCTAAGGATGGGGTACTTAATAACCTGCCAAGTTATTTTCAAGACAGGTCATCATTTCTTATTGAGCCTACACAACCAGTAAATTTGAATATAGAAGAGGCTCCATAGGTGATTCATCTAGCTCAGTCTCTATCAGTGCAAGAAAAAGAGGCATACATAAAGTTCTTACAAAAGAAGAAAATCAATTTTGCTTGGACATATTCAGACATGTCAGGGCTTGACACTAATCTTATTATGCATCACTTATCTATAGCTCCAGGAATTAAACCATTAAAATAGAAGTTGAGGAAAATGCATCCTCACATAGCTCTCCTTGTTAAGGATGAATTAGAAAAGCTCTTAGGAGCAGGATTTATTAGAGCTATCGACTATGCCAAGTGGATCTCAAATATTGTTCCAGTTTCAAAGCATGATGGGTCCATTTGTGTATGCACAAACTTCAGAGATCTTAACAAAGCTTGCCCAAAGGATGACTTTCCACTCCCTAACATAGACATGATAGTGGCTATGACTACAGGCTATGAGATATACTCTTCAATGGATGGTTTTTCCGGTTATAACCAAATAAAAATAGCTGCTAAGGATCAAGAAAAGTCAGCATTCACATGTGCATGGGGAACCTATTGTTGGAACGTCATGCAATTTGGATTAAAAAATGTAGGAGCCACATACCAAAGAGCCATGACCACAATATTTCATGATATGCTGCATAAAAACATGGAGGATTATGTGGATGATACCTTGGCCAAGTCTAAGCAAAGGGATACACACCGAGAAGATTTGGAAGTAATTCTAGATCGAATGGAGCATTTTCAGTTAAGATTGAATCTGAAAAAGTGTGCATTTGGGGTTACCTTAGGTAAACTTCTAGGATTTATAATTTCAGCCAAAGGAATAAAGGTGGATCCTGAAAAGGTTCAAGCCATATTAGATATGCTGCCTCCTAAGAACATTACTCAAATGAGAAGTCTTCAAGGATGACTCCAATCCATACAGAGGTTTATTTCACAGCTTGTAGATAGAGCACAACCATTCAACAAGAAACTACATAAGGGAGCCACATGTGTTTGGAATGAGGATTGCCAAAAGAGCCTAGATCAAATAAAACAATACTTGGCTAATCCTCCAATTTTGATGCCTCCTATCCCAGGAAAACCATTGATTTTGTACATCTCAGCGACAGAATCTTCCTTGGGGGCATTATTGGCTCAACTTGATGATACGGGGAAGGAAAGAGCCATCTACTACATTAGTCATACTCTAGTATCTTATGAGATCAATTATAATAATATTGAGAAGTCTTGTCTTGTGGTAGTGTTTGCTTCCCAAAAGTTGCAACACTACATGCTTGCCCATACTATACATCTCATTGCAAAAATTGATCCTCTTAAATATTTTCTTAGTAAGGCTGCTCTCATGGGTAGACTTGCTAAGTGGATGATGGTTTTTTCAGAATTTGATATAGAGTACATTGAGCGTAAGGCTATAAAGGGGCAAGCTATTGCAGATCAACTTGCTGATTACCCAGTCAAGGATAGCATGCCTATTCAAGTAGAATTCCCAGATGAGCACATAATGTACATGACCACATGTACTTGGAAAATGTTCTTTGATGGTTCAAATATGCAAAATGGATCAGGAGCTGGAGTATTGTTTATTTCTCCTCATGGGTGCAACATACCTAAGTCTTACAAACTTCTGTTCCCATGCACAAATAATATTGGAGAATATGAGGCTCTAACCAATGGACTTAAGATGGCTATTGAATGGAATATAATAGAGTTACATGTCTTTGGGGATTCACAATTAATTATCAACCAAGTGAATGGAGAATACCAAACTAAGGATGATAAGATGATACCTTACAAAAAGATGGTTGATTCATTGCGATGCTATTTCACATTTGTAACATTTCAACAAATCCCTAGAATAGAAAACAAGGCTACAGATGCTATGGCTACATTATCTTCACTCCTTTAGTTGGAACAACATGAATCAAGATTTGAATTCCTGGTTGAAGAGCTACACCATCCCATCTTTGACTCCTTTGAAAGCCATGTCATTTGTACCTTGGTCACTCATGAGTCTTCCCATTATGGTGCTATCTATTCATACCTTCATGATGGCATCATTCCCAAATCATTTAACCGATCTGAATGAAGAAACCTTGTCCGTAATGCCTCTCGCCATACCCTCATCTCTGGTGATCTATATAGGAGGGGTCTAGATGGGACACTTCTTAGGTGCTTGGAAAAGGATGAGTTCGACTGAGCATTAGTTGACATCCATGAGGGCATTTGTGGAGGACATTCCAATGGTCTTTCCATGACCTAAAGGTTGCTTAGGGTGGGGTACTATTGGCCCACAATGCATATGGATGCTATAGCTTTTGACAAGTCTTGTGAAAAGTGTTAGAAACATGGAAACCTGATTCATGCTCTAGGTAGGGAGCTTATTCCTTCTATTTCTCATTGGCCATTTCAATGTTGGGCCTTTGACCTTGTTGGGCAGATTCATCCCAACTCATTAGGTGGACATAAATTCATAATTACTACTACTGACTACTTTACCAAATGGGTAGAAGCTGTTCCACTCTCTGTTGCTTTGGGAAAGACAATTTCTTTGTTCATATTGAATCACATCATTTGTTGGTTTGGGATACCTTCTAAGATAATCATTGACAATGGAGGTCTATTCAAAAACAAGGACCTTACACACCTTTGCAAGAAATTCAAGATAAAGCAACATTGGTCCTCCATTTACTTCCCACAAGGAAATGGACAAGAAAAGGCCTCCAATAAAACCATTCTTAAGATTCTCCATAGAACAGTTCACAAGAATGGTCGAGACTAGCACTTACAGATCAATCCAGCCTTATGGGCTTCCAGAATGAGTATTCATACTCCCACAGGGTCTACTCCTTTTGCCCTCACTTATGGCACTGAAGCAGTATTACCTTTAGAAGTTGAGATTCCTTCACGTAGAGTCTCTCTCAAAGGTTTGATTATAGATGAAGATTATCGTGCCATGAGATTGCAAGAATTGGAACTTCTTGATGAGAAATGAAGAGCATCTTTTGATCACATGAGAGTCTACCAAAAGCGTATGTCCAAAGCATTCAACAAGAAGGTTCACCCTAGAGAATTTTGAGTAGGAGATCTTGTCCTGCATGAGAATCCTAAGAACCAACAACATCAAGAACAAAAGGGAAGACCATACATTATTATTGCTACTTTTGGGATAGGTGCTTACTTGCTATCTGATGAATAGGGAGAACTATTAGTCCATTTTCCAGTTAAAGCAAAAATCCTTTGAAAATGGCTTGTTCCCTGTAAAAGCTTTGTTAAGTTATCCTGCTCAACCTGCAGTCAGAGTTTTATCTTGTAAAGAAAATCCACAATGTTTCATGTTGTGTGCTCTTAGCCCTATGTTCTTCCATGTGTCACCTTGCTTCAGTCTAGATCGCATCTCCTAAATCGCAAAATCTAGAAAGTTATTCAAGTTCTAAGGTCTGCAGGAAAATATTTTTAGAATCTGCCACAGTGTCGAAAACCCACAATATTTTTGACAATCCATGATGTTTTCAGTCTGTGTGAAAACCCTCATTGTTTTCAGCCTTGTGCCTTCCAACTTTTGTGCACTTATCTTTTGGCATCAGAAACCTTGTGTATTTTCAATCTTTTCCATCGAAAACCCTATGTGTTTTCGACCTCACAGTTTCCTCTTTGCTGGCGTTCCCTAACTGCGCAAGTCCGATGGATGGTGGGCCCTAGTCTTCAAAAGGTTTCAAATGATTGGTTGTCACATGATTGCATGTTAGAAATTTCTGACATGCGACCATGCGACCGGTTGACACATGTCCCAGCGGGCCCATCTCACGGGGCTCTAACATATTGTTAACGGGTGTGCAGGATCAACGATCCTCGCCATACCGCGAGGAAAAGATGCAAGTTTTTAATCTCTACGCTTTAACGAGAGTCATTGATGCGGTATGAAGGCCATTGGATTTTCTTGTGTGGGCATGCAGTGGGACCTATTTTCTTGGTAGTACTGATGTGTCAATTTTCTATTGGTTTCCTGTGATGAGTTGGATTTCATGTCAGTGGGGCCCAATGTCAGAGATTTAAGATCTACGGTTGGCATGTGATCACATGGAATATTCTCACCCCATGTGATCATGTGCCCACCATCCAATTGGATGTCATTGGGTTTGTTCACAGTGGGGCCATTTGGGCTGAGGTTTCATCACTTGATCCGATGAGCTGGGTGATGATTTGGACTTGTTAGTGGGCTCGGTATTTCTTAGGTGGAATGAAAATGTAGAAGAGATCTATGGTTTCCACATGATCATGAGGAATATTCCTCCCCTTTGTGATCATACGACCACCGTCTGATCTTCCCAAAAGGTAAGGCTTTTTTCGGCGGTGGGTCCTGTGTTAGGTGACTCAGCGGTTGCAGTGAATGGTGGTATGACATGTGGCAAAAAGGGTGGGCCCGTGTGTGGGTCTAAGCAGTTTGGTGGTCCTGACAAATTTTCTTCCTATTTGTAGGTTCATGTAATGTTTTGGTAGTACCCCAATTTATTTGGTGATTCAGTGAACAGTGGTCGTGTGATCACTAAGTTTTTTAGCGATGGTGGAATGTATTTCATGAATCGGTAGAAGTTCTTCGGTCGCCAATTTGCCAGATAAAGTGGGGCTGGTGTTTTCAATGACATGGTGCTGACATGGAAACTTGTCACATGTTTGCATAGCCCATCTCCTAGCTATGCGATCATGCAACAATGGTCTGACGTCACCATTGTAGAGGTAGAGGATTGCAGTGTGTCGCATGTTCACATAGCCCATGTCCTGGCTATGCGATCATGCGACAACTGTAGAAGTATATCGCGGTTATGGAGTTATGACATAGGTCTTGCCGATGTGCTCAATTTTGATTGGTTGCCGACTGGTGGTGGGGCTGAGGACTTTGCAAAGGGTTTGTGACTGAATGTCGACCATGGCTAAGAGACTGCAGTCGCATGATCACAAGGGTGAGTTGGGTGCCTTGTGATCATGCAACCAAGAGCACATGTAGCCAAGACTTTTGTTGCAGTTAATCTTGTTGATGCCTGAGTGAAGATTTGATGACGGGGACTTAAAGTTGGCCAAGATTTGAATATAGACCGTCGATTCACTTCTAGCACCATGAATGTAGCCGTTAACATGCAAGTTCAAATTTTTTGAGGGTTTGTAGCGACAAGAAGTACTAGTTTAAATGGCTTTTCTGGCAGATTTTCTTGCTGGTTTGATAGCGGTAGGTGTTGCGATCTGGCCTGAGGGTCTATGCGGTTGATTGCAGAGGTTGTTTTGTACTTGATGGAGTGTGGTTTTTTGCTCAAGGTGTATTTGTAGGTGGCTGATTTGACTGGTTTTAATGGCATTCCTTGGTGTACTATGCTGAGCTCGTAGATTTTCATGATTGTTGATCTGCTAGAGATTTGTTTTCTCTAGGTTGCTTGTGTTTCCTGCCCCTGCAGTAAATTTCTTGATCATTTCAGTTGGTCTAGTGGTTGAAATCCTAACCCTAGTTACCCATAGCTTGTTGCATCCTACTGGTTTAGGATTCCAAGGTAACTAGTGGTATAATTTTTTTATTTTTTGACTGTGTAAGGGTTCCATTCTTTTTGGTTCCTGTGGGAAGTAGAAAACTTGGTCACATTATAGGAGGCTGAATAGAATTTCTTTGCATCTTTTGTAGGTTATTGAAGTGGTAGTTTCATTTTTTGGTATAGACATGTACATGATTCATCAAACTTAATACAATTGTTTCAAGCTTTCAAGTCTCTCCTTGGTTTCAGTCTTATGAGTTTTGAATTTTTTGATCCATTGCATTGGGTTTCCTCTGTATATGTTCTAGTCTTTAGTTCTTGATCTAGGATCAAGTGAAAGATACTTTGGATAGGGCATAGATTCATTAGATTCATCTACAGAAGGATCTTATAAGTAGTGGATGTGCTGGAATAGTTGTATTTATGGCTTTGAGTCTTTGACAGTAGTTGGTTCATGTTCTATATTTTTTTTGAGTGCAGCCCAATGGATAATGGCACTGATCAAGGACTAGTATATTCAGTTGAGTCCAATGTTTGATGGGTTTTGGCTATTCCCTGCATCTTTATATATCAATACCATTTTCATGTTGGTGGTAGTAGTAGGAGTTCCTCTCTAGTCTTCAGACTCATTCTGTGCAAATAGGGTTGTTTGTATATGAATTGGCTTCATTGGGGTACAGGTTACCTGAAGGGGTTTGAAGGCTATTCCACACTAATCTATTTGCAGGCCTTTTATTCACCAAAAAGATGGCATGAGTATGTAGATAAGGCAATACCCACCTGAGTGAATGTGGAGCTCAAAGAAGAAGGAGGATTTCTCTCTATCCTCATTAATTGAACTATTTCCTTGTCAAACTTGAGTGTCTAACCAAGATCTAAGCCCAACTATTTGATTCAAGTTTGGTCCTACAAGGAAAAGATCCAACAAGAACAACTCTCTGATCCTATTAATGTTTTGCACCTCAAGAAGTTATATCCATGATGCCTATTCAGCTTGGGGCATCCTTTGTACATATTTATTGATCCTGAAAAAATTCATATATGATGTTGAAAAAAATCCTAAAAAGCATATAAAGTCCTGAAAAAATATTAAAAAATAAAAAAAAATAAAAAAATCAAAATAATTCTTTCAAGTGGTGAAAACCTAGAAACAAGTGCTACTTGAGGCCTTTGCACCCTTGTCTTTTAGCATGCATCCTCGACACTTAGCCATTCTCCATCATGACTTGACCTTGTTGCCTTGGTTTGGAATTGGTCTTTGTCTTTGTCTAGGGGGCATAACTGTTAGCATAGGTCCTTTAGGTGTGTTTGTCTCTTGGGGCATTTCACAATAGGTGTTTTTCAACACCACCCCAAATAGTGTTTTTCAACACTACCCTAGTGTCGAGTGTTTCTCAACACTTATCAGATGTCTTACCCACCAGTCTAAGTATGATGTGATATCACTCATTAGCAAATTTGATACTCAAAGTTTGACTCTATGACCAAACACACACACACTTAAACACTCGACTCGTTGAGACTTGTTTGACTTTATTTATTTTGTGTGCTATCTATGATAATTTCTTTGATGAGTGGTCTCTCCCTGAGAAATTTTTGATGATGCATAGCTAGAAGATTGAGGGTATGAGAACATGTTTTATTTCTTTATCTGCTTGTGGGTATATTTCATTGATCCTAACGGTCATGAGCATTTATGTTGGTCTTACTTGACACTAGGGATTGACATAGTATTATCCTTGACTATTTTGTGAGTGCATGCTTATAGCCATCTTGACCTTCTTGTGTCCTGATGCAAGCATAATCTCGCTATATTAAATTTAGGTAATCTCACTGTACTAGTCATCTTGATCTATATGTCTTTGGTGCCTAGGTGGGATTCCCACATTCCTATCTAATATAGATCATATTCATATACCCATAGTCATACTAGTGTGTATTTTATGATCTTATGATGCTACCAATAAAGCTTGATGATGATAATTAGATGTCTATAAGCATTGTGACCTTGCAAGTCAACCACTTTTCATAGTAGCTTGCATTTTTAAGGTCATGTTAGTTTAGTTTTGCATCTTGCATATGGAAAGAGCTCTCCTTTTCATCTTACGTGGACCTGTCAGTCAACTGTGCTCATCTTCCCTTTTCTCAATCATGTCTTTCACTCTTTGTCTTTCATCTCAAACTTGTTCCTGTCATCACAAGGGGTTAATCTTATCATCATATCTATATCTCAAAAATGTCATTTTCAGAAACATGAGTCTATATCATACACATGAGAATTAAACATACATCTATGAGAGAGAATATACATGAGTATATAAACATACATTTTGAGAAAAATGACAAGACAATACATAAACTTATACATCCATCACAAGTGAGACATACACACATGATATATCAAACATCTAGTAATCTCATATATATAAGTAATGATACATAATACAAAGTGAGATCCCAAAATCTGGATCATAAAGTCTCATGATATGTCTAAAAACATCTAAACCTAAGCCCTAGACCTAGGACTTGCTACCACCATCCTGAGGACCTGGTGGTGGAGGAGGTGGTGCTGCATCTGGTACTACATCTGATCTGCCCACTACTGCTGAGTACAAAGGAGCTCTTTGACCCTCTAGCACTGCTTGTATGTAGAGACCATGATAATACACGGCTCGCGCTACCTCTCTCTGCCTCTTTGTAAGTGCAACCTGTAGCTTCCTCTCTCGGTCGTGACACTAGATCTGCTGGCAACCTACCCCATCCCAGTGGGAAACCCTTCTGACTCCTATTAGGGATAAGGGCCTGTCGAATCAAAGATGCAATAATACAAGGCACTAGGAAGTCCCTACCAAAGTCGGCCATCAACTGATCCCAGCTGACATGTCAGACTAGGATGGTGACATCCTAGAACATACCCTGGATAACCTGTCTCCCCTCTGTTAGATCCTGATCATAGTATACCTATGTCATCAAACAATCATGTTAGTTTCTATCATAAGGGAAACTTTATAACTTTGATTATCTATAAACATGATTATACTTATAGGCTGTCCATGACACAAAACCCGTAGGATCTGATAGACGTCCTCCAATATGATGGATGCCTCTCTAGTAGGCAGATGAAAGGTGTTGTGCTCACTATGCCATCTCTCAGCAAGAGCAGTCAATATCCCATGATCAACTTAGATATGGGGCATCTGCAATAAATACCAAAAGCCCATCACCCTCAAATCAGCCTTGCCCAGATCATCCAAATCTTGAACAAATCATAATTCAGTCACCTGGGGTGCTCTAATCTAGAGCACAGGGAAGTTCTCCTGCAGGTCATTTCAACCATACCAAATGTCAGTACATATCATGAAGGATGTATAATATCAATACACCATATTTTAAAATCAAACATTGTCTAGACCCATGTCATTTTGCTCAAAAATATTAAAACATGTCAAAATTTTATACTAGGTGACACTACTTTTTTTGATTAAGTGTTGTGTGACACTTTGTCTTATAGCAGTGTGACAGTTTCTGTTTGGGTGACACTTTGCATAGTGTTGCGTGACATTTCCTCTTATGTCATGTGACATTGGATTTAATGCTCGTGTGACACTATTTTGACCCACGAAGTGTCGCACGACATTCATCCTCAAAGGGTGCGACACTTCTAAAGTGTCGCATGACTTTTCACCTAAACTAAAAATTTGAAATTTGAAAAATAATTAAAAACATGTTAAATGTTCATTAATGACTCAAAATAGAGAAGTTTTTCTGAAAACTCACCGGGGCAGCATAGTGTGGAGGCCGATTGTGCAACCAACCGCGCTCAAACTGATGTTTGTGGACTGGAATCAATGCTTGTTGGGCCATTTTCTCTCTCTAAGCTCTCACAATTCTCAAATCAATAAATAACAAATGATTTTGAAAATGACACTTTTTGCCCCTTATATAGCATTTTGACTTTTTGACCAAATTTCCAAATACCTCAGAATTGCATGAAAATTGCACTCTTACCTAATTTTGTCATCTTGGATCCATTTTCAGACTTGAAATCAAAATCTGAGTTAATCTTGATAGTCAAAATCGCATCTCAAAATTTTCACCCTCTTCTGCGCAGTTGGCTGACCATTTGAGGCCTAATCCTTTGATCTTTGTTGGGGCATCTTCATTCCTTCACCCCTATCTCTTTCAAAACTCCTAGTCTATCATTAATTATCACTCACTTCATTTCTCTGAGGTTTGAATGTATCCTTAACCTATATCTTTCCCAGTCAACCTGGGGCATGTCCTCACTGATTGATGGTTATCCTATTGTCCTATTCCTCGACTATGATTCCTAGTGATTTGATCAAATTTATCAATTTCCTGTTCTCCTCTGCATGATTTCAATTTCAATTCCAAGGGGGTAGTACCTATTAGCTTTAATCTTTGATTCATCTTTATTATTCAGCTCAGCTTGAGATTCTTATTCTGAGACTTGATTATCACCTAGCAGTGACGGTGGTGATTTCATCTTTTGATTTTATCTCCTATTTTTTTAGACTTGATTATTGCCTAGCAGCGATGGTGATAGTTTTTTCTAAGGCTTGATTTGCACCTAGCAGTGATGGTGTTGGTCTTGTCTTTCAGCTTTTTCTTATTTTTGTCCTGATGTGTTCCCAAAATGAACACACATCTGAGTTGTTTTGTGATCCCAAAATGAACTCACATTTCAATTCTTCTTTGACCACATGTGTTCCTAGAATGATCACACATTAGTCAAAGAGGGGAAAATGTATGCACCCTAAAATGGTCGCCTAGACTTTGGGCCCCATTCAATAATTTATCAAATCCTTGAATCAATATTTTTCAAAAATCAAAATTTTTCAATTATATCAATTTCCTTGATCAAGTCCTATTTTATCATTTTTGATTATTTGCCTTGGGCTAACCATTTTATCCTAAGTCTTTATTTATTAAAAGAAATATTTCCTCCCCTTTTAATAAATAAAAAGCCCCACCTTTTCATCTTATCCTAAGTTGCACAAATAAAGCATTATTTTTATTTTATAAAAAGGGAAAAAAAACACTTTTTGTCTCATGTGGGCACAAAAGTCAACTCAACCCTTAATTTCTCATTGGAGGATATTTGTGCACATGGATTGCTCCTCTTTGATGCTCCACCATTGATTAAATCTTTTGCCTCTTAATCTCCATGGTCCATTTCTCCTCATTTCTTATAAAAGGAGAGCTCTCTTCCTCATTTGCATATCCATTCATTTTTATGCTAATATTATGCTGTAGGTTTTCTAGGTTATTTGGAGCTCTTTGAAGACATCCTTGCATCCAAGCTTTGAAGACATTGTTGTTGTATTTCATTTAGTTTTGTTTCATAGTTGCATAATCATGACATTCTTAGTATAGATTTCCTTTATGCAATAGATTAGTCTCACATAGTCTAAATAGGAAGGATTTGTAACACTTGTTCTTTCCTTTCATAGATTAGTTGCATTGTTCTTTCATTTTCATAGCATAGCTTGCATATTTACATCCTCATTCTTAGCTTACTTGCATTGCATTTCATTTGGTTCTTGGAGATCTTGGCACTCTTTCCCTTGTCTTCACTTGAATCTCTCATTGTGTGGTTGACTAACAAGGTCATTAAGCCTATTAGCTCTACCTGAGAGCAATTTTAAATCTTGCAGCTCCATACATAGAGAGCTATGGATCAATTTTTGAGACCTCATTCTTGAGTGTTCTTGATTGTAAGGATTCATAGAAGTGCACTACTTTTGTGTGTACAGACTACACTTAGACTTGTTGTCTAGATCAGTTCCAATGTATAGAACAAATACTTTACTTGGTCACATAGACCTTCTTGTGATGGCTCAACACTTCAAACACTCTGCTATGCTCTGCTTAATCAACTATGAATCACACACAAGCAATCACAAATGACTTCCTATAAATATCTTTCCTCTAAATGATATAATCAAGTTGTCCTATTAGAACCACCTTGAAATCATATTAGAGAAACCATAACAAACATCAATAACAATTCAGTTGGCTATACTAAGCACGCAACATATTTTGGGACCTATCCAATAAGATAATTATAGACGCATGCTACACATTGTTGGCTCTACCAAAACAACTGGATCTTCCACCTCAAGCTGAATTACTTCATGTGCTCTTAATCAAACATTACTAAGTCTTCTCTAAGCTTAAATCCAAGGGTGCATACCCAAATGATAGGCACAACTCCAGAACCAATATAATCTTTGTCGGCTCTTCTGAGAAAACACAGGAAACTACTATTGGTGAATAGCAACTACATAACTTCACTTCTACTGATCATCAAACTCTACGTCCATGAATGTAATATTAATAGTATGTCTTCAACCTATATCCAAGTGTGCAAGGCTCTATGATAACTATACAGACAACCATACACAGAACACTCCATGTTACTATGTCAAGAACAATGCTGACACAAGCTACTATATAACTATCTGTACTAATAGTTAACCTCTGTGCCCATGATATCATGCTGATATCATGTCCATGCTGTATATATAGAAATATTATTGCATAAGACTTCCACACATGCTACTTTCCATATGTTGTCAACAATGACAAACATACAATCAGTACTAGCCTGCTGGCAAATCTCCAACACATTCTTCTAGGAAGGCCCTGGATTCACAAGATGCAAGCTATTCCATCAATGTACCATCAATGTCTAAAATTTACCTATGATGGATTAGAGGTCACTATACATGCAAACACATCAACATCTTGTAACACTTTGAAGGAAAGTGTAGATAAACTTGTTCCACATAACAAAGAGTCTTCTACCAAAGAAATAGACATAGCATCTACATCTTAAATGGAAGACCTATCAAAAGGAGTCAAGATTAGAGAAATGAACATGGGATAATATATAATGGAACTAGTCCTATCTCTCACATCTCTCCCACTTTCACCAAATTCTTATGGACAACCTTCAAAGAAAGTACAACCTACAACCAAAGAACCTCAAGTTATCTTCGATGGGAGTTTCATCACAGAACAGGTTTCCAAACAAGTATCAGATGAGGAAGAGGCTATATTAGCTTGGCTATACAAAGATGAGTATCAATCATAGATAGTTAAAAAATGTGACTCTAAAACTCCTAAGATTCCTACAAAATCATATGGATCGAGTCACAAGCTAATGTCTAAAATGGGATACATAGGAAAAGGACCTCTAGGAACTAGAGGTAAAGGCATCATTAGACCCATTGAAAACTATGGGAGAACAAACAAGGATACTATAGGTATAGGTTATCAAAAGAAACCTTTCCATCTCAGTGGAAGCTCTACACATGTCCTAGAACAAATAGAACCAAAGACATATATTCAACAAAAGGAAGAAACACAACACTCAGACAGTGAGGATTCAGACACAACTGATGTTTTTCCTTATGAACGTATACCTCAAAATATATTAGATCTTCTTGAAAATAAAAAGGAACCTAAAATAATCAATGTAATAGATACACAAAACCTACTACTAAACAAGAGACAGTCGCCACACAAGAACCGGTTGATCTTGAAAACAAGAAAGAAGGAGGTAAATCTATCACAATAGCTGAACATTTGGGACACAATAGTGATTCTGAGATAGACTCCCATGAATATGAATTCCACTCAAACTCTGAAGGTAATCCTGTTTGGGGAATCCATCCTGATTTCACACATATTCTTGATTTTCCCAGAGATCCAGATGAAGAATCAAATGACTATGAATGGGGACTTATTCCAGAAGAAGATGAAATTATAATGGAAAAATATCATAGATGTCATTCACCAATATGCACCTATGTCCAAAATGAGTCTATAATGAAATCATAGACCTCATGAGTCTGATTCACTTATCACTAATGTAGGATCCAACGATGACATTGAGATGTTTAATAGACTAAACATTTTGATTAGTAATATCATCCTTGAATTTGAGAGTCAGATTAGAGCTAATGATGACAACACTATATGTGTAAACACTATTAGCCAATCCTTTCCCATGCTTACTATCCAACATCTTGAGCTTATTGACCAAACATCCACTAGCCCAAGCCAAGACATCCATACTTTCCAAACGGACTATGCTCTTGCATGATACCTAAATGAAGTAGAACCCATGACAACTTCCATTAGCGAACCTAGCATCAGCATGATAGAGTCAGATATCAAATATCTCAATCAAAAGAATAAATGAAAAATGAAAAAAAGTTCTGAGGGTGAAAACCACTATGTGGCAGTCTCATAACCAAAAATAGTAAAAACAAAAGACGTATCCAAAGGTGAAAACCTCTTTGAGGTGCCTAAGGATGAGATATTTGATGTCCTTCCAAGTCACTTACATGATAGATCTCCAGTGTTGATAAAACCAACCCAGTCTATCAATTTGGGTACACCAAAAGAGCCTCAGTTGATTTATGTAGCATAGTCTCTGTCAGAAGAAGAAAAACAAGCATTCACAAAATTCTTAACAGAGAAGAAAATAAAATTTGCATGGAAATATTTAGACATACCTAGATTAGATCCAAATCTAATCATGCACCATCTCTCTATAGCTCCAGGAGTCAAATCGATCAAGAAAAATTAGTGTAAAATACATCCTCATGTGGCACTCCTTGTCAAAGCTGAATTAGAGAAACTATTAAAATCTGGATTTATCTAAGTCATCAATTATGTAGAGTGGATCTTGAACATAGTTCCAGTTTCAAAACCAGATAAATCAATTAGAGTATGCATAGACTTCAAAGATGTAAAAAAAGAATTCCCTAAGGATGATTTTCCATTACCAAACATCGATATGATAGTGAACATGATTGCAGGCTTTGAAATGTATTCTTTAATGGATGGTTTCTCTAGATACAACCAAATCAAGATAGCTCCAGAAGATCAAGAGAAGACATCTTTCACTTGTGCATGGGGTACTTTCTGCTGGTACTATGTTAATGACACCTTACCTAAATAAACAAAATGCTCTAAACATCTAGCTAACTTAAGAAAAATAATGGATCAAATGGAAAAGTTTAGTCTTAGACTAAACCCTAAGAAATGTGCTTTTGGTGTCACTTCAATAAAAATTCTAGGGTACATTATTTCGAAGAAAGGAATTGAAGTATATCTAGAAAAGGTCAAAGAAATCATGGAGATGAAACCTCCTAAGAACATCAGTCAAATGAGGACCTTACAAAGAAGGGTACAATAAATCAGACACTTCATCTCTCAGTTAGCCGATATATCATTTCTTTCACAAAAACATTACATAAAGTTGTGACCTTCTCATGAAACAAGGAATGTGAAAAGAGCTTCAATCATATCAAGTAATATTTAGAAAATCCCCCTATTTTGATGCCTCCTATACAAGGGAAGCCATTGATATTATATGTCTCCATCATAGATACATCACTGGGGGCATTACTAGCACAACATGATGAGAATAAGAAAGAAAGAGCTATCTACTACATCAATAGAACATTGGTAGCTTATGAAAAGAACTATTCCATGATAGAGAAGGTGTGTCTAGCTATCATTTTTGCATCATAGAAACTAAGACACTATATGTTAGCTCATACTACACAATTAATAGAAAAAAATGATCCATTGAAGTACTTATTAAGCAAAGCTTCCCTCATAGGTAGACTAGCAAAATGGGTAATGCTACTGAGTGAATTTGACGTCGAGTATGTTAAAAGGAAAGCTATCAAAGGATAAGTTATTTCATATTAGTTAGCTAAAGCACCAATTTTTTATGATCAACCAATGCAAATGGAATTTCTTGATTCATCTATCATGCACCTATCTTCTAGAATGTGACAGTAATTCTTTGATGGATCCTACACACAGAACGGATCTGGATCTGACATATTATTCATAACACCATAGGGTTATTCCATTCCAAAAGCATTCATAATCAAATTCCCTTGTACCAAAAACATAGCTGAAAATGAGGCTTTAGTAAATGGTATGAAAATAGAAATCAAATGGAGAGTAATAGAACTACACATTCATGGAGACTCACAACTAGTCATACACAAAGTCAATGAAGTGTATCAAACAAAGGATGAGAAACTTGTTCCATACAAATGCATGGTAGATGATTTAAATAAATACTTCATATATGTCACATTTGAATAGAGTCATAGAATGGAGAACAAGGCTATTGATGCTATGGCAATGCTATCATCTTTACTACAACAGCCCGAACATGAGCTATGCTATGAGTTCCTGGTGGAAGCATTGTCATTCCCTACCTATGATTGTCCAAAAACTTGCATGATCTACAACATTTTTGGTCATGATTCCTCCCGCTACAAAAACATATACTCCTACCTTCAAGACCAAATCATTTCTGATACCTTTAACCGTCATGAAAAATGTTACCTTATCCAAAATGCATCACGGTATGTCATCATTGGTAATGATTTATACAAGAGAAGTCTGGATGGTACACTTCTTAGGTGTTTAGAATGTGAAGAGTCATAATGTGCATTAGAGGAAGTCCACAAAGGTATTTATGGATCAAATTCCAATGGCTTAACACTAGCTCAAAAACTCATTAGGGTAGGGTACTATTGGTCAGACATGGAAAAAGAGGCCATAAAATATGCTAAGAATTGTCAGAAATGTCAAGTCCATGGTAATTTGATTCATGCACCAAGAAGAGATTTGATTCCCTTTACAACATAATGGCCTTTTCAAAAATGGGCATTTGATCTCATAGGGGCTATCTATCCTTATTCTTCTAATGGTGACACCCATATAATAACAACTACACATTATTTCACAAAATGGGTAGAATCAATTCCTTTGACGCAAGCCATCGGAAAACAAATATCAATGTTCATACTGAATTATATCATTTGCAGATATAGTATACCACACTCCATCATCATAGACAATGGAGTCCAATTCAAGAACAAGGACCTAGATTCCTTATGCTCTAAATTCAAGATCACTCAACATTGGTCATCCATTTACTATCAACAAGGGAATGGACAAGTTGAAGAATCTAACAAGAACTTGTTAAAAATCCTACATCATACAATCAACAAGATAGGAAGAGACTGGCACCTGATGATAAATCCAAATCTTTGGGCCTATAGAACAAGTATTAGAATGCCCACTGGGGCTACTCCTTTCTCTTTAGTATATGGGGTTGAAGCGGTACTACCTATTGAGGTTGAATTCCCATCACTAAGAATTTGAATGCATGGTCTAGTAACTGATGAAGATTACATAGTATCTAGGTTGCAAGAACTTGAACTACTAGATGAGCACAAACAAACTACATATGATCATCTTAGAGTATATCAAAAACCAATGTCTAGAGGCTACAACAAGAAAGTCAAACACAGAGAATTTTAGGTTAGCGATCTAGTCTTGAGAGAAAACACTAAAAATCAATCCCATCAAGAATGCAAGGGGAAGTTTGAACCCAACTGGCTGGGTCCCTTTGTTATCACTACTACTTTTGGCTTTGGAGCCTATCAAATCTCAATGATTGAAGGAGAACAACTTCGAGACCCAATCAACATTCTCCATCTAAAGAAATTCTATGCCTAAGACATTCAGTCTGGGAAAATGTCTTGAAAAGGTATAAAAATTAGAAAAAGTCCTAAAAAAATGATCATCCTGGTGAAAACCTAGCAATAGGTGCCTTGGTGATGCACAAAAAAATTAAAAAAATGGAAAAATACAAAACAATTGAAAAGATGAAAAATACAAAAAAAGAAGAAAAAGAAAAAGTGCCTTGGTTAAAACCTAGTAAACAGGTGCCTTAGTAGCAAAAAAAGAATCTCTGCCAAGATGGTGAAAACCTAGAAAATTGGTGCCACTTGTGTCCAAATGCTCCATCTATCAGTGCAATCTTGGTATTTCCCAGCTTTGAGTATTGCTTTAGTTTGTACATATCTCCTTGTTTTCTTTCGCATCCTATTTTCAATAAAGTTGGTCCGTGCACCAAGAAATAAAAGCATCTGTATTCTTTTAATGTTTCAAACTTAGGGGAAAACAATGTCATATCTTATAGTCCTCAGTATACCTCAGACAAGTCATAGCCAGTTAGAAATCCTTCAAAACAATATTCGAGTCAGTTTGTCTGTCTCCCTACTAGAAAAGGATTTTACATCTAACGACAACACAACCAAACTACAACAACAAACAAAATAATCTTTGCACAAATGCTTTAATCTTCTTGTATGTTAACTGATTCACATTGAGATTTCTGTATATTATGTCCCTTCAAGATCCTCAATGATATCCTCTACGGGATTTAGAGAGTGATGAATGGGGGCATAATCTTTTCTTTGTCTTCTATTTGTAAGTGAAAATCTAACAACTTCGTAAATTCTAGAATGAATTGGTGTCCACTATAAGTTCCTCCATCATGATTGGATGGCCATGTGTACCTTGACCATTGATACCTAGATGTTTCAAGGAAGTTGGATCTAACTTTGTCTTTTCGAGTGATTTATTACTCCTACTGTGAAATAGGATACTACCCAAGGATGTGAATGATAAAGGGTCACTATGGGCACTTCACATTGGAACAAGGATAATCTCCCAACTGCTTGGTGTATTTTTACGCAAGGCGTATTCAGGTCATCACAAAATTTGTGTTCTGATGCTTATACAAATTGCTAAATCAAAATGGACATGATATTCAGGTCATCTTGGCTTTTGAACCTTGATGCTTATATCTAATCTAGCATTCCAAATTAAAAATCAATATTCATATGTTCATGGTTTCCTAACTAGTGAACATTGTATCAATTATTTAGCATTACCTAAAAATATTTAGTGATGATAAAAACCGACATATGACCAGTGACTAAGTCCTAGGTCTTGCATTACATTTGCATTTCACATTTTGCATGGTTGCATCTTTCTCATGATCTAAATAAGCATGTTGTTTGATATTATCCAAAATCACACTAAAAACACATCTCAAGGACTGAGTGTCATGAGAAGGTCCCTCAAAAAAATCAAAAAGTAGTCACCATTCTGGGTTAAACATCCATTTTGATGATGAATGAGCACTTGAAATATTTATATACCTACAAAAATATCATGTGTATCACTGCATTTACATTCCATCTCATATCATAAACATCTCATAAATCCATTTGCATACATACATGTGCATCCATAAAGCATAGAAAGGAATCATACATTACAACTATTGATCTACCATCTATCATTACATTGCATATTCATACATTCAATGTAAAGATTCATGGCATATTCATCGCATTCAATAGTGAAAAGTAAACATTCATACAATAGCATCACATGATAAAACATAATAACTCAAAATGACAAGTGCAATGAAGTCATAACCACAAAATCTGATTTCATATATATATCAAATGTCGTAATAGTACAAGGGGTGCACTAATGGCATAATATACAAAATAATAAGCTACAATGAGCTAGCAAGTGCATCAAGTGGTGGCTTGATGCATGGGTCCCTAGCTCCCTCAGAATCTATCATGTACTGAGAGTATGATGTGACTCCCTACCCAGGTGGCACCACTAAATAATATGCAGAGACATTTTATGACACACAACCTATCTAGTGTATAACCTCTATCTATAATTGTCAATTGTCAACCTCTGGATCTTAGAGTTGTGTATCCCACTCCCACAGCTATACCTCAAGAGATAAACTATGTGATCTCTGATCCCTCAACTGATGTCAGAGTCACCTGATCACATCCTATGGAGTCAACCTCAATCCAAGCTTTTCCTCTATTGCTACCTCACCCTCCTCCATAGCCTCATCACCTCCACCAACACCTGTATCTATCGATGCCTTATGGAGATGAACCTCCGCTCCTAGATTAAAACTGGGTGTGTCATGTACATCCTCCATGGCTTCATCCTAGTGTGCTCCAAGTACCTCCTCAACACCCACTATGCTACCAATGCTACCTAATATCTGACACTGAAAAATTGTCAGTCTACTTGTTGGAACCACCTGTGGTATAGTGGGTGGTCTCATTTGTCTAGTAGGTCTCAAAGGAGTCCCCATAGCTCTTGGCCTCGGTGGTGTAGGGTGCACCATCTAGATCTATACTTCACATCTCATCTATCCTCTTCCCATAGGTGCACTAGTCACATCCTTCAAATCCTCCATGGTCAGAATCAACTCCATAGGATTGAATAAATTCCTTATTAGATGCTCTACCAAATATGAAATGTATGCATCTATAACTCCTACATTGACTACCTATGGTCGGTAGTCCCAATCCCTAGCCTATAGCCTACTGTACTCCTAGCTACACAATGCATAAGATAACCAAGCCATCCATCCTAAACCAATCTCTCGCACTTGTTGTGCGTAGGTGGAAAAATCCTATGGCTCATCCTGGATAAGTCCATACTGTCTCTAGACATGAATGATCAAAAATCTCTCCAGGATGGTGGTAGACCACCCTATCAATATACAGCTCTAGAAAAAATACCCAAACTGGGCACGAGCTATAGGCCAGGCCTCAATTTTCAAGTAGGGTCCCCATGTCAAGGTAGTCATATTATCAAGTAGTTGGTGCCAGTACTCAGTGTGCCTCATCTAGACCTGTGTAATGAATCTAGAATACCTATATATGAGTGGCTCCTAAGGCTACCTCTCATCTCCATAGATTGGTCTACAAATGGGAATATGCTCCCATGCCCATATCTGAAGAACAATAGCACCTGATGCAAATGACTTCACCTCATGATAGATGATCTCATGCATCTCAGAGAACATGTGTGCCAATAACCATTGACCCCACCCGAGCTCTGTAGGACTTGCCATTAGATGCTGAATCATTGAAGCCCAGCCCATCAGGAGACCATTCTGCTGATGGTCAGACATGATGATCCCCCCAATCATCCCTATAATGATACACTCTAAATGATGGGTCTACCCATATCACTCTATGGGCCCGTTTGGTACATGGAATATAGGCCCATATTCTGGAATATCATTTTCAGCATATCATATTCTATGTTTGTGGCCATCTTAAGAAACAAGAATTGGAATTACGAAATTCCAATTTTGCCCAAAAAATGAGCATTCCATCTTCCAGTTGAAAAGGTGGAATTGGAATTAGAGGCTCGTATGCTGATTTTCATATGCCAATTTTTAAAAACTATCAGGTCCACGTGCAAAGATATGTTTTTGATGTTCACCTTTTGAACGTTCATTTTCACCATGTCTTGGGATAGTTTGGAGCTCCCGCTTGGTTTTCACAGCAATCTGCGACCACTCTCTACAACTCATTTTCACCGCTCCCATCTGCAACTCGACCACTCTCTGCAACTTGACTGCTCTCTGCATGGGAGGTAAGTCAGGACACTTTCTCCCACATTATTTCCTCTTTGCTCTATTTAGGGTTTGAAGGTGTTCAACATGAAATATTTGATAGTAAAAAATGTTTGTTATTAAAAATGACTTGTTTACGTCTGACGTCATTTGGATTACTACAGGGTTTTGAATAGAAGGGTTGAGATCGTAAGGAGGATGATTTCCCATTTTTGTTTCCTAACATTTAACCATGACAATTAAAAACAACACGCTATCCCTAATTCACTATTCGTTAGACAATTTTATTTTTGCCTATCTTAGAAATGTTGGGAAGCATTTTAAAAATTGATGGTTTTAACTGCAATTAGTGAAATGTTGGGAAGCATGTTGGGAAGCATTTGAAAGGAGGGATACTCTTTATCTGGTCATTTGGAGGAGGTTTTGTCTTCAAAACCCATATCGCTAACCTCTCATCTCATGTTAGGCACGACACATTTCACTAATTGCAGTTAAAACCATAGCTAAAATAGATAGTTTGCTTTGGTGCACTTATTTTTGTTTGATCCAGGTGACAGTTGAATGGTGTCGTATCTCTCAGATTTCTTACTATATTTGGGGGATGTTGTGATTTGACTTGGGTTATGCTCATTTTTTTTGACTTCGGTCATAATTTTAATTTTGGGTGTGCAGAGAAGAGCTATTATAATGAACCGTATATAATTTCTTGACTCCATATTCAACCCAGTACTCTTATAATGAACAGTATATAATTTCTTGTAATGGGGTCATCGTCTCCATATATCAACTTGCAAGATCGATATTATAATTTCTTAATGCTTATAATTGATATCTCTATACCAACCATTGCAAGTGATGGATGATACACCAATGTATGTAAGTCTTGTCACCTGCAATATATATATTTTAGTCTCTACCATCTATACATAACAGGTCACTTCTTCTTATATGATTATTGCAAATGTCTCGACTTCACATAATTGATGTAATTTGAAAAGGGATGGGGGCATTACAAGTATCTACTCCTGAACAGTATTAGCTCTGTACTTTGTATTATAATTCTTTGTTGTTGTAATACAATTGAGCTCTGTGTAATATATAACAAAAGAACGGTAGCAACTATTGTGTGCCAAATTCCTTATCTTGATTATGGAATGCCCCCATTTTATATAATGAGATGATATATAAAATGGGGGCATTCCATAATTAGGATATGCAGATGATACAATGTAAGCTTTCCTTTACCAGCCATACAATAAAAAATAATGTGTATGGCTTTTCAAAAGATGACAATTAAAATAAAAACCAGATTAAGGGAATGTTCCTTTCTGTATGGATATGGATACACACAACAACAAGCCATAATGTTTGAGAAATGTAGTATTTTAAAATGGTAGCCCCAACCCCATAGTGGATTTACAGTGAGCATAGATAGGAGATCATCAACCCACCAGTCTCCCCATTAAAAAAAATTTCTGTATTTGGTACTGCATATTATTGGTACATTCTTCTGATCAACAATTTTGGAAGATACTTATCCTTTCTGAAAAGGAAAAATCCATTAAAAAACATGGCTATTGCCTTTCCACTCTGATACCAATCATTGCAAGTGATGGACGATACACCAATGTATGTAAGTCTTATCACCTGCAATATATATATATTTTAGTCTCTATCATCTATACATAACAGGTCACTTCTTCTTGTATGATTATTGCAATTGTCTCGACTTCACATAATTGGAGTAATGTGAAAAGGGATGGGGGCAGTACAAGTATCTACTTCTAAATAGAATTAGCTCTGTAATTTGTATTATAATTCTTTGTTGTTGTAATACAATTGAGCTTTGTGTAATATATAACAAAAGAACGGTAGCAACTATTGTGTGCCAAATTCCTTATCCTGATTATGGAATGCCCCCATTTTATAAATGAGATGATATATAAAATGGGGGCATTCCATAATTAGGATAAGCAGATGATACAATGTAAGCTTTCCTTTACCATCCATACAATAAAAAATAATGTGTATGGCTTTTCAAAAGATGCCAATTAAAATAAAAACCAGATTAAGGTAATGTTCCTTTCTATATGGATATGGATACACATAATAGCAAGCCATAATTTTTGAGCAATGTAGTATTTTAGAACGGTAGCCCCAACCCCATAGTGGATTTATAGTGAGCATAGATAGGAGATCATCAACCCACCAGTCTCCCCATTAAAAAAAATTTCTGTATTTGGTACTGCATTGTATTGGTACATTCTTCTGATCAGCAATTTTGGAAGATACATATCCTTTCCGGAAAGGCAATAGCCATTAAAAAACATGGCTATTGCCTTTCCACTCTAATTTGGGAGTGAAAATATGCATATAAAAGAATGATAGGCTACACTCTATAATGCCCAAAGAAGAGAGAGGCTTCACCGTTGCTTTTTGCATATGCTTTCCTTCTCACTTCCATCCCTTTTGCTTTATATTAGGTTGTAAGGCAATTAACAAAAATCATTTCCTTGCATTTACAAATGCCATTTGTCTACCTCATTTGCCTAATAAAAGAAAAGCAAAATCCACTTTTAATGTAGGATTATTTACCCTAAACCCTTATTTTGGGTACTTTTTATTTATCTTCTTTTTTATATCATTTTGTGTGAGTGTTCATTTTTGTTGATCATTTAAATTTGAACTTGATATTATATGAATATGTCTGGTTTATATAACCTAAGTTTCATTGTTGATGTAACCCATTAAGCAATTAAAAATGTGTAGTTTGAAACCATTTTGAATGTATATGTGAACATTTTTGTATGTTTCTGACGGTCTTACTGATCTCCTAGATCACACTTGCTAATTGAATGTTGTCTTCCATTTGTTTGCCAAGTAGAAGATTGTAAAACTACTCAGGCTTTTTCTAGGGCATCCTATCAAAGTTGTATGGAAGTGTATAAGTTAATTAATAGATTAGTAAGATGTGCTCATCTAGTTGTTATATAATATCATCTACTTACAATTTGTATGTACACGGTCTACCTTGTGTAGGATTGTGGAGTATAGTTCTTGTTGCTGAATTTAAGTTACCATCTCATGGTTTGATCTAGTAATGTTTCTTGGTAGTGAAAATCAAACTCTAATTCTGATAAGATAAAGGCATCCATCTCCATTTTGTACAACCTACTATCATTCCCCCACATTGATAGAAAATAGCAGAAGATAGTTTTAATAGTAACACTAGAAGTATTTGGTCCATCACATTGCATAGTTTCATTATCGTCATGCCACAAAATGCTTGTGTACTTCACATATATCCACCACAATGAGATATGCATTGTTGTTACTATAGTATCCATGTTTGCATTATTTTATCTGTTTATTGAAGAGAAAAATCTGTCGGAAGATAAACCAGCATTAGGCACTTACTGACAATCAAATAGGAGTTTTATTTTGCATTGACTATATAGTTTGTCTTAAAGTTCATTCTATCATCATTTGTCTTTAATCCTCTTAAGAGAAGGGCTCAAAAAACAACCCCTAGGCTTGGCAAAACCTGAAGAAAAATAGGGAACTACCCATCCGTGTTAACTAGCCCATTGTTTTTCAACCCTAGTTATAATTTGTTTGCCCTCAGTTTGAAACCACTGGCAGTTCTGCTGAGCTTGCTTTACGTATCTACAACTCTCTAACCAACATGACCAACATAGTTGGGTACCCGCTGACTTAAGAAGTTGTAAATGGTACATGGAGGATTAATTACAAACTTGAACTTTGTGGAACTGGTAAAAAAAATTTCTTGACAAAAAATTGTCATCCTTGTCTTTTTATGAACATAAGTTCTACATATTTTATTAACTCCTTTCAAATAAATTTCAACTTTCAATTCATTCATTCATTCTCATGTTGAAGTCAAATTTACAAGTGTATAAATGACTCGGTTTAGTTTCAAAATAAACATGGTTCTCATGTTTGAAAGTTCATATTGTATATAAGAAGCCCAAAACAATTAATTTCCCATCAATCATTCTAATCATTTCCTACACCAAAGCATTCAAATTGTGTGCTTAAGTCAAGTGTAAAAGAACATCATCTCCAGATCATTTCATTGATTCAGTGTTCCCTTTGCACCAATTTTAATTGATTTAGCACTCATCTTGATCCCTTTTTAGTTGACCTTTACAAATTGAATTAACATCTCCTTAAAATATTTATGCAAAATAATTTCATTTTAGAACTATGGTAGAGAATATTGTCATAGTAACTCATTGGTTATTGAATTTTCATTCCCTTGCATGTTATTCATTGTCCTTTTATCTTCAATATTGCTTTGAACACATGCATTTGACCATCACGGTCTCTTTCAAGCTTGTATACCTTCACAACGACATGCATTATAGTTGGGTGTTTTCTTATGTTGTTTGGTGATTGTTTTGTTGGTATGTTTAGGTAATTGATGGATCTCACTGATGATATTGAACTTGGAGGACAATTTATGAGGATGAGAAGACTCCCGCCTATTGTTGTAGTTCTTCTTGCCACCCTTGTCACAACCATAGCAGTGTCTGTAAAAGAAGGTAGTCAAAATATGCGTAAGTGGAAAAGAGATGTAATTCCTTTTTATAAGCGTATTATCAACTCCAATGAGACAGATTGCTTTGACCAAATACGCATGAGTAGATGATCCTTCTTCAAACTAGCCAATATTTTAAGGCAAAAGGAAAGCATCAGAGATACATAAATCCTCGCGTTAGAAGAAAAATTAGTCATGTTCCTCCATACTCTTGGCCACAATTTGAGGAATCGTAAGATTGCCCATAACTTTGGGCACTCCGGAGAGACGGTAAGCTGATACTTCCACAAGGTCTTGAAGGCTATTTTAGCGCTCCATTCGGATTATTTTATACCCCCTAGTCCAAACACTCCTTGGAAAATTAGTGGGAAGACCCGTTTTGATCCATACTTCAAGGTATATCTCCCAATGGATCAATTTTTTTTGATTGAGTTGTAATCCTATTATCGTGTGTTCATTAGATTATGATTTTTCTAACTACAGGATTGTGTGGGAGCAATTGATGGATCCCATATACCAGTCACTGTGGATGTCAATGTGCAGCCTAAATATCACAATAGAAAAGGCAACTTGTCACAGAATGTTATGGGAGTGTGTTCATTTGATTATAAGTTTCAATACATCCTTGCTGGTTGGGAAGGGTTTGCTGTAGATAGCCATGTTCTAGCTTCAGCTCTATCTAGAGCAGATGAACTAGTAGTTCCCCCAGGTTTGTAAAATATGATTATATTACTGAAGCCTACAAAAAATAAGACAACGTTATAACAATGAAAAATTTGTTTTGTTTAGGTAAATATTATTTGGTCAATGCTGGATATCCAAACGTACCTAGATTTCTCGCACCTTATCGGTGCATGCACTACCACCTAAAGGATTTTTCAAGAGAAAACCCAATAAACACCCAGAAGAGTTGTTTAATCATCGACACTCCTCGCTCAGGAATGTAATAGAGCGTACATTTAGGATTTTGAAGCAGCGTTTTCCTATCTTGTAGCATGTGACGTCTTATCAAATCAAGACACAGACAAAGATTGTTTTGGCATGTTGCATACTTCACAACTTCATTACGATTGAGGATGACCTTCCATCCGAGGTAGAATTTGAAGAGGAAGATGGTCGTGATTGGATAGATGTACCAGTGCTTGAGACATATGGGTTGAGCCAGTGTGAAAGAGATGATTGGGGGAAATTTTGAGATGAAATAGCAAGAAGGATGTGGGAAGACTATAGATCTCGCTCTTAGTTGGTTGAATAACTACTATGGTAGTGTTTAAACTTTAATGTCAGATTTCATAAATTTCACAAACTGATATTATATATTAAAGCCGTTACGGCATATGTAGTGTTGTCATGTTATATTCAATGTTGTTATATTTAATGTTGTCATGTTATATTTAATATTGTCATGTTATGTTTAATGTTATATTTAATGTTTACATCTACGTATATGCCTATTTGCATCTGTTTACATTGCAATTGACAAGTCATCCCTAACTTAGATTTAGATCTGATCATCAACATTGCATTATGACATATTGTAGAGTTGTCATGTTATATTCAATGTTATATTTAATGTTCTCATGTTATATTTAATATTTTCATGTTATGTTTAATGTTGTTATATTTAATGTTTACATCTACTTATATGCCTCTTTGCATCTGTTTACATTGCAATTGCGTTATGACATATTTAGTGTTGTCAAAAGAAGTGGGCAACTCATGTTGTACATGCCTCAGGTATGTCTATGGATGTACAGATGAACATGGATGCTGAGGTTGAAGTGATACATCCATCTTCTTCTTCCAAGAAGGTATTCTGGACCAAAGAAATGGAGCACAAGTTGCTAGACTTGCTACAAGAGCAAGTGCAGCTTGGTAAAAAAGCTGACGGCAGTTTCAAGAAAGAGGCTTGGACCGCCATTGAAAGGAGGTTCAATAATGAGTTGAATATGAAGCTATCCAAGGATAACTTCAAGAACAAGCTGAAAACTTGGAAGCAAGGCTACAGGGTAATGAAAGAGTTGAGGAATACAAGCGGCTTGGCATGGAATGAGAGTACCCAAACTATGGATGCTGATGATAGTGTTTGGGATGAGTTGTTGAAGGTAACATGGTCTTAAAATCTACTTTTAAGTTGAATATATCTTGTAAAGTAATGAAAGACAACTAATGAATTCAATTGTTATGCCATCATGTAGAGAAAGGAATTTAAAAATGCCAGAATGTATAAGAGGCAGCTATTTCAATACTATAATGAATTATCCTTTATTGTTGGGAATGACATAGCTGAGGGCACTACAGCTGCAATAGCTCAAGAGACAAAGGAAGATTTCAATGATGAGGAAGATTTCACTTATCATGGTATCGATACTGCATCTTTTGAGACTGCTGCTGATTTGGCTAGTGATAGTATGGATACATAGACATCGAACCAATTTACTGCAAGTGGCAGAGACAACCCCCAGCATCATCAAGGAGGAAAAAGAGGAAGAGGGGAATCATTGTAGGTTCCTTGGATTTGATTTGTGAAGTGATCAAAGATATGTCTGGAGGCATTACAACAGGCTTTACAGTGCCTCTGAAAGTGGATAGAATATCATCTGGAATGAAAATTGATGCATCATATATGTATAAAGCACTTAAAGCAATCCCTAACCTTAGCAAGGATACTATGCTTGATGCATATGATACTCTTTTGCATGATAGTGCAGCAGCCGTAGGGTTCTTGACAATGACTGAAGGGGAGAGAGTCAGATATATTAGACGGAAGTTTGGAGGACTTTAGTTGATCCATGTTTCAAATCAAAACTAATGTTTCATATTAAAACAATCAGACTTATGGATTTAATCTATTATTTTTAAAATATAATGTGCCATGGTTGACAAATTTAACAAGAAAAGTAGTTTGAAATGCAAGAAAACTTGGTTTGCATCACTAAAGACTATTTTTCTAAGTTTTTACTGGTAAACAGCTTGAAATACATGGATGGTCCAGGTTGGAACAAGACAAATGTGCACATGCTTTGAAAATTTTATGTTGTCTTTTAGATTTCAAATGCAATTGGTTTCATGTAATTTTGTTAAGTTTTGAGCAAGATATGATAAAAATACCATTGGCTTCCCTGAAAGTTTGTTTTTTCTGAAAGTCACAGTTTGAAAATAGGCATGGTATGGCTCTGTATAGTTTGGTATGAACCTGCACATGATTGATAACATTGATATTGTCTTTTACCTTTCAAAGATAGTTGGTTTCATGGAATTTCATTGGATTTTGATTAAGTTATGGTATTTTTCATGTTGACTGTCTTGACCCTAACTAGGATTTCTAGCAAGAGTAATAAATTCATAACCAGAGTTTCCACGGTTGAAAATTGATTAGGATCTTGTATGTTAGGTTGAAGCACTCCTTCCTTTGCATTATTATTGGTATTAGAGCCAATATAGACACTTAAGATCATGCTAGGATAATCATGTAAACAGTAAAACTACTCTACAACTGTTCATTTTATGTACTCTATTATGTATCTGATTTGCAGATTTATCCATGACTGCTTACTATAAATTTGTTCATTAACACTTGTGTAACTATACATTTGTCATCTTAGGTCTCATGTTTATTCAAGCATGTCCATTAGTTTTCCCAATATGCATTTGCCTGGCTATGAGTGATGATGTAGTGAATATGCATTTGCTACAGCAACACCTCTACACAAAAAAGGAATCATGTCCAAGAAGTAAATGTTCCTAAAAGTATTGAATTGAAATCAGTATTTTATATTCACATTTGTCAAAAATTGTTAACAAAATGTAGAATATCAATGTTAGGTACCTTTGTTTACAGCATACAACATGTGGTTTGTAAGCCAGTGTGCTATGCATGCCCTTGACACAGAATATGGGACTTGATAAATAACTGGGTGTAATGAATTAATTGAACACCAAAGTTCTAGTGCAATTCCAAACTCCCAATCCACAAAGTTCTCTCAGTAGTTTTCATTTCTTCAACCTTCAAATTTTTTGTTGTTCCAAGATCGGGATTCAAATTTGTAGGCTTATCAATCTGGACCGTAATCTGGAAAAGAAGAGGCAAACCCAGTTTCCACAACAACAACAAAGGTTAAATTTATTTGATTATAACACTAATCCTCTTTCTGATTTTCCTCGTCAGCCTGCAACTACTGGAACATAGACACCATTGTTTTCTTCAGAGAATGTTGACTTCAATCCATATTCTTATAGGCAGAATTTGTTGAGCCCTTGGTTTACTTTGCCAGCTTCTTTCCAACAATCTATTTTTTCAACTATAAGAAGGGCATGTTTTTGCACCTTAGTAATAGGGTTTGATAATTGTTTTTAGTTAAGACATTTAGTCTTAAATAAATTAAGCAAGAGAGTGGAGGTTAGATTTTTTATAACCATGACCATTTCTCTTGCTATGGAGTTATTGTTACAGTGGTTAGATTTTTAGTAATTTTTGCTTATGTAATCAGTGTTTATTCTTATTAAATAAAATGTTGTCTTTCATGCTCCAATTCCCTATTATTTCATTATCAACATCTTATCTTTTATGCTCAACTTCTCCTTATGAATAAGCACTGATAGTTACAAGGAATAAAAAAGGCATGTTACCTTGAGGGATTACAAGGCAAATCTAATTTGTTGAATACTGAAATGTGGTGGGAAATTTTGAAGAACAGTGGGGTAATAGCTGAATATTGGCACACAGAGCTAGCATGTCTTAAAGATATGGATTTTGTGGAAGGACCAAGTTGAAACCTGCAAAAAATTAGTGAATGATTCACCATCATATCAACTATCTAATGCATTCCCAATCATAAAATTTACTGCTTGTTTGGATAGATCACCCACTACTGTACTTGGGTATCCGATTTCAATGCTTTCCTCATTGTTCTTTGCTGTGATCACTCAAATCCCACAAAATCCTGCACATGCATTGTTAATAACATATCATACATGTTAGATTAAATCATTCCATGAATATCAGGCCTTCATATTCATGGAATGTTCCCTATTAACTTGAAACCCCTACTGTGGTAACAAAATGGTTAATAGGAAGCCACTGGTCTACACTAGTGTAACAACAAACTTAATAGAATGTAAAATTCATTAATTTGCAAATCAAAAGTTAACAAATCTCCCTCAAAACATATGGAATTTGATCAGTTCAAAGTGAGATTCTAACAATGAGAAAATTTGCAGAATAGACAAGTTTTATTGCTCAAAGTTCACCCGTCAATACACCAGGTCATCTGCCGCAACAGAGACTTTCTCTTTGATATATATAACTCCCTATTCATCATGGGTTAGTTAGTCAAAAAAATCAGCTTATCATTTCACTATTGGAATGCATATCTTGTGCATGCAATAGCTATAGTAGTGTGCATATGTAAGAATACAATAGGTGGTAGAAAGTTTCATATATATGCCATTAAGACAACATACAAATAAATTGATGTATAAATCTACTTGAACTACAGATTATGAATAGTTTCATAAAAAAAAAATTTAGTACTACCATATGGATTATGGAACTCTCACTAGATACACCCCCTCATTTGGATGGCGAGAGTTTTCTCAATGAAGAAAGTCATGCCTGCAAGGGACAATCATTGTATTGGAATTTTGTGACTCCTTTTTGCATCATGTATATGACTCTTTTGAAGGGTCAATTGTTGAATAAGACATGGCATGATTATCGCATTGATGCATGTCGATCCTCTCATCTTAGTTTTTCAACATGGTTTTGTGCCATAGTCATTTTCTTGACCATTTGATGTCTTATAAGTTGGATCATAATTTGAGTTGTGCAAAGTACTGGTGTTGCTGGAACATAAAGTGACCCACATGCTGTTGACTATAGTGATAACAAGATTTTTTGTGTAGAGGTGTTGCTGTAGCAAATGCATATTGGGAAAACTAATGGACATGATTATATTGACATGATTACTTTCTTGATTGATCGGTTTGACCCATAAATTATAGACTTGGGAGTTTGAGGGATTGTTCATTGTTTAAGGCTTATGGTTGAACATAATTTCTGCTATTTTTGAGTGCAAGGCTGATTCACTAGTTTAAGAATGAACAATCTTAAACTAGTGAATCACCCTTGCACTCAGGTTGATTCACTGTGAGATGTCCTCATTTGTGACAAGGACAGTCACAAATGAGGATAGACACTGTGAAGACAACATGATAATGCACAGTCAGTGTAACATGGATCAGTACCAATACCAATACTTCAATACCAAATGAGGAGGAGTGGCAATGAGCCCATATTTACATGGTTCAATACCAATACATTCAAGTGGCAGTTACACAAGGGACAGTCACTGTGAGATGTCCTCATTTGGTATTGAAGTATTGGTATTGGTACTGATCCATGTTACACTAACTGTACATTATCATGTTTCACACTTCTTTTGACAGCTCTAAATATGTCATAACGCAATGTTGATAACACGACAATATTAAATATAACATGAGAACATTAAATATAACATGACAACACTACAATATATCATAACTAATTATGGTTGAATCAACCTTGCCACTTTTTGTTTTTCTCAATGAATTTTGTTTAATTTTTGGATTGTTGTGGTTCATGAACTCTCAAGTATGAGTCTAATAGACTTTGTAAATGTAGAAAGTTGCATTATTTGTATTGTTCTGATATAATTATATGTATTATTTGTATTGCATTATATGTTAGAAGATTTATGTAATAACTATGATGTGCTTAAGAACATGAATTTAGAACCAGAATAACAAAGTTACAAACAATGAAAATATGCAATTGCCAGAAACTCAATCCCTAGGAATAGACCTATGCTGTTAACTAGAGACACAATAAGAAGAACAAGACCGACCTCATGACACTAACTTTAAGTACCATGATATCTTAATATATTTTCCTTCAAGATAAAACTAATGTACATTATCATGTTGTCTTTACATTATTGTCTTTACATATAACATGACAACATTAAATATAACACAACAACACTACAATATGTCATAACTCATTAAGGTTGATTCAGCCTTGCAAATTTTTGTTTTTCTCAATGAATTTTGTTTAATTTTGGGATTGTTGATATAGGTGCATTATTGATATCGGTTTGATGGCTCTTGTCAATGTGCCAAGCTATCCATGTGGTGGTGGGCAGTGCCAGTTGAAGATTTCACGGTCAGTGGACAACCCTGGATGACAATTTTGGTGTTGTCCAAACAGAAAAAAGGTTGCTAATGTGTATATATTTAATGTTTGGAATGTAAATACTATTTATTATATTTAATGTTTGTAATGTAAAGACTATTCATTATATTATAAAAACTAATGTAGATTGGGCATCACAAGGCTATCATGATTGTGGATACTTTAGGTGGGTCGATGACAACCCATCTACATCTATTCGCCCATTTTCAGTCATCCACGATCCAGACATCCACCCATCTCCACTCATCCACAATCCAGGATTTGAGTGCAAAAGTTGTCAAGCTAAGGCAAATGAAATTATATTTTTACGATGCCTTCTCTGTATTGTAATCCCATATCTTTTTTGCGACCATATGCGGAGATGAGCTCAAGAATTAGTCAGTTTTGTATTTTGATATTGTAATATGCGGAGATGAGCTCAAGAATTAGTCAGTTTTGTATTTTGATATTGTAATATGCGAAGATGAGCTCAAGAATTAGTCAGTTTTGTATTTTGATATTGTAACTAAATATTTTAATATGGATATGGCGTAACTCCTCTTTGCCCCAAGTGCGCATATATATGGTCCACATGTTTTTTCACAATAATTTTTCATGTTTATGGCTTAGGTGAGTTCCAATCTACTATCAGTCACATGATTTAACATTGTTTTTGTGGTTATTGCTTTGTAGAATTCTAACCTAGGTTTGTAGAGGAATTTTGAGGTTAATAGAGATATATCATGTATAAACTCATTTAATTGGTCATGTTTTGATCTTGACAAGTGTGGATCATTCAGGTAAGAATCAAATGAGGTCATAGAAGGTAATAATAATTAATAAGATTTTTTAAAAAAACTCATACAAAAGTGAGCAACTGAATGTACTTCATTGGTGTACTAACAAAAGCACAAAGTAGTTGTATGTTCTATGTATGCAGTGCCTAGAGACAAAAATAAGAGTTCGGGCATGACAGAGCATCAAAGACTCATTAGATTAAATTATAACATTGTATCTGCATTATGTAAAATGAGGAATGCCTCATTCAAGTTGTAACACTGTATCTGCATTATGTAAAATGAGGAATGCCTCATTCAAGTTGTAATTTTATATCAGCTCATGACTTTGTGGGGCTAGACTGGAGGTTTTCTCCACCCGGCTCTTTCCTACCGGTGCTCCTATTGAGCTGGGTTGGCAACATTTTGTAAAAAATAAATAATAAAATAAATGACTTGTTTATAAATTTGTATAGGATTTTTTTTTTTTATAAAAAAGTTATACAAAATGTTAAAATTTTTATAAACTTATAAACATAATTTTATTTCAAATATTATAAATATTCAAAATCGCATACAAATGAAATAAAATAAAATAAGTATTCAAAAACAAAATAAAATATTATAATACTATTTTATTGCAAAAATAAAATAAATATTCAAAAACACAAACAAAATGTGAAAAACATCATAACATTTGAAAAAATTACAAATTGTTATAAAGAAATTAAAAACAAATTCTCATTCAGTGCATATTCCAATTCCAAAATGCGGCACCCAAACGTGGAAAATACATCTTCTCGGTCATCTTCCAGGTGCGTCCAAATGGGTCGAACACATATTCCAGATATCATTTTGAGGATATGATATTCCAAAATTGTAGTATATTCCAGAATTGACTATATCCGGCATTCCATATGCCTGCGTCCAAACGGGCCCTATGAGCATCTCCCATGAGATCTGCTCCTCCACACCAAATACTATACAGAAGGCAGCCAAACCTGTGTTACCTGCACTAATATAGTCCAGGCGAGGACCATGAAAAGGAATAGGGAGAATCCTATATATGTCCTCTAGAGTAACTGTAAGCTCCCCTTTTAGGAGGTGGATGGTCTGTGTCTCTGAGTGGAAATACTCAATGAGCATAGTGATCAATCCATGGTTCACTTGAATATCAAGCAAATTGATGAGGTATTCAAAACCACATGCTGCCAGGTGCACTCTCATCGAATCAGGTAAGGCTAGGTAGAGTCTTTGTGTGGCTGGATTGGATATACAAACATGGACATCTGGGTATAGGACCTACACAACACAGAAATGGGACAACTATTAGAAATTTATTCAAAAATTAGGCTATATGCACGCAAAATGAGAAAATGAGCATATCAATAAGTGCATTAAAGGCTAAAAAATTCATCTATGGAATCAAAATTTTTGAAAATTTGGCCTAAGGACCTCAAAAATACTCTTTATTTTCCATACAACAATTCAGACTAGTTCCAATTATCATACGACAATGTACAACTACCCATACAACACTTCATGGTTATACGACACTATACAGGTTCTCGCATGATACTTGAGGGACCCGATGAAATGTCATACGACAAATGGGTGTCCCCCATATGACAAACTATAAGAACAAACACAACACTCTATTTGGACTTGGAATGTCATACGAGTCCCCATAGGTTGTCATATGACATTACGTGATGCAAAAATTTAAAAATTCAAAATTCATCCTAAAGATCCTAAAAAGCATAAAACATATAAATTTGAATTCACAAAGAGGCAAAGAGGTCCACTTATTAGATTACCATACTGCTAAGGTCTTTGGAATCATTGCGAGTGCTCAAAATGATGAGATGACACATGAACCTGTATTTTGGCTCTCAAAGGGCTTCACAAGTTTATAAAGTCAAAAGATTAAAATGAATTGAAAATGACCCTTTTGGGCCTTATATAGGTTTTGACCTAATTTTTCAAAGTGCTCTATTTTTGCATGCAAATTGCACCCCTGGCTAATTTTGACATTCTAAACCCATTTTCGAGATCAAAATCAAAATCTGAGATTGTTTACTTTGTCAAAATCACAATTTAAAATTTTTGGACCCAAGAAGGCTGACTGCTTGCATAATCAACCTTCGTAACATCACAGGAATCTAGTATTCAACTTAGCTGATTATCTCACATCAAACTCTTCAAATTTCAACTTGGTCAACTCATGGTCAAACCTAGTCAAACTTGGTCAATAGGACCCTTAAATGATGCAGAACGCATCCCTAGATGTGTATAACCACTTCTACAATCGATTACTTTGCTTCTAACCATTTCACGCTGGCTTTCTTGCCAGATTTCAATTTTATCCCGAAGGGGGCATGGTATTACACATCATTAATTAAATCTATCAAATCAAATTTCCTTTAGTGGTCAAGAAAACAATCACGTCTAGTTTCTAACTCATTAAAGTCCTCATCACTTGGGGCATATCAGATTCATCAAAATTCATATCAATCTGATGATTATCTGAATCTTGTGAACTATATCAGCTCTTCGTAACCATCAGTTCATTAGTGTTATTTCCTTGATTCTTCATAACTGAAGGGTTCAGATCTGACATCCTTTCGATTCCTTTGGACAATAAGGTCTAGAGTCAGGACGATCACTTCTTTGTAATCATAGGTTCAAAATTAGGTGTTTTGATACTTTTTTGTAATCACCGATTCATTGTTGGTATCGTTAACATCATCTCGATTCTTTGGTCAATCAGGACCTAAATCAACATCTTCAAATCTTTCAATGAGTTTATGTCTTGGAATCGGTTAATCTCTCAAGATCAGTTTTTGCACCACATAATTGAGTCCAGACAGCATAAAAAATAGATTAATCTTTGAACCATTGCGCTTCGCACAATAATTCAAAGAGGGGCAAAATGTAATAACCCAAAAATGGGCTTCACTTCCATTAACCTCATACATTGATAAATTGATCAAAATCAACATAAAAGTCCTAACCTAAGGCACATCTACACATCAAATCATCGAAACCCTAATCGATTCTATCTTAATTCTGCATCGGAGAATATTCCTAAATATTCCCAATCTATCCTAATTATTTTTAATTAAATATTATTTGGCAATAAATGATATTATTTTATTTATCTGAAAGTTAATTAATTGAATTTAATTCTACCACTTAATTATTTAATTAGATCTAATTGAATTTATTCCTAATTAATATTGTTTTTATTTGACAATAATTCAAATTTCTAAAAATAATTGATTAAATGTTTGTTTAATTGATTAAATCAAATTGTCAAATTTAATAATATAGTTTTGGGATAAAGTTTGATTAAATAATTGATTATCCCATAAATCAGTTAGTTTTATTCAAAAATTAGTTAAGTTGAGAATAAAATGTTGGCAAGTTGGCTATACTGTTGTATATGACTAGATATAGTGTTGTCATTATGGCAACAAATTCATATAGAGTTTTGGAGTCAACGCACATTATCATAAGGTCAGAATATGACTAAGTATAGAAGACTAGATAGTTAGCAGAGCAATAGTAGATCAGAGCATCAACGCACATGTGTATGACCGAGTTATGGTATACACCCTTGAAGTTAAGATGGTAAGTGTGTATTCATGCTAAGTCTAAGAGCACATGATAAGATGAGACAGTATGATGAAGATACAGACAGTTGAAGAGGTATAGCTAGTGAATGCTAGAACAAAATAGAGTATGCAACTGACTGTTACTATTTTGATTAGTGGTTATAATATTGTTTTGTAAAGGCTATGCACCTATTATAATTAGGTTGTAGACATATAAACATCTTTGTTTGTAAACATGCTTGAGCCAATTCACTTGGAAGTGTTGTATGTAATTAGTTATAGGCCAACCTAGTTAATTGTTTTGGTAGCGCATATAAATATTAGATGTGCCTTTGTAATAAAGCATGGAAGTTGATATAGAGATAAGATAAGAAAAGCATAAGTATGTGAAGAGTAGTTAGAATTTATTAAAGATTTGCAAGAGGTCAAAGCATCAGTGTATCAAAGGAACTGATCAGACAAGCAGTGTCATAGCACTAGTTCATCCAGTAGATATAGTGTGTATCTGAGATTAGAAGGTTGTAGCCTTCACCACTTGGGCAGTGAGCTCTAGGATAGTGTGTCCCCACCCCTAACAAGGTTATTGTAAAAGACTCCTAATAGGGTTTGACCCTTGACAAGGTCACTGTAATAAAAGAATTGTAAAAAACAACTCCTAACAGGGTTGCAGATCTTCTAACAAGGATCATAAGACACTAGTGCAGTTCTTAGTGGGTGTCAATACCCACCATGGTTTTTACCTATTTGGATTTCCATGTAACCATATTGGTGTTATGTGTTGTGATTGTTTATCTTGTTTACATTGAAGTTTATTTTAGTACTTAAGAAATCAAGATTAGGTATCAAGAGTAAAGTAAAAAGATTAAATATAGTGAACACTGATTCACACCCCCCTCTCAATGTTCCCATTCCTAACAATTGTTATCAGAGCTCTGGTCCTCTGAAGAGAAGTTTAACCACTTGAGGAGATTAATGGGTTTAGAAGGAGAAAAGAATCTAAAGAAGAATCTTATGGCAGCTCTTGAAGACCTTGACAGATCTGAGAAATAAGTTGAAGAACTAAAATTGAAAGTTAGTGGTGCACAAGTATTCATCAAGAAGCTAAGAAAAGATTTGAAAGATTGTTCAAACAATGATTTAGGGAAAACGGTCAAAAAGATAAATGAAGAGAACACATCTTCGAAAGATCAGATTGAAGAACTGGATGATAAGCTAACTAACAATCAAGAAGTTTATGATGAAAAAATCAAAGAGAACCTTCGACTGAATGAAGAATTGAGGCAAGTAAACATAGAAACCTTGGAGCTAAGAAACATCAAAGAAAAATTAGAATCTGAATTGATTGAAGTAAAGAATCACATTGATAAATTACACACAAGCAAGGATCTGATAGAATCTAACTTATATGCTCAGAAGCTTAAAGGAGATACTAGCGGCATTGGATTAAATGAAGCACAAAATCAAATTGATAACATGCGAGCAAGGATGAAAGCACAAGAAGACACCACAGATGCTAAGAAGATTGAAAATTAGACTAAAGACAATATTGAACCATCTAAGGATGAGAGAAAGCCAGCAGACCAAACTTGATATGCATGTAACAAGCATGGACATATAGAAAGGAATTGTAAAGAAGGAAGACCTTTCAATGGTTATTGTTATTCATGCAATAAATTTGGTCATAGAGCTATGCATTGAAGAACAAGTCAGAAGAACAAGACTCGGCATAATCAGACAAATTAGAATCAACTAAATGCAAGAATTTCTTAGTGTATTACATGTCAAATATGTAATTATAATGGCCACTCAGCTAAATAGTGTAAAATGGTAACCCATATCAATGCACCAAGGAATTTAAGGTCTCCAGTTATTTGTCACTCTTGTAACAAGGCTGGACACATCTCAAAGTTTTGTAGATCAACAATGCGAATTCAGGAAAGCCCTAAAAAGCTAGAAGAATCAATATTGGATACCAAAGGGGAAGTAAATTTTTTGAAAGCTTCAGAAGATGTGAGCTTGATTTGGTCAGAGGCAAAGAAGGATAAGATTGATGAGTATGTATTGGATGCAGCCATAGTGGAGACACCCTCTACATCTGGATGAATGATCCTTAGGGTCATATGGGGAGCTAATCTAGCTCTAGACCCCTGCACAGCTGGTATACTCACCCTTAGAGTATGCACCTTTGGATTTAACATCTTGGAGACAATATAATGCTATGTGCAAGAGTGCACTACTTGATCGATTACAGGATGGAAGTTGGAAAATCTCAGTCAAATTCTTGTTTACGCGACAAGCATTAATGGTAGAATTTTGACTTTAAAGTATACAGAGACTTGTAGATCACTCATTGCATTCGAGTTAGACTGATTGGAGATCACAAAATCCCTAGTAGTTTATTGTGAAGTATTGAAGTTTTATTCACCAGTGAAAGAGTGTGATTGATTGGTTGCAAATCCCTAATCTGTCATGACGATTCATAAGTTCTTGAAAACTGATTTGAAGTGATAAAACAAGTAAGTTATGGCTACACCTATTGTGTTTGATGTTGTGGAGAGGAAAAGATATGTTTTCAAGAGGCACCCTTTTAATTCTAACCTAGATGACCTAGAAGGTGCATTCTCAAGAATCCCTATGGGCATCATGCACGTTGAAGACATCCGTGCATACATTTATTGCAAGAAAGAACTAGTTGGACTTGATAGGAGTAGAGTGAACATTGAAACTATGATAAAGCTAGACAAAACCTTCCTAGATCAGTTCAAACAAATGGAAAATAATCCCATAGTTGAATATGCTATGGTGTATGAGTTTTATGAATCTGAATGGATCAAGATATTGCTCAATAGGATTCATGATGACCTATTCTAGATAGGTGAAGTGCCAGTGAGAATCACATGAGACCTTATTCATGAAATGACATGCCTTGCAAGGACAGGTGTCATTCTTCTAGTAGGGAAGGATGTGAGAAAACTAGTAGAATAGTCATGTAAATCAAGAAGTGATAAGAGCAGAATGAAAATTGAGCCTATAGAGGAGAAAGACATTAAATTGATGTCTATGATATTAGGTTATAGGTTTTAGCACACCAACAGGGTGAATAGTGTGTCCGCGGCCACTATTCTTATAGCAATAAGACTTGTCAGAGAAAATGGTGAGTTCAATTTGTGTGAGATCTTGCGCACATAATTGATAGATAATATTAGAGCCATCAAGCATGATAAGACCAAAATATTCAAGTTTGGGTCTTTAATCATCTACATGTACTTCCATGTACTTGGAAAGGTTTCTGTATCTAGAAAAAAGTATACCTACAATGCCTCAAATATCTCTTAAGGCATCTACTGAGAGTACATTGAAGGACTACATGGAGTTGGAATTAAAGACATTTAGGATCAGAATGTAGATGAGGTACAAAATACCAGAGAGTATTATTAAGAAATATAAAGACAACATTTGTTTTATGGTAGAAACTAACATAACATGTATGGAAGCAATTGAGCCTAGAACAAAGTGGATACATCCACTTGGGTATGAGGTTGAGGAACCAATCTTGGAAGCCTATGCACAAGTATTTCTATTATCACCTAAGGACCCTAATGAACCCAAATGGGGTACTTATGAAGAAAAGACAAGGGAAGTTGATGCAGTTCTGAACAACACAACAACTAAGAGGAAATCCTCTAAGATTACATCTAAGATACTCAAAATTCATGGTGTAACATAGGAAAACCTAGATAAAGAAAGAGAACAAAAGATAGCATTGGAGATTAAGAGCTCATCCTAAATGGAAGCTAAGAAAGATGATCCAAAATTAAAGAAAGTCAAGATTAAGAAAACTAAAGATCCAAAGGACAAATGGGGTAAAATAGATGTTATCCCTCCTGCACCCAAAGTGACAATTGATCTAACTTCACCTCCTAAGTATAAGGCAATGGCCAAGAGGAAGAAGGAAACCAACACAAGTCACCCATCCTCACGGGTAACCAGAAGTAAGAAAAATGCTCAAGCACCTCCAAAGGTAGGTTTCAGACCTAGTCTTCAAGTTTTGAGAACAAGGATTGTTGATGAAGGCAGATTAGATCAGATAGGAAATTTTTATGAGATGTATAGTGAAATTGATAAATTAGAGATTCATGACATGATCATAAAACATATTATTAATTTCAAGAAGACAGTCTTGGAACTTAAGACAGTCATTCTGGACAGTGTTTGGAGTATTCTAGAATCCTTGAAGAAATGGGCTATTGAAGAAGATCTTAGAATAAGGGAAAATATTCTAGATGAAAGCCTCCCTATGTGTTCCTTATAAGAGAAAACACTATTGCTAGATCTATTGAAGCTGCATCTAATAAAAAAGCTAAGAACACTACACATAATGGACAAGAACTTTGAGTTGGCAGCCAAAGAGACAAAGAAAGATTTTGAGAAAGTTTTCTTAAACAAGCACATGTATCCACCTACTGTGCCCACAACACAAGTGCCCTCCAAGGAAGCCAAGATGGTAGAGACAACAAATGTACCAGTAATAGGTCCTCAAGATCTAGCACCTATAGTGATAACACCTACAGAGGTAGTAAAGTCTGCGTCCATGACCGAGACACAAAAAGATAACACTATCATTATTGATAATGTAGAGATTGCAATGGCAGCCACAAATAATGAATTGGATAAGTTTGAGGAAGCCTTTGTGAGCACATAAGAGGTTGAAAATCTATGCGGTGACAATTCACCCAAGCTACAAGAAGAAGTACTAATAGAAGATCTAACAGGTGAAGAAGAAGAGGAGATAGAAAAAGAGACATAAAAAGAGGAAGAAAAGGTAGAAAAGGAGAAAGGAGAATAAGAGGTAAAATGAAATGAAGCAAAAAATGAGCCATCTATTGAAATACCTATAAAGATAAAACAAGAAGTGATAGACATTACTCCTATCACACCCTTACCATCAACATCATTGTTAATTGACAAGTTTGACTCCTGACACCTCAAACTTAGACTCTTGGGGAGAAGAAGACTTGATTAAGATCAGTGTCCTAGCCATGGAGAAAGAAAAAGAGAAGCAAGTAATGAGGAACCCTCTATTTTTTGAATCAGTCAACATTCTAAACAACTTTCTACTCTCAGACAAGAAAGTGTCTAAGTTCCATTCAGTTGATGATGTCAGTACAATATTGGCAACCTTCAAAGAAAATTTTTCTAGCTTGGAAGAATCTACATCCCAAGTTGCAAAAGAGAAATACATGAAGAAAAGATTGATTGAACTAACTGGAAACTTTACACTTGACCTTAGTTCATTAAAGATTGGTCAAGCATCCTTGAAGGAGTTCTCAACTAAGGGAAGGAAGATCATTGCTGATTGTATGAACCAGGATAAGATGACTGCTGATCACTACAAGAAAATCTAGGAGGCAGAAGAAATGATAGATAATGTAAGGAAATCAGTGGAAGATCCCTCCACCAATGTGAACATGTGCAATAATATGTACAAGGGGCAGATAGAAAAAATAGAAAAGGCTAAAAAGGAGATGTCTAAAATAAGGGCAAGGAAAACATAGGTTAGGAATGCTCTTGCACCCTCTCTAGATATACTCAATCAGAACATCAAGGAGATCGATGCCACTATGGTGACATATGATCAAGGTCTGAGTACAAACTTGGAGAGGATGGAGAAGCTACAATATTCCTTGTGTGCCCATCTACAGATTGTCAGTGAACTGATAGCATTTTGGAAACAAGAGATCTAAAATTTGCAAATAGCATATCAGGATGTCCTAACATTGTAAGTACTTGTAGATACATGTTTTGAACACCTTTGTCATTAGTGTCAAAGGAGAATTGTATGTAGAATATGGAGTATCATATATGATGTATAGAAAAGTATAGTACAAAGTATAAAGGGAGATATAAGTTAGAAATAATTTTGTATAAGGGTACAGTTAGTAACTTCACCATATTCCTTTGTTGCCATTAATGACAAAGGGGGAGATTGTTGGCAAGTTGACTATACTATTGTATATGACTAGATATAGTGTTTTCATTATGGAAACAAAGTCATATAGAGTTTTGGTGTCAGCGCACATTATCATAAGGTCAAAATATGGCTAAGTATAGAAGACTGGATAGTTAGAAGAGCACTAGTAGATCAGAGCATCAACACACATGCATATTTTTGGAAAAATGGTGAGCACTCCCCTCAAGATTTGTGACATGGCTTAACCACCTCCTGTGTCTTCTATAAGTCTAGTGGTTGTATCAGGCATTAAAAGGTCGATCTTTTGGTGCAATGGCAACTACTACTTGTAACAAGTGGTATCAGAGCTTGGTCATAGGTTTGAATTCCCTCGGGTAATGCTGAGGGGGAGATTGTTGGAAAAATGCTCAGTGCTCCACTCAGGATTCATGACATGGCTTAACCACCTCCCGTGTCTTCTATAAGTCTAGTGGTTATATCAGGCATTAAAAGGTTGATCTTTTGGTGCAATAGAAACTACTACTTGTAACATGTATGACTGAGTTATGGTATGCACCCTTGAAGTTAAGATGGTAAGTGTGTATTCATGCTAATTCTAAGAGCACATGATCAGATGAGATAGTATGATGAAGATATAGACAGTTGAAGAGGTACATCCAGTGAACGCCAGAACATAATAGAGTATGTAGCCGACTGTTAGTATTTTGATTAGCAGTTATAATATTGTTTTGTAAAGGCTATGCGCCTATTTTAATAAGGTTGTAGACATATAAACATCTTTTTCTGTAAGCACGCTTGAGCCAATTCACTTGGAAGTGTTGTATGTAATCGGTTATAGGCTGACCTAGTTAATTGTTTTGGTAGCGCATATAAATATTAGATGTGCCTTTGTAATAATGCATGGAAGTTGATATAGAGATAAGATAAGTAGAGAAGAAGTATGTGAAGAGTAGTTATAATGTATTAAAGCTTTGCAAGAGGTCAAATCATCAGCACATCAAAGGAACTGATCAGACAAGCAGTGTCACAACACCAGTTCATCTAGCAGATATAGTGTGTATCTGAGATCAGATGGTTGTAGCCTTCACCACTTGAGCAGTGAGCTCTAGGACAGTATGTCCCCACACCTAATAGGGTTATTGTAAAAGACTCCTAATAGGGTCTGACCCTTAACAAGGTCACTGTACTAAAAGGATTGTAAAGAATAAGTCCTAATAGGGTTGCAGATCTTCTAACAAGGATCATCACTAGTGTAATTCTTAGTGGGTGTCAATTCCCACTCGGGTTTTTACCTATTTTGGTTTCCCCATAACCATATTGGTGTTATGTGTTGTGATTGTTTATCTTATTTACATTGAAGTTTATTTCAGTACTTAAGCAATCAAGATTAAGTATCAAGAGTAAAGTAAAAATATTAAATATAGTGAACACTGGTTCACCCCCCCCCTCTCAGTGTTCCCATTCCTAACATAAAACACATGGAATATTAAATAAATTCATAATTATCCATGAATAATTAGAAAAGTAGTTAAAACTTTAAATCAACTATTCAATTCAATTTCTAAACTTTTTGGACTCAACATCTGATTGTGAGTTAAAAAGTGATCTGAACTCCTGATTTGAGTTAAAAAGCTGATTTTGCATGATTTTGTGAGTTAACTATTTCTAATTTTCTGATAACACAACAATCAATCTGAGTTGATCAGGGAGAGATTTTTGGTTTTTCTTGAGTTCTCAAAAACCCTAGATTTTTATATAAACGAGGCTCACTCCTTTACAAACGACCGTGAATTTGGAGAATCTTGCTCGTGCAATTTGGCGAATTGTGAGATTGTGTAATTTTGAGATTCTTGTTATCATTGTTTCATTCATTTTCAAATCATTCATAGCATTGTTAGATTAGATTGCAATTCATATTTTCATCTATTTTTACATCATCTTACATTTTTTTCATCCATACTGCATAGAAAAATTCAAAAACATAGTTTAGATTTGCATCCATTTTCATAATCTTTCATCATTTAAAATCCTTTGTTTAGGTATTGCATCACCACTGATCTCGGTTATTTCTGAGAATATCATACTCACATCTACTAGAAGGCAGTAAATCACCTGGTTAACAATATTTATTTTCATTGCAAATTTTCTGATTTGTTAACCTATAATCTTTTACTAAAGTGTTGTGTCCATAGGTAGGTACAATTTCACACACATAGTAATCTTGTCCATCGTGGTATTTAATCATAGGAAAATTCAAATAATTGTACAAAAATACAATTTACATGCATGATTCAAAATTAAACCCTAGTTTTAGTTCTACAGTCTAAATAGTAAACAATAAGATTTGAAAAACTAAAAAGGTGAGACGTAGGTGTACAAGATTTGACCCAAAATTTCAATTTGAGTTGACTATGAGTGGCTAGAGAGATGAGATACTCTATTGCATTCCTCAACTAGAAGTTGTAAGTTCGTAACCCCTTTGTGAATCTCCAATACTAGTTAGAACTGAAAAGTTAAGATTAAAAACCTAAATAGTAAAGGACAAGATTTCTACAATCGTGACTCATGTTAGCTTTTATTTCTTATTTATGAAGACTGATATCTAATGTCACTATGACACATTTCACTTAATCTCTTGACATTACAACTTCTACCTGAGACCCAAAATTGAGCTTATTAGTTATTACATTTATTATATGTTTATTTTTACTCTAATTTACATTTTCATTATACTTAGTTTAGTGTGAAATCATGAAATGTGCCTTCTTTCTAGGGGACATATGCAAAAATAGGTGATTGTTACTAAAATCAGCCCAAAATACACCTTGGGTCATTGATCTATGCTCATCCAATGGTCATTGGTAGTCATTGTTAGGTGTCGCGCTACGGATGCCATTAAATTTTTGATTTTCAGTACTAGTAGTCACCTAGTCACCTCACATGTCATCATTGAATGACACCGATTGTGTGGGTGGACACGTGTCATGATTCTAGAATAGGGTTGCAAAAATGGGGTTTCATTTCCCTTTCGACCCAAAATACATTATATGTCGTTGATTTGTGCTCATCCAACTATTGAATTAATTATGGAAAGATAAGTATTGAGAGGGGAGGGGTGAATCAGTAAAACTTTTATCTACTTTTCTAACCATTCAACGAATTGAAAACTTTACGAATATCAACACAAAAAATATAAATCAAAATCATGAAACACAACTCATAACACCATGTTTTTTGGTCTCGCAGAAATCCTTGGATAGAGGAAAAAACTACGGTGGGTATGGCACCCACAACACTTTACTACTGCACTAAATTTCTTTCTCGATTAGAGCTACACAATTAGCTAATTCTAATAGCTTACCCTGTTAAGAGTATTTACCCTGCTAAGAGTATAAAGACTTATTTAGTCTACCTTGCTAAAGGATTTTACAACTTTAATCTAAGAGATATACCTTGTTAAAAGATTTACAATTTAAGACCTATTGGGGCCTGCTCAGTTAAGAGATTTTACAATTCTGATTACACTATAATCAGTAACAAAAACTATCTATAATTCTTGCCTCAACATATTCTTATCGGACTCATTATGCTCAATATCAATTTACCTCATACTATATTCCACTCACAATTAAACTTCTATACTCGATAGCTTCAATTTTGAATCACATTCACACTCTTCTCTAACTTCTTTTTTACTCAGTAGATTCTCTGCTCATCACCTTCACATTTAGCTCTTACTGATCATCACCTTCTCTCTCTCTTTCATACTGTGATCCATTTATACTTGATCTAGAAGTGGTGGAAACATTCTAGAATCTTCTCTTTAAACGATACTACCAATAGTTACATCTCCAATGTATATATTACATTTAATTTTCATTGGTGGATCTTACCTTGTAATTATGAAAAATTATCATGTTTAAATATCCAATGAATTATCAAAAAATCTCTTCGAGATCTGTAAAATGTTTTATGCTCAGTGTCCAGATTCAATGTATCTGCTATGTTAGTCTATGCTACTTAGTAATACATTTTGTTCTACTTGGTAACATTTATGCTCTTGGTTTAGTAATTGTTCAGTGCCTTGCCTTGCTCGGTGTCTTTTCCCTATTCCCTTTACCAAAATTATCTCTTCCTTTACTGACTAACTTATTTTCTTCATCGAATGACTTTCACAATCAATATGACTTTAACAAAACTAATGACAAAAAAATAACTCTTTTAGGAGTATCAATCTATCCCTTTGGAATTAGTTAGGCATCTTTGTTAAAAACTTCAAAGTCATAAATTTTTTTGTGTCCTTAAGAAAAATTTGACCATGTATACACTTCTCGGTATAACACCTTATATCTCCATAGCTTCATAACTCAACCATGTATACTCATTACTACCCATATAGTAATACTCCCTATATATGCATCTATATCCATTACATATATATCCCCCTTATTACATATCTATCATATATCCCCGCTTTTTGACAAAAATGCCAAAACTAAAATTACTTACTGTTATCTGGTGGAAGAATCTTATAAAAATGTATTTATACCTCTGTTGTGCATCTTTTAGTGATGCCTCCCATGATTCCTTGAGTATCTATAACAATAGAATTTGTTCACCTAGGTCAGCTGCAAGACTCATCATGATATCCATAGCACTGATGTCAGGGGTGTTCACTAACTCTTTAGCCTCAAGAATATGTTTCTCCAGTGACTCAATCTAGGGTATAAAAAATATTTGCAAATCCATGAGTTCCAAGATTATTTTGTTCTCTTTTATTAACTAATTTTGCACTCCCATTAGATGCTTGAGTATTTGATAGTAAACTTTGAATGTATCTGGATCAGTTGTGACCTTGGCCAACTTCTCAGTCAACTCTTTCTCAACAGATTCATCTTTTTCCTTTATATCCTTTGTAAAATTTGAAATCAAACAAATTTTATGAAATAATGAAAGATTATCTTTCAATTATTTTTCTAATTCTATAGCCAATTCAGAAAGTTTTACCTTGTCTATAAGTTCCATTGATTGAAGTAACTCTTTAATGATTTTATTTTCCATTTTGTTTTGATGTACTTGCAATATATACTTGGTGGTCTCCGTACTAGGTTGATTAATTTATTTTACCAGTTCTTCTAATTGACTATGTATACTGCCCTTTTCATTTATATTTGCATTAGGTACAAACTCCTATAGTATCTCCTTGAAATTCTCTAGCACATCAATTTTCTATTTCTTTTCTATCAATTTATCTTGTGTTTCTTTCCTCTTAAGTAAATCTCCAAATTATGATAGATCCTTAGGGCTTAGGGTGGAGATGTGTACCTTAGGAATTATAATTGGTTGAATTAAGTCCAATTTTTATTTCTCATGCTTCCTCTTCTTTGAATTTTTCATTTCTTCTTGCATACTCTCTCCAGTAGATAAGTTTGGGGAACGAGATTCCTTCTTTGCATCAGATGTTGTAGTTGTATCTTCAATTTTCTCTTCTCTTTCTTCCTTTTTCTTTACTTCCTTCTTCTCTTCTTGTTTCTTTTCCTCCTTTTTGTCTTCATGAATTTATTGTTTCTTTTCTTCTTCTTTATCCTTTTCCTTCTCCTTTGGCTTCTCCTTCTCTGGTTCTTGTTGCTAATGTAGACTTGTAGTCTCGATAGGGATAACTCGCTTTGTATTCTAATCTTTTGTAGTCTCGGTCTCTATAGTATCCTTAGTGTCCTTTTTTGGTTTGGTGGACTCCTCTACATTAGTAGGATTTTATTTTGTATCCTCTAAGATAACCTCATTAATTTTAGGAAAATTAAGTACTTTATCAATAACTAGATCTACATCCATCAATTTTTATTTTGCTGAATCATCAATATACATTTCTTGAGTGTCCTTTACCTCAGTTACCATCACATTTTCATCATTTTTTATCTCATTTTCTAGGTCTTTGTTAGTTATATCTTTTATAATGACCTCTTCTTTGTCTATTGTCAAATCAATAGGATCTGACTTCTCTTTGTCTTGAGAATAGTTTAACATTCTCTACTTTACAGGGCCAACCATGTGAAGGTGGAAGCTCATTTGGCCCCTGCTAGGAGCCTCTTATGACCCTTTATGACATTTTAAGACCTATAATATGTATTCTTAGGGATCATAAAGGGTCGTAAAGGGTCATAAGGGGTCCTGGGACACAATATCTAAGAAACATAAATGTAGGCATCTTAGTCACAATGTTTTGGAGACAACATAATTGAGTGGTATACCCAGATGATGCAACACAACCACTACTCCTCCAGTTCCAAGTTGATACTACAGGATCCAAAAACCATAGATAAGGAATAAATTTAGAGAGCGGAGGAGGAAGGCCATAATACCCAAAATAATATAGGGACCTTGTATTATTTTGGTCATTACGACCCTCCTCCTTTCTCTAAATTTAATCCTTATTATGGTTTTTGGATCCCGCAGTGTCAACTTGAAACTAGAGGAGTAGTGGTTGTGTTGCATCGTCTGGGTATACCATTCAATTATGTTGTGTCTCCAAAAAATTGTGACCATGATGCCTACATTTATATTTCTCAGTTGTTGTGATATCTACATTTATGTTTCTCAGCTGTCATGTTTATGTGCATGTTCGTTATGTGTTTGGCTTCTCCCCCTCACATCCAAAATAAGATTTTCCCACTCTGAATCAAGAATGCACATGCAATAGGTATGTATGTTTTATGAAACACCTATCCACAATAGAATGAGAAGAAATCTTTCTATCTTGGGCCTGGATCCTTCGACAATTAGCTTCATAATAAATGAAGTAGATGAGAGATGAGCAATTAGATTCCCAAGAAAAATCTCATAAATGAACTATGTGTATCCCAATTACTGTGCCCTCTGTGCGTACCTAAATGATATATTTGAAACAACAAGGATAAAGCTTAAAGAATTTAATTTTGCATCATAGTCTATAGTTTTTGTAGTAGCAGAGCATCAGGTGCCACCTTAAGCACAATATGATCACCTATCCACAATGACCAAACTTCATAAAACATATAGACCTATTTAGTGATGCATCCATGATTCTACCAAAAAGTAACTTCTTTGATGATGAGTTCTTAGTTAAATACCTAAGAATCATGATTTAGGGATTTGCGTAGATCTGGTGAAGAATCTATCTCCAAATCTTGCAAACTGCTCTCAATCTCCACTGGATAGCTCTCTATATCTCTTGTAAACACTTGAATGATCAAATAATGTCAATAATCTTCTTTTATCCTTCAAATCTTTCAATATACTATCATCCCATTAATTTCTTAATTGCATTCATGCCAAAAGCTGTTGCTAGTTACCTACAAAACTTCATTCTTTTCATGTAATCACATACATATTCATAAATTCATGCGCTCTTAACCATAGATTCCTTATATCATATATTAGCTCATATTAACTTCGCAAGGATTAATTTAACTTATTCTATATTCTATACTATTCTGATGCTTTATTCCAATACATAGTTCATGAAATTTGAGATGAATTAGGAAATGATTCACACTTACTCTCAAATACTTCACCTATCTAATTTCTTGATATACTCAGTGTGCTCACTTGATCTGTAGCTTTAACAAACTCAATTTCCTCCAAGTTATTGCAACTTTCTTTCTGACTGTTATTGGTGTTCACATTTCTCTTGATGTAGTTTGCATTTCTTCTAGGATTAGGATTTCTCATGTTGTTCATTTTGCAATACCTCATTGTCTGACCAATGCTATTTCATATCTAACAAATTATTCCATTTTTTCCATATCTCAGTCCTAATTGACTAATTTATGATCTGCAATTTCTAGCAATGTGTCCAAATTTGTTGCATCTATAACATATAACTCCATTTCTTTTTTTCATTTCTCCAATAGGTCTCTTATCTGCAGGGTTAGTATTTCTAAACATTCTACTATTACCATTATCATTAGATCTAGGTTTCTTGCAATCAATAGCTCTATGTCCAAAACCATGACAATTATAAAAAAAACTAGAGATAGGTTTGAATTTCTTACCTGTACAATCTATTTTCCTGTGTCCAAAACAATTGCATGAAAAAAAATTACCTTTTAATTATCTTCACATCTCTTTAGGTGGTTTATCTTGCTTAGGTGGATTAAGTACATCTTCAAATTTGTTAGATTCATCTAGTTTCTTTTCATCTTTATTTTCAGGTTGTTTTGGATCTAGTTCTTTACATTCTTCAATCTTCTTTGGGAATTTATCTTCAAAGTATCCAAGACCAGTTTTATCATAAGAGGGTTTCTAATAAGAAATTTGTCCATTAATCTTTTCACTACTGGAATATAGTTTCTCAAGATGTTGTTTAGACCGAGTTAGTTCTCATTTCACAATTGTGTTGTATTTCTCAAGTTCAACATATTGCAATTTTGTAGTCTTAGGTTCAGATGTCACTTTGGTAAGTTTAGATCTTAGATTTGCATTTTCAGACTTTAGAGTTGATTCATCTTTGTTTTTATCATCTTTCAAAATTAACTTCAAATCTATAATCTTTAGTTCATGTTTAAGGATCTCATTTTTTTTCTTCAGCTTTGAAACTTCATCACAGTCCTTGACTTGACTTGCAGGTTTTTTCTTTGATTCTAGATCTTCTATCTTTTCTTTTAGTTTCTCAATGTAATATTTCACATTATCATAGTTCCCCTTTAGAGTATCTCTTTCTTTAGTAAAAATATCAATCTGTTCAAGAGCTTCATCAAGATTTTTCTGCAATTGATCCATATCCATAGAGATCTTGCTCAAGCGGTTAGGCTTTCTTTGAATAAATTTGTTTTGAGTAACTAAGATTTGATACCAATTGTTAGAAATAGGAAATACTGAGAGGGGGGGGGGGGTGAATCAATTTTTCACAAAATTTTACTTTTGCCCAATTATGGATATATGAATAAAAATAAAATGAATGAACTCATAACACCATGATTGTTCTCGAGGAAACCCTAGCCAATGGAAAACTTCGGTGGGGATGATACCCACAACTGATCCACTAATCAAAAGTATCTGGTTAAGGATATTGACCCTATTAGGAGTCTATTACATACATATAGTGTCTTTGTCCTGGTTAAAGGACTTTAGGCCTTATTAGAAGCCTCAACCCTATTAGGATTTTCTATTACAAAACATAGATGTCTGCAAGATGAGCTCACTACCCAAACATGCAATATACAATGATAACTTCAGATAGAAAAGGTGGAATACAAAAACCTTTTACTGCTGTCGAATAACTTTATTATTTTGATCTAGCTTTGTAGGCTCTTCGCACTGATATACAATACTTTCTTCTTTTCTTTCTTACAACTTACAATTTCACATCATATATATCATATGTTTAATACTCCCTATTTCACAGTACATTATTCTTACTTATATACAAGTGATTACAAAATAACCTTCTTGTTGGCTTACAATACATTATACTCTTCTCAAAATATAAAGTCATTACATGATGCCTTAGGGTTAACATCTAGGATGTTATCCCTAATTAGTTACATCATTATTTTGATAAAAAAAATAATCCCTTAACTCAATATAATTATATTTTGATCGCTTCTCTATTCTGGTCGGCTTCAACACTATTTCTATAAAACATTGATATCTCTTTCTATACATGCCATACAGACTTGCACTCTCAGATGTAGCTTTAATATACATAGAATGATATATGTTCAAGTGCACATGAAATGAACCTACTTATGTGAACATCACTAATCAAAACTGTCTCTATGAAGACTGGTAAACACTATTATACTTAGATAATTTTCATGTGCGCTCATACAAAACTTCTTCCTCTAATCATGTTCTCTCAATGCCGAGTACACATTTCCATAATGACAACATTGTGATATCCTACTTAGCCAGATTTCCAACACTTCACACATTCTTACTAATTGAGCTTCTTGTTATTTTCAATGCTTTTACTTGATCAGTTAGGTTTTTGTTCTTTTTAGTCAATTCTGATATGGCAACTTCAAATTCATTGGAAAGACTTCCCTCTAATTTTTCTTCAAGTTCTTCAACCTGATCTTGAGTATCTTTTAATTGATGGGCTAGTTCCTTTCTCTTGTTAAGTGAATTTTTTAGTTTCCTCCTTAGTTCACCAATCTAGTCATTTGAAATCCTCAGTTCCATGTTCATGTTATAAATCACCTTTTCATGCCTATAACTTTCCATCTCTCCAAATATTTCCTCTCAAGTGGTTAAAATTTAGAAGAAGAGACACTTCTCTGATACCAATTGTTGAATTAATTATGGAAATATAAGTAATGAGAGGGAAGGGGTGAATCAATACTCCAAAAAATTTTATCTACTTTTCTAACCATTCCTTGAATTGAAAACTTTTCAAATATCAATACAAAACATATAAATCAAAATCATGAAACACAACTCATAACACCATGATTTTTGTTCTCACAGAAAACCCTGGTCATATGAAAAAATTGCAATGGGGATGACACCCACAACACTTCACTACTACAGTAAAACATTTTCTTGGTTAGAGCTACAAAATTAGCTATTTCTAATAGCTTACCCTATTAATAGTATTTGCCCTACTAAGTGTATAAATACTTATTCAATCTACCTTGCTAAAGAATTTTATAACTCTAATCTAAGAGATGTACCCTATTAAAGGATTTAAAATTTAAGACCTATTAGGGCCTACTCGGTTAAGAGCTTTACAATTTTGATTACACTATAATTAGTAACAAAAACTGTGTTAATATGATTTAGAACAATGGGGAGGGGGGGTGAATCAGTTGTTCTCAGGTCCTAATGTATAAAATAACTTCAAAAAAATTTCCTTAAATCAGATCAAGCAACCAAAACAAACTCGATCATCACAGATTCAATAATAGAAACATATAACACTGCAGTTCACTACCCAACTGTAACTAACTTGTAAAACATAGAAATGTTCAAACCAAAACATTCACACAAGTATTGACACCAGGATTTACAGTGGAAACCCAATATGGGAAAAACCACTTTGTAACATGCTACTATTATTTTCACTCTTCTGAAGTGAGCTCAGTTAAAACCCAACCCTATCAAAGGTTACAATACACACTGTCAGGTGTGACCCGGTTAAAGGATTTCAATCACCCTATTAAAAGTGAGCCTAGTTACAGGACTTGCATACACTCCATTAGAATGCAACCTTGCTCAAAGGATTTAACATATGATTGTTAGGTCAACCTCTGTTAAAAGGATTTTGACAATTACAATGGTTAGAAAGTAGCAATAGTATTGATCTGAAAAACATACAACTTACTTTGCAAATATCAGATCCAATTCCATACATAAATGTTGGTTTACTGACTTTGAAACTTTGCCATTTCCATCTCTGATCTGCTTGGAACTTTTCTTCAAGCAATCACCACACTCCTTTAGCCTTTTTGCTTATACAGTCTGTTGGCTCTTGAAATCACTAGATTTCTTCTTAGTGGTTACGGGATGCCAATTGATGGATTCGAAGCCTTTTCTCTAACTTGAATCCCTGCACTTTAGGTTAGAAACCAGGGCAGGTGTACCCAATAACTAAAAACTTGCAAATAACTTATGACTACAGATTCTAACAATTAACAAATCTAAGTTAGGATTGAAAACTAAATGTGAAATAAATGAGTTATACTAAACTAACAAAATTGAAATCTAGGACCTAATGCTAATTAGGGTTAGAATGTTAGAAAATCAATGTAATAACTAATCAATGAAATATGAATTTGAAAACTTATAAACTAAAACCTAAAGATTGATTGAAATGCTTTAGAATTGAAATGAGGGCAAAACCTGGAAACTAATACATGAAACAATCAGATATGTGAATACAATACTGAATATGAGATCAGTGCCTATAACATTGGGCATCAGAGTCCTAACAATCAAAATGGGTTAGGAGATAGAAATGAATTCCAAATTATCAATATAGACAACTTTATTGAATTTAACTCCGATGTTTATAGGCCTACCAATCGCACAATTTGGAAGAGTTTAACTAAAAACATATCCTGGGAGACCAATATTTTCATCAAATATACTGATAACAGAATTCAGATCGATCACATTAAAGGAACTCGAAAGAATTCATCCACACATAAATATCATCAAAATCACTGAATTATAACATTGAAGAATTTAAACTTATCTCATTCCGGCAGTATTACAGTACTGATCAAATTTCACATACCAGCCCTTCAGATTCACCCATAAAAAATTTAGTCCATAATAGGTGTATATGCCATCACAAAATTGTTTGAAATATTTTTGCTCATATGAATATTATTATTGTTTTTTCAAATATAATATCACCCCCCCTATTTATAATTTTCTAGTGCCTTTTCAATGAAAGGACATACCCTTTCATTAATAAATCAAAAAACTCCCCTATATAAAAACCTAACCTCTAACCACCCCCCAATACCTAACTATTACAAAATTTTAATTAATTCTTCTCCCTCCTTCAAAAATCCGACCAAAACCTAAAAAAACACATAACATAAAACATAGGATTAGGTTGGTCGGTAAATAAAATAAAAAATCAATAGGTTAGGTAATAAAATAAATAAAACAAAAACCTAATAAAAAACTACCAAATACTGAAAAATGTTTAGGTTAGAAAAATAAAAATAAAACAAACATATCCCCGAAAATATCTATAATTTAAAACTAAAAACATCAACAAAACTAAAGAACCTAAAAATAAACAAATAAAAACCATATAATAATAGCCATGAAAATTTAGGGTTAGTAAACTTTTAAAACAAAAATTCATAACCTAAAAATAGGAAAAATGTCGAACAACAAAAATCACACGAGTAAAACAAAACATAAGGGAAGAGGGGAAAATATTTACCCCTAATTACCACAAGAAAAGGGGATAAAGGGAACGAGAGGAAAAATAGGAGCAAGGAAGTAAGTTAGGGAAACATGGCTAGGGTAGATAGGTTAAAACATTAGGGAAAAGGATTGGGCGAGAGGTCATGAGTTCGACTCCCTCTCTTCATTCTTTTTTCTAAAATCAGAAAATAAATAATACATGGATAAATAATATTTACATTATTTAACTCAAAAAGTAATTCTAAAGAAGAAATTACTCCCTATAAGAGGTTGTATTAACTTCTCACCTGCACATGAAAATGAAAATAAATAAATATTAGGGGGTAGGAGGGTAGGTAGGTAGGAAAAGGGGGTTGGCTTGAGAGGTTGAGTGTTCAACTCCCGATCGCCACCCCTTTTACCTAATTTTTAATAATTATTTTATTCCAAAAAATATAAATGCTTTTAAAACTTGGAAATAAAGTAATTAACTTTTGCTTCAAAAATCAAACCATATAAACATTATGGACCCCTTTTTAATTATTTAATTTTTAGAAAATAGGGAAATAATATAAAAATAAAAATAAAATATCATACTTCCCTGACGTGTTTGCAATTTTAAGACCTGAATTTTCAAGTGTCAATAGTGGCTCTCATTGGGGACGTGTGTCCATACCTGGGCACAGCGAGAATCCAGTGTTCTCTAGAGAAGCAAACCATAGTAAGAAAAGAAACATGATACTTTTAAAGAAAATAAATAAAAATTATATACAAGTTAGGGAATACTTCCTGTTTTAAAAGAAAAATGGTTTCAAATATTGACCATGGGTGGGGAACTCTTGAAGGACTTCATCAGTGCCCTGTAAAAAATAAGAATTTTCACTTGCTTTTGAGACCACCATGTAAGGTCCTAACCACAATGCCTCGAACTTACCATGTTTTCCTTTGTCTTGATCTTTTGCATTCCACTTCAACACCCAATCACCCTTTTTGAAAAACCTATCAGATGCTCTTTTATCATGCAAGGTCTTAATCTACTTTTGTTGATGAATATTCTTTTCTTGCGCTATTCTTCTCATCTCATCTAACTCTGATAACTAGCTCAGTCGGTCTTCCATAAAGTTTACATCCTCAGGCTCTTCTTCTTGAATAAATTTGTATATTGGTAAGAGGTTGTTCAATGGTAATCTTGCTTGTTTTCCATAAACTAACTCATAAGGAGCAAAACCTGTCGATCTCTTCACTGTAACTCTATCTGCCCATATAGCTAGATTTAGTTTAGAATCCCAAGCTTTTTTATTGTTATTCAACATTCTTCTAATAATCTTCAATATATTCTTATTGCTTGATTCTGCTTGACCATTCCCTTGTGGATGATACGGAGATGAATAAGATAGATTTATGCCATATTTCTCACAAAATTCTATGAATTCTTTAGATCTAAAGCACATACCATTGTCACAAATAATTTTACACGGTACCCCAAATCTGGTAAGTATATTATCTGTCAAAAACTTAATAACCACCTTTCTTGTTGCTTGTCTTGTAGGTATAGCTTCAACCCACTTTGTAAAATAATCGGTTGCAACCAATATCCATTTATGACCCCCACTCAAAGCATCTGCAATTTCTCTGATAAAATCTATTCCCCACATTTTGAAAGGTTCCTCAGTCTGTAACGGAATAAGGGGTAAAGCACCATTGTATTTCAATTTTCCAAAAAATTTCTGACAAGATTCACACTTTCTAACATAATCATGGCAATCCTTGAACACATGAGGCCAGTAATACCCAGCTTTCAATATCTTGTGAGCTGTTGTCTTAGCTAAAAAATGGCCACCGCACACCCCATCATGTAAATCTTTAATCAATGACTTGGCTTGATAGGTGTCTAGACAAAATAGGAGAATACCGTCATTATTTTTCCAATATAGATCTCCTTGAATCAACACATATCTTGATGCTTGTAACTTTATAGTTCTTTTTTGGTTATCATTCAGACCTTCTCGACATTTCATGTGTTTTAGAAAATATACTATGTCTGTATACCATGGACAATGCTCAATACTCATCTCAGCTTCTTCTAAATCTACTTGGTTGACCTGTATTGCATCTAAATTTTTTTCTGCCATAAGCTTAGCCAACCCTTGTCCTCTGATTAACTTGGTAATTTGAATCTCAATGTCAAACTCTTGAATCTGATTTATCCATCGACATCTTCTTCCTGTAACCTCTGATTGCCTTAAAATGTCCTTAGTTGCTTCATTCGAAACATAAGCCACAATTTTGGCCCCAACTAGATAGGGTCTAAATGATTTTACCGACTTAACCAATGCATAATCTTGTTTTTCATGTATGTCATAACTCAGCTCAAAAGGTTGGAGAGTTTTACTAAAGAAAGCTATAGGTTGCTCATATCCTTCATCATTTTTCTATAACAGGACTGATGCTATGGTGTGGAAAGAAGCAAATGAGAACAATTGAAATGGTTTTGAAAAATCAGGTGACTTCAAAACTAGTGCTTCCTTGATTGCTTTCTTGATACTAGCAAATGCTTCTAAAGCCTCATCTGTCCACTTTATCACTGCACCCTTCTTTAACATCTTTGTAATAGGTTTTATGATTTCTGAAAATTTTGGGACAAACCGTCTCACAAAGTTGATTTGTCCAAGGAAAGATTGAATTCCTTTAACATTTTTAGGGATTGGAACTTTATCAATTGCTTCGATTCTTTTAGGATCTATTCTGACTCCTTCCTTGGAAACTATATGACCAAGGAGTTTACCCTTAGTTACCCCAAAATGACATTTCTTTTGGTTTAAAGATATTCCATATTCAAGAGCTCTTTTGAAGATTTTCTCTAGATGTCTGCAATGATCTTCTACTTTCTTGGAATAAGCTATGATGTCATCCTGATATACTACCATGATAATATCAATGAATTCCTCAAAGGCAACGTCCATGGCCCTTTGAAAAGTAGCTCCTGCATTTGTAAGCCCAAATGGCATTCTTGCATAAACATATGTACCCCATGGCATGGTGAATGTTGTTTTGTATTGTTCTTCCTCTTTCACTTTAACCTGGTTATACCCAGAGAACCCGTCCATCATGGATAACAATTCATTTCCTGTAACCTTCTGCAATAATGCTTCCATGTTTGGTAGTGCATAATTATCTTTTAATGAAGATATATTTAAATTTTTGAAATCCACACAAAGCCTAATATCTCCATTCTTTTTCCTAACAGGGACCAAGTTTGAAACCCAAGTGGAGTGCCTAATTGGCTTTATGATACTAGCATCCCTCATCTTAATGAGTTCCTCTTTCATTTTGGGAGCCAAGGTTGGATTTATCGGTCTCTGCCTTTGTCTAAAAGGTTTTGCATCAGATCTTAAAGGTATTTCATGTTGAAATAAGTCCTCTCTATAGGCCTTAAGATCATCATAGGACCAGGCAAACACATGTCTATACTTTCTAAGAAGATTAACAATATTAGATCTAATTTTAGGAGTTAACTTTTTACCAATGAAAATTTCTTTAGGAGCATGTTCATTTCCTAGATTTATCTTTTCCACTTCCTCTATATTAGTGTTTTCCAATTTGTCATTACCATTAGAGTCTTTACTATCAAACATTTTCTCTAGTGTAACAAGTCCCTTAGGAATTTTATTAGTTTTAAGCTGAATTACATCTTTTCCAAATAAAGTATCATTTTCATCTATTGTTTCAACATAAGCATTTAAATCAATGAATGGATCTTCGTACCTTTCCTCACATGCAAGAAATTTTATGATGTCTCTATCACTATCAAAGACTTGCCAATTATGAACGTTATCAGGTATTGATGGCCTTGGTTTGATCTCTATCTGCACAATATCTTCACATGGGATATCATTATGCTTAACTTCTAGGTTAGCCATGAAATCAGCAAGAATATTCTCAGATCTATCTATCCATGTTATCGAAAAAGCATCAAAAACTTCTATAGAATCCCACACTTCATTTTTGTACCTTTTTAAGATGTGATTCTTAGTAATAAACTTATCCTGAATCTGAGATACAATTAATTCAGAATCACCATAAATAGAAAGAATTTTGATACCATGCTTACCTGCTATTTTGAGACCTAGTAAGAGTGCTTCGTATTCTGCGGTGTTGTTAGTACATTCAAATGCTAACAAAAAGGAATATTTAAAAGATTTTCCATTTGGGGACACAAATACTACACTGGATCCATTACCATTTTTACTACATGATCCATCAAAAAACATTTTCCACATGAGATCATTGTTTTCCTTAGCACATATTTTGATAGGACTAGTATTTTTAATAAAGTTCTTATGAATTCTTAACTGAAAATTCTCCATGTCAGTATGGCAAAAATGTGTAATCTAGCTTGGATCAACGTCTTTGATGATGTAAGTAGATCTTGGTTCTCTATCAATCCGTACAACCCTGTCATTCACTGGGATAGAAGCATAAGATAGATCTAATTGAATATTCCCAACTACCAAGTTAGACCACTGTCTAGATAGTAACATTCCATAACTAGGTGGTACTTCTACAATAGTAATGTCTATTTTATAAGATTTTTTAGGAAATGAAGGGAACTTAAACTCAACATTTTTCATTATTCCAATAACTGGAACTAACCTATTGTCCATAGCATAACATTTTCCATAAGTAGTATCCACATTCATCCCTAACTCTTTCATTACCCCATGAGGCATAATATTAACTGCTGCCCCAGAGTCTAACATACAATTTTTAACCAATTTATTGTTTATCAATAAAGTTAGAAAAAAAGGATCTACTTTAGTAGCATCTTCACTAACAGAAGTTCCTAGGTAAACAACTGGTAATTCTTCATTATCTTTTTGTTCCTTTACATCTTTTTTAACAACATCATTTATTAACTTGATCGTTTCATTCCTGCAATTAGTTAATTTAACTATTTCCATTAGAGGGATAGAAAGTTTCACCTGAGATAATGCTTGAGACATAAATGAAGTACAGTTTGAAATTTCCTTACCATTGCTCTGTCTATCCATAGGTTTGCTTATCTTCGATGTTTGATCAATTTGCTTTCTAGGGACATCCGCCTTTGACCTCTTTATCTCGGTGTTCTTGTTTGAAATCTTGTACATCCCCGCTGCTTGTTCATTTCCCGAGTTCACATTCCTATTCCTTAACTGATATTTGCTAAGCACTTGTTCCATCACTGCTACAGTGTAAGCTTCTCTTTCTTCTTTTGTTGTCCTTCTAATAACCAGACCCCTATCATCATCTAAGAAGACTTGCTACTCTTGTTGGTATCCCAACCTCCTGTAGCTTTCATCTGGCACATACTCCCCATCTGAATCATCACTGTCTCCTGACCAAAAGGGTGCTGATGAAAGGGCATTAATAACTGACCTTTTCGCATACTCCTGACTTTCCTCTTCTAAGATCTTTTGTGCTATAAGACATTGATCTTGAGGGTGAGGCATTTTACATATTTCACACCACATCTCATCCCCTATGAGATGATTATTCTTCTTGAGAGGATCTGGAGTATCCATCTGCTTCTTTACTAGCCTTCCGTCTTTCCACTCAATATGGTAAGGCATATCATGTAACCTATACTTATCATTTCTGTTGAAATTTATGTCCTATCTTCCCACTTGAAAATTACCTTTATTTGGTTGCAAATTCTTCATCAAACTCACTAATTCATCCATTTTATCATTATCGTTATTCTTCTTCGGGGTAGTGGGGTCAAAAAGCTTAGGATCACTTCTCTTATCAATCCTTCCTTTTTATTTTCTTTCACATTTTCAGCTTCACTACTATCAGATGACACAAGGTTTTCCCTTTCTATTCCTACTCTTCTAAGAGTTTCATCTGACTGTCTCCTAAGGGCTCTTAGCATCCCTTTGTCTTTATGTTCCAACCTAATCATCCCCTCAACTATATCATCCATCTGACTCTCACTATACTCTAGATTCTAATCTTTCTGAGAGATGTGAATTTTGTTATCACTTTGAGAGAGTGGATTAGAACCTTCATCACCTCCTTCATCATTCTGATGGTGAGGTCCTAGAAACTGTTTGCAAGAAAGCTCCTGATCATCCCCGTTAGGCCGCCTTTCAGGTGATATATACATCTTCTTCTTTGGTTTCTTATTCCTTTTCTTCAGTTTCAATTCAGAAACTAAATTTTTTTTCAAGGATCTTCTCCCTAACATAAATTTCTCCTGAAACTGAAATTTAGAGTCACCATCTCACCTTCTGTGAGGAATCAATAACTATTCTGGATCTTTCTCCCAGTAGAGTCACCAATTTGTTGGCTCTTGAAATCACTAGATTTCTTCTTAGTGGTTACGGGATGCCAATTGATGGATTCAAATCCTTTTCTCTAACTTGAATCCCTGCACTTTAGGTTAGAAACTAGGGCAGGTGTACCCAATAACTAAAAACTTGCAAATAACTTATGACTACAGATTCTAACAATTAACAAATCTAAGTTAGGATTGAAAACTAAATGTGAAATAAATGAGCTATACTAAACTAACAAAATTGAAATCTAGGACCTAATGCTAATTAGGGTTAGAATGTTAGAAAATCAATGTAATAACTAATCAATGAAATACGAATTTGAAAACTTATAAACTAAAACCTAAAGATTGATTGAAATGCTTTAGAATTGAAATGAGGGCAAAACCTGGAAACTAATACATGAAACAATCAGATATGTGAATACAATATTCAATATGAGATCAGTGCCTATAACATTGGGCATCAGAGTCCTAACAATCAAAATGGGTTAGGAGATAGAAATGAATTCCAAATTATCAATATAGACAACTTTATTGAATTTAACTCCGATGTTTATAGGCCTACCAATCGCGCAATTTGGAAGAGTTTAACTAAAAACATATCTTGGGAGACCAATATTTTCATCAAATATACTGATAACAGAATTCAGATCGATCACATTAAAGGAACTCGAAAGAATTCATCCACACATAAATATCATCAAAATCACTGAATCACAACATACAGAATTTACAATTACATTCTGAAATATTTGAGAACCTGGTTAATGCTCTTGCTTTGGAATTGGATGAAAATTATTGGATCAATTTGTACATCAAGTGGTTTTTGAAGTTTAATTGCAAAGTTCACCGATAACATCTATTCCTCTGTGTTATTTTTGGGTTTAATGCTTTGGATAAAGTATATTTTCTTTCTTAGAGACTATTATATTGCAATTGTAAATAGGAATTGTAGAGCTATGTCATATTAGTTTTCCATTGTGTATGGCTAAGCATGCCTTTTGAATAATTTAGAATTCAATTGGTCTGTCCTCTGGAAATTAAAGTTCTTCTAAATAGTTGTCTTCTTGTTCCTGTTGTTAATTGATCAATCTCTAAAGTGAGATTTATTTGAATCCGTCTCTAAAGTTACACTTTTAATTCAAGATATCATTTTGTCATTAATAGATAAAACTAAATGAACTCTGACAGTAATCCTCAATTAAAGTAATCACACATATTTTTCATTTCTGGTCAGGAGTAGGCACTGGTCTTTATTTTAAGTATAGTTAATTTTATTTATCCTTTTATCATAGCATTTATCTAGATTATTTTGTTTATTCATTTAGGAAAATTCATTAATTTTAGGTTTACCAGCCTTGGTTTGATTGAACCAAAATTGCAGAGGCACCTGTTGTTGTGCCTGTCAGTTGGCCTCAAAATGACCAGTATTTTTGAGCCCCAACACAGTCAATAAAACTTACTGTTCTTCCAGCATCTCCTTCACCCATGCCTTATCATACCTACTATTTTGGTTCCCTTAATACTTTTCTCTATTAGGTTAACTTATCTTTTGCCGCTTAATCTCCTTCATAGATCTCAAGGTTAGGTCAGATTCATTGAATCTACCTGCTTCATGTTCTTCATCTCCTCTTCTAGAATCATCTCAAATCTCATAAAGATTTACAATAAATTTTTTTACAAAGCATTAAATGCTTCCATACAATTAATAAATAAAGTCAACACATTTTACATAATCCAAGAATTCAACAATATTGGCTCCAAATCTGAATTCTCTTCAAATATAAAAATGTTGATGCTCGGTCAATACTGTGATCATCCACTCGGTCTTCATGTAAAATGCTCGGTCATTACTAAAACTATTTCCTCAGCATATACTATCTTCGTCGGCAATTAATTGATACTCGGTTGACACTAGATTTTTGCTCGGCATACACTAACTCAGTCGACACTAACATAACTCGGCTTAAACATGATTTCTTCATTTTTGCTCGGTTAAGCCTACCAGTTTAGTCCTCAATCTTACTAAGATAGACAATACATTGTCCCATCATTGTACAACATAGTTAAGTACACTTTGCAGTATCAAGATAACTCAACCTTTCCCTAGGTGCTATTGTTACCATCCTTTCTTTCCCTTTTCACAATAGATATAGTACTTTCCTAAGTAGCAACAGTCTTACCAGTTAAGGTTTGACATCAATGACAATACAATAATTTCTTCAATTGTAGTTTCCAACAATCTCCCTCTTTGGCATTGATGGCAACACCATATGATATCACCTAAATAACACATGGATTACCAACCAATCCAAAAAAAAAATTATCTATTCATCAAAGAAAATTTATAATATCCTTAGCTTCATTCTGATTCAGAATCTGTAAATCTCACTTCTATGACCGTCAGAAGTATCTGGATCTTCCTCTATCCTAATCTTTCATTTCTGTTCAACATCCCTACTCTTTAGTTCATGTGTTATAATGTCATTTCAGTTCAATCTCCCTCTTTGACAAAAATGCCAAAGTAGCAACTAAAACTTACATCCAACAGATGTAGATATATCTGTGCAGCTCAGTGTTTCTCCCTCTATCAACTTTCTTATGACTGATGTGTTGTCTTTGCTTCTTCTTCATAGCTCTAGGGTAGTCCTAAAGTGTGACAATCTTCTGCATCAATTTGTCAATTATTCTGTTGTAGCATATTTGATGCAGTGCTCCTAGCTTGACTAGGCAGCCTCAGTTAGGGGAAGGACCCCTAATTGACTTCTCAAGTACTCATGAGCTTCTTTAGGTAAAGCTTTAGTGAATATGTCTGCCAATTGTTCTTTTGTATTCACATATTCCATTCGAACTTCCTTGTCTTGTACCAATTCCCTCAAATAGTGATACTTGATTTCTATATGCTTGGTCTTAGTGTGCATCACTGGATTCTTAGAAATATTGATGGCACTTGTGTTGTCACATAAAATAACAACAGGTTTAGTGATTTCTTCTTTCATGCCTATCAACAACAGTTTTATCCATATTAAATTTGAACAGTTTACTGCAGTAGCAACATACTCAACTTCAGCAGTAGATTGGGAAATGCAATTTTGTTTCTTGCTAATCCAGGAGACTAATTTATGTCCAAGAAAGAAAGATCCACCACTAGTGCTCTTTCTGTCATCTACATTTCTTTCCCAATCAGCATCAGTGTATACTCTAAGTTCAAATTTGTCATTCTTCTTGTAATATAACCCATAGTCAGTAGTTCCTTTCAAGTATCTCATGATTCTTTTCACCGCCATCATGTGCATTTCCTTAGGATTGGCAAAGAATCTTACCACAATCCCAACAACTAGTGCAATATCTGGTCTACTATGTACAACATACTACAGTTTTCCAATCATAGATCTGTACAAAGTTTGGTTAACTTTTGCAGCATCATCATTCTTAGATAACTTTTGTTCAGTAACCATAGGAGTTCCTACTGGTCTAGCATCTTCCATTCCAAAAGTTTTCAGTATTTCATTAACATACTTAGACTATGTAATGAAAATTCCTTTCTTCATCTGATATACTTGTAAACCAACAAAGAATTTGATCTCACCAAACATACTCATTTCAAATTTAGTTTGCATTTCTTTTGAAAAAATTTTACACAATGCATCTTGTCCACCAAAAATAATGTCATCAACAAAAATTTTGGCCAATAGAATACCTTTTCCTTCTTCATCCTTCAAGTACAAATTGCTTGTGTCATTTGTTCTTGAAAATCCAATCTACATCAAATAGTTATGCAACCTCTCATACCATGCTCTGGGAGCTTGTTTCATTCCATACAAAGCTTTGTTCAGTTTGCATACCATGTGTCTTCTATTTGGATCAATAAAACCTTCTGGCTGTTCTATGTAAACTTCTTCTTCTAGTACACCATTCAAAAATGTAGACTTGACATCCATTTGATATACCTTGAAATCTTTATAAGCAGCATATGCAAGCAGAGTTCTTACTCCTAATCTAGCTACAGGGGCAAATGTCTCCCCATAATCTATTCCTTCTTCTTGTGTGTAGCCTTGCATACCAACCTAGCTTTGGTCCTAGTGATTTCACCTTTTTCATTCAACTTGTTTCAAAACACCCACTTTGTTCCTATAACATTCTTATCTACAGGTCTCGACACTAGAGTCCAAGTTTCATTCTTCTCAATCTGGTCAATTTCTTCATTCATTGCTTGTATCCAGTCTTCATTTTCTAATGCCTCTTTGGTTGTCTTAGGTTCAAACACACATAGTAAGCATGTTGGATCCATGGTTTTGCTTCTGGTCTGAATTCCAGTGTCTTTATCTCCAATTATCTGTTCAGGCTTGTGATGTCTTCTTACATATTTTTCCAAAATAGGTTCAGCATTTTTCTCCTCTATTTCATCAGGTTCCCCAACAAGATTGTCAAATTCAGCCTCTAAATGCTCAAAAACCTCTTCCTGATACTTGGCAGCATTGTCTTGTAGCACAACATGTTCTTGTTCTCTCTCGGCACTAGTTTCCTGATGCTCAGTAATCATTTCTTGTCGCTTGGCATTGCTTGCCTGAGACTCGGCATCAGGTGCAAGTCTGTTACCTACCTCTTCTATTTCCTCAATGTACACAAAGATCTATAATCTTTTGGTTCTCTTTTGCTGTCAGCTTCATTTCTTTCAGCATACTAATCAATTTTTACATTCACACTTTCCACAATTTTGTTAGTGTTAGAGTTCAAACACTTATAAGCTTTACTTTTTGTGGAGTAGCCTAGGAATATGCCTTCATCACTCTTGGCATCAAACTTTCCATTCCTATTGTCTTTCAATAAGTAACACTTGCTTCCAAAGATTCTAAAGTATTTAACACTCGGTGCATGCCCATACCATAATTCATAGGGTGTCAGATTTGTACCTTTCTTGATCTATACCCAGTTAAGAGTGAAACATCTATACTTATAGCTTCTTTCTAGTATTTTTGTGCCACATTCTTTTCAATCAATAATGTCCTTGCATAGTCCAAAATAAATTTGTTCCTTCTTTCTGCTATACCATTCTGTGGAGGTGTCCTTGGTGCAGACATCTGTCTTTTGATTCCTCTATCATTGCAAAATAGATTGAATTCATTTGATGTAAATTCTCCATCTCGGTCAGATCTAAGACATTCCAGGTTCCTACCTGTCTCCTTCTCGACTTTTGCCAAATACCACTTAAAAAATTGAAAAGCATCAGATTTTTATTTTAGAAACATTACATGCATCATCCTGGTATGATCATCAACAAACAAGATAAAGTATCTAGCTCCACAGTAACTTTGTATACCCATAGGTCCACAAAGGTCAGTATGAACCAAATCTAAAATGTGTTTAGAAGTAAAGGTTTTGCTCTTGAAACTTGACTTAGTCATTTTTCCTAACTGGTATTCTTTGCACATCACATTCTCAGGTTTCTTCAATCTAGGTAGGCCTCTTACTTTCTTCTTGTTACTTATCTCTACCAGATTGTCAAAATTAACATGACATAGCCTCTTATGCCATAACCAAATGTCATCAAGTTGTGCAACCATACATATTTCTTCAGATAGGTCAAGATAGAACAAATTACCTCTAGTCTGCTCACCACTTCCAATCAGCTCACTAGTAGCATCAAATATCTTAGCTTTCTTGTGATGAAATTCCACTCGGTAGCCAGTTCTATTGAGCTGAGAAACACTTAGCAAATTATAATTCAAACCTTCAACCCAATAAGCATTTTCACAAGAGATTTTATCAGTCAGTTTAATCAATTCTTTTCCTCTAACAAGACATGGTGCATCATTACCAAATGTTACACTTTTACCTTTATAATGATGTAGGGTCTCAAACTTACTTTTGTCAGTAGTCATGTGATGTGAACAACCATTGTCTATAATCCATTTGTCATTCTTGTTCACATAGGAAATCAATGCAGTTTTCTCATCCTCATCAGATTCATCTTTCATTGCAACATAGACTACCTCAATTTCAAAATCATTACTATCAGTGTCAGTCTCTTCTTCAGCAATGTAACAAGATTTCTTACCTTTTCCTTTGTAGTCTTTGTACCTTCGGTAGCCTTTGTCATCTCTTCTATCTTTGTGTCTGCTGTTTCTTTCTTCATCTTTATCCTTCTCATCAGGACATCTAGCAGCTATATGCCCGACTTTATTACATGCAAAACATATAATAGGGAGTTTACCTTTATATTTTACTTTTCCTCTCCTCAGTCTTCTAGCCATAAGAGCTTCTAGATCTTCAAGATCTTCATCAGTAATGTCACTATCACTTTCACTTTTGCTTTCACTTTCACTAGTGCATCTTTCTTTTTCTTTCTTTGTCTTATTTAGAACTAACTGTGACTTAAAAGAAGATTCAACATTTCCAATACTACCAACAGTGAAATTATCATAGTTAGACAGTTCAAAAGCAGTCAGTTTGCCAATCAAACCTTCCAAGGTAAGCACATTAGTAGAGTTACATCTAGATTCCTGAATAGCTGAGATCTTAATAGCATATATAGGACGTAGGGTTCTTAGCACTTTTCCAATTATGGTCTCATCATCAATAGTTCCATTTTCTCCTCTAATAGCATTCACAACTTCTTTTATTCTACCACAATATTGTGCAATGTTTTCATCTTCATTCATTCTCATTTCATCAAACTTACCTCTAAGACTCTCGGCTTTGGCTTTCAGCACATATAGATCACCACCATAGATCTTTGCAAGAGTGTCCCACATATCTTTAGCAGTTGTGTAGTCCTTAATATCCTCAAATTCTGAATAGCTTAGGGCAGATGCAATTTCCAGCATTGCTTGATTATGTTCTTGCTTAGCTCTCATTTCCTCGGCAGTCAAAGGTGCAACAGGTGTGACATAGTCATGCTCAATGTAGTATTTTGCAAAATCACCAATACCAGCCAGATGCAGCTTCATCAAGCTTTTCCATGCAGGGAAGTTATCTTTGTTCATCTTTGGTACCTCCTTCTTATACATCTTGATCATTTGCTTCAAGTCCATTTAAACTTGTTTTTTATAGACACCAATAAGCAACACAGCTCTGATACCAATTGTTAATATGATTTAGAATAATAGAGAGGGGTGGGGGTGTATCAGTTGTTCTCAAGTCATGATGTATAAAATAACTTCAAAATGTTTTCTTTAAATCAGATCAAGCAACCAAAACAAACTCGGTCATCACGGATTCAATAATAGAAACATATAACACCGCAGTTCACTACCCAGCTGTAACTAACTTGTAAAACACATAAATGTTCAAACCAAAACATTCACACAAGTATTGACACCAGGATTTATAGTGGAAACCCAATATGGGAAAAACCACTTTGTAACATGCTACTATTATTTTCACTCTTCTGAAGTGAGCTCGGTTAAAAGCCAACCCTGTCAAAGGTTACAATACACACTGTCAAGTGTGACCCAGTTAAAGGATTTCAATCACCCTGTTAAAAGTGAGCCTAGTTACAGGACTTACATACACTCCATTAGAATGCAACCTTGTGCAAAGGATTTAACATATGACTATTAGGTCAACCTCTATTAAAAGGATTTTGACTGTTACAATGGTTAGAAAGTAGCAATAGTATTGATTTGAAAAACATACAACTTACTTTGCAAATATTAGATCCAATTCCATACATAAATGCTAGTTTACTGACTTTGAAACTTTTTCATTTCCATCTCTGATCTGCTCAGAACTTTTCTTCAAGCAATCACCACACTCCTCCTTCAACCTTTTCGCTTATATAGTCAATAAAACTTACTCTTCTTCCAGCATCTCCTTCACCCATGCCTTATCATACCTACTATTTTGGTTTCGTTAATACTTTTCTCTGTTAGGTTAACTTATCTTTTGCCACTTAATCTCCTTCATAGATCTTAGGGTGAGGTTAGATTCATTGAATCTACCTGCTTCATGTTCTTCATCTCCTCTTCTAGAATCATCTCAAATCTCATAAATATTTACAATAAAATGTTTTACAAAGCATTAAATGCTTCCATACAATTAATAAATAAAGTCATGTTTTACATAATCCAAGAATTAAACAATGTTGGCTCCAAATCTGAATTCTTTTCAAATATAAAAATGATGATGCTCGGTCAATAGTGTGATCATCCACTCAGTCTTCATGTAAAACACTCGGTCACTACTAAAACTATTTCCTTGGCATATACTGTCTTCGTCGGCAATTAACTGATACTCGATCGACACTAGATTTTTGCTTGGCATACACCAACTCGGTCGACACTAACATAACTCGGCTTAAACATGATTTCTTCATTTTTTCTCGGTTAAGCCTACCAATTTAGTCCTCAATCTTACTAAGATAAACAATACATTGTCCCATCATTGTACAACATAGTCAAGTACACTTTGCAGTATCAAGATAACTCAACCTTTCCCTAGGTGCTATTGTTACCATCCTTTCTTTCCCTTCTCACAATAGATATAGTACTTTCCTAAGTAGCAATAGTCTTACCAGTTAAGGTTTGACATCAATGACAATACAATAATTGCTTCAATTGCAGTTTCCAACAAATTGTCTATAATGCTTGCATCAACATATGCTTATCAAACTCATTATGCTCAATATCAATTTACCTTTTACTGTATTCCACTCAAAATTCAACTTCTGTACTCAGTAGCTTCAATTATGAATCACATTCACACTCTACTCTAACTGCTCTGTTTCTTGGTGGACTCTCTACTCAACACCTTCACACTTATCTCTTACTGATCATCACCTTCTCTCTCTCTTTCATATTGTGATCTTCATACTCTGATCCATTTATACTCAATCTAGAAGTAGTGGAAACATTCTAGAATCTTCTCCTTAAATGGTGCTACCAATAGTTACATCTCCAATGCATATATTACTTTTAGTTTTTATTAGTGGATCTTACCTTGTAATCATGAAAAATAATCATGTTTAAATATCCAATGTATTATCAAACAATCTCCTCGAGATCTATAAAATGTTTTATGCTCGGTGTCCAGATTCAATGTATCTGTTATGTCAACATGTGCTACTCGATAATACATTTTTTTATGCTTGGTAACATGTATGCTCAGTGCCTTTCATTGCTCATTGTCTGCTCCTTATTACCTTTACCAAAATTTTCTCTTCCTTTACCAACTTACTTATTTCCTCACCGAATGACTTTGACAATCATTATGACTTTAACAAAACTAATGACAACAAAATAACTCTTTTAGGAGTATCACCAGCCATAATGTTTTGTTATGCTCAGTAACATGTATGCTCTTCATTAGATAAATTATCAATGTCTATGCCTTTCCTTGCTCAGTGTCTGTTATATAAATTGAACTACTACTACTGATCTAGTTATATAAATTTTCTAATAATATAGTGTTGTAAACTGGTTCCTCTTCTAATGATAAAAATCTTATAAAATAATTCTAAATCAAACCCCTAAAATTTGATCTTCTACTAGTGATTTTCCTTCTCCTAATGCCCCACCCTCTTTACATTTCCATAATCCTTCCATATTTTCTTTCATTTTGGTACTTCATTCCCACCCAACCCTATTGAGTCCCCCATCCTGGCTCATTCAAACCCTACGACCTACCCTTCTCTAATCACTACTCTTGCTTATTCTAGTAACTATAATTGGATCCCCTAATATTATATAACAACATAGGTCTAAGGAGATGAGTCCAAATCCATTTAATCCCTTATCAGAATTACCAAGCACGAAGCTCCTGCTCTACCTTTATACAAAGTGTTGCCCTCAATTTGGAAAAAAGTAGATAAAAGGGAAATAAACCCCACATTTCCTTGTTTGTGCACACCATCAAGGTGGTTTTTGTAACTACCAACTAGCTACTATATTTTTTATCATCATGTGCATGTGGACTCATCACCATTTGTAACAACCAACCCCTCCATGTAAACACATCTACGTGGGCTTGTAACTTCCTTTGAATTTGAATCCTTAGAAAAAGGTTACCATGATTTTATTCATAGAAAGAGCTAATTAGTTTTCCATGGAAAAAGCCATTGACATGATAGGGAGGGATTTTCCTTATGAATAGTGTTATTTATAAATTTAATTCATATACCTCAAACCATATATTAATTGTAAATGTCCCCAGAGTACACCAAGATGAAATTTAGAAAATCTGAAGAGCTTTTCGGAAAAGAGGGCAAGGCTTAAAAGAAATAGTCATTTTGGCTTCAAACTTGACTTTGGTATATCTCATCTACACTTTTTATTTCCTCTTTTTTCATTTGTGTCCATTTTTGTGAAGTTTTAAAATTCATCTTTCTAATCAATCATTTGATTAGATTAGTTATTATATTTTGTAGCTTTTGTTAAATAACATGTATCTATCAATTGATCTAGTTTGCAATATTAGAGCATAATAGAAGAATCTTAGCTCTCCCTTTAGGATAGTATTGAAACATAAACACCTTTGGTTAGTTCATGCTCTAATATTTTTTAGAGAAAAAGATTGACTAATCAGTCTAGGATCTATTTTCACATCTAACAAGAGAAAAAGAAAAACATAAAAAATGGAAAATAGAAAAAATCAATATACCAAATAGACAAGGCATTTATTTGAAGGTTTGAAGCCCTAATCTTTGAAGGTACTAAGCAACATAGTCTAGGCATTACTTTATAGTTTTTACAAGAATAATTTAGTTTTATACAAAAAGGTAAACCAAAAAACTTAAAAAAAGAGTCAAAAACATATTAATCTGAGTCATGCAATTTCTATAGTCCACAATGTTAGATTTCTTCACTTTTGGTTTAAACTGTGTGAAGTTTTTCCTCGTCAATGTTTGAATTATACTATATGATCCATCACTAGGATGAAAGTTTTAATCTAAAAAATGTATTAGTTAAATTAGATAGATATAGACCAAATATTCAAACCAAAACATAAAAAACCAAATAAAATTAAATTAAAAATATGAAATTCATAAAGGTGGAAGCATTAATCCATAGAAAAAAGTGCTAAAATGTATAGGCACTAGATTAATAACACAAGTGTTAATTATGGAGTGTAGCTACAAAATACAAGTTGTAAGTACTATTCTATAATCAATGATGTGAGAAATAAATAAATAAAAATCAAACATAGTTAGTTATAGGGATATGGATCACATTGAGCATGAAAAAATGAAGATGAGAAAAATGGTAAAAGAAATAACAAAGGTCAAAGGCAATAAATGTAAGTCACCTTAATCTTTTACCTTTTTCCACCTCAAGATTTAGTTGAAGCAGATGGATCCATGTCTACTTAATTTTATCTTTTAATTGTTACTATATGGATTACCAAGATGTATTATAAGATTGAGGGTCACACTTAGTGAGAGGATGGAGATTTACCCTTGTCACAAGTGTCATAAGGTGAAGGTTTGATAATGAGACACTTAACTTGAAGACTAGTGTGAGGTGTGTTGAACACATTTGTGAACACATATCGAAAGAACAATTAACTACCAAGTGTAGAAAAAAATGTGATTTTTGAGAGGAAGTAGGTTTAGGAATGTGAAAAATGGAGAAAATGAGAAAGTGTAGGGTGACCACATGAGGAAGAGTATCTCACACATGTGTGAGCATCCAATAGAAGATGTCAAAGGATGACATAGAAAGTGACTATACATGTGCTTACAACCACTAAAGAGAGCTTGGAGAACATATATCATATGACTACATGTTTAGGATTTGAGAAAAAATAAAATTGAAGAAAGCATTAATGTGATTAGGTTAGGTTTAATGAATAAATTTATTAAGTATTAACTAATTAATTAGGTTTATAATAATTTAGGAGTGGGACTAAGGTTAAATTAAATAAATTGATTAACCTTTAGAAGAAGATGAAGAAAATGTAACAAATTAAATTAAATATAACTGATTACAAGAATGTAGAATAGTTTATTATTAATTATTTATGGAAATTTAGAAGACAATGAATGATAATAATTAATTAAATATTAATTTAATTTCAATTATAATATAAAATTGAATAAACCATCAACTACACTGTTCATATAGAAATAAATTTTAAACACAATAAATAATTTAAATCTTAAATATTTCATCTTATTATATTTTGATTATTATATTAAAGTAAAAGTAAACTAATAAAACTAATAAATAATTCTAATTAATATGTATAATTATTTCCTAAACTTATTCATTTAAATAAACTATTGATTCCTAAGAATTATACAAATTCTAAATTAATATTAGAATATTCAATATATGTTTAATTACTAAGTGTTTTTCTTTAAACAAAATGACCCAGTCTAGTCTAAGATACCAATTTATAATCCTTGATAAAGAATATAAAAAAATATTTTTCCTCTATGATAAATCAATAATCAACAATCCATATTATCATAGTATAAATATAATTTATCATATAATGTGGGCTCTTTTAACAACCAAATTTTATAAGCTCTTTTTATCTATTTTAATCAAAATCTTCAATAGAATGTCAAAAAGAGAAGCTTACTAAGGAGTCTCAAGAGAGACCCAAAGACAAAGCACAAGAGAAATTATAAGTTCCATCCTCAATGTAAGACCTATTTCCAAATCTAAGAGTTAAGTTAAGATTTCAACTTGGTAACAAGTTATGAGTGACACCATCCTTTAATACAAGTCAAGTTTGGCATGAAAGACTCATACAAGTCTTCTAAAATATAATAATTGTCCATGCAATACTAAGAAAACATGACACAAAATAACATGTATAGTTACAACTCCTTCAAATGAATGCACTAGTTGAAATCCAAGCATAGAAATAAATGTGACCCAAGAAAATTGTAACTTTGTCCAAATTTTTCTCTCTAAACTATTATTTCCAAGCACTTTGAATTAATGTCAACAATTTATGTGGCAAGTGAAGTCCTCCATGTATCTAGAGCACCATTTTAATAGAATAAATTATTTGAATTTGAATTTGATTGTCCCAATCCACATCCAAGAAGCTGATATTTAGATCCAACATTCATTTTTTAAGACAATGAAAGTAAAATTTTTTAATTTATGTTGAATTTTTAATTCCTCGAGATGCTCTTGAATTAAAATGAAAAATTAGTTTAAGATATTAGTAAGAACTAAAGACATAATAAAACACACATCCAAGAAGTTGATATTTATATCCAACATTCATTTTTTAAGGCAATGAAAGAAAACATTTTTTATTTATGTTGAATGTTTAATTCCTCAAGACGCTCTTAAATTATAATGAAAAATTAGTTTAAGAGATTAGTAAGAACTAAAGACATAATCAAACACACAAGACACAATCATAGTAGTTGGACTAGAACTTGGATGAAATTTCATCCTAACATCCAGAAAACTCAAGAAACGTTCATTATAGGCCCCCTATTACCTAATCTAATACCAATGTCTACTTTTTGGTTCTCCATCATATATTCTTAGCCAACTTAAACATTCAAATTGAATGTCATACTAGTTTTTGCATAAGTGCATTTCCATCTCAAGTATGCTCCATGGGGGCTTCATTGACGGGGCAATACCATATCACATGCATTCATGTTGGGGAGTTTAAAATGGGCCAAAAATAGGGCAATATAATTCCCATGTAGGGGGTTGGGGGGAGAGTGGGGGATTAAGAGGATTTACAAAGAAAAAAAGGGTGTGTGGGGTATTGTGTGGGTATTGAAGGGGGATAATAAAAATGAGTTTGGGACAATATTTTATGAAAATATGGGTATTCTATAGTGTACCACAAACACACATGATATGACCTAGGCTCACTAAGTGAAGCCCCTATGGTATGCTCTAAATTTACTCAATATATCTTAATACACAATAATTAACCTCAACTCAATTTAAATTTAAGTTTTTCCCTCTAGATTAGATAATTATTCATTACATCAAAATACAAGTTAATGAAATTTAAGTTCTTCAAATTGAAAATAACACTAATTTATATAATATAATTAAAATGAATAAAATTGAGCATAAATAATGTACATGAGACCTTCACATTAATGAAATTGAATGAAAATTTTATATTAAAAATTATATAACACTTTCTTTGTAATCAATATTTCAAATCTCATTTTATGATTTATCATTAATAATAGAAACTACTTAAAACATATAAGAGATACCAATAAGTACATATTTAAATAAAGATTATTTTTAGATTTTTTTAATTATGAGAAAAACTTCAATTTTTAATTGTGAGAAAAATTTCAATTTGAGAGCAGCTAAATGATCATAAATGTGAGGATTCATAATTGATTAATTTAAGCTCACTATAAATCTTAATTATAGTCAAAACAACTAATAATTGTAATAGTGATGTTTTCACACTCATGCTATTTTCTATTCAATTTTGTGTTCATCTCGGTAGAATGTCCTCAATGCTCAATTATGGTACACAATTGTCACAACTCAATGTTAAAGTAACTTATTTGTCATTAAGCTTAATTCTAATAAATGCTTCTAGATTTATTTCTTTACAACATATTATGAAAATATTAATTATAGTGATTTTGAAAGGGTGTAAAATTAGAAAAGTCAAGATTAAGAATCAAATATCTCTATATCGAGAAAAACATATTGAATTTTACACAAATATTTTAATATATAAAATTAAAATAGTGTTATTTCCAAATTTAATTCATACACCTCAAACCTTATATTAATTGTAAATTCCCCAAGAGTGCACCAAGATTTAAATTTATAAAATCTGAAGAGCTTTTGGGAAAAGAGGGAAGGGCTTAAAAGAAATAGTCATTTTGGATTCAGACTTGACTATAGTATATCTCATCTACACTTTCTATTTCCTCTTTTTGCATGTGTCCATTTTTGTGAAGTTTTAAAATTCATCTTTCTAATCAATCATTTGATTAGATTGGTTATTATATTTTCTAGGTTTTTTAAACAACACATCTATCAATTGATCTTGTTTGCAATAATAGAACATAATAGAAGAATCTTAGCTCTCCCTTTAGGATAGTAGTAAAGCATAAACATATTTGGTTAGTTCATACTCCAATATTTTGTCAAGAAAAGATTGATTTTGTTTAATTAGCTAATTAGTCTAGGATCTATTTTCACACCTAACAAGAGCAAAAGAAAAAATAAGAAAACAATGGAAAAAATTAATATACCAAACAAAAAAAGGCATTGATTTGAAGGTTGGAAGAACTAATCTTTGAAGGTACTAAGACACATAGTCTAGGCATTAATTTATGGTTTCTACAAGAATAGCTTACTTTTATACAAAAGGTAAACCAAAAACCTAAAAAAGGAGTCAAAAACATATTAATTTGAGTCATGTAATTTCCATAGTCTATAATGTTATATTTCTTCATTTTTGGTTTAAACCGTGTGAGGTTTCCTAATCAATATTTTGAATCATACTACGTGATCCATCGCTAGGATGAAAGTTATAATCTAACAAATTTATTAGTTAAATTAGATAGATATATACCAAATATTCAAACCAAAACATAAACAACCAAATAAAATTAAATTAAAAATACCAAATTCATAAAGGTAGAAGAATTAATCCATAGAAAAAAGTGCTAAAATTTATAGGCACTAGATTAATAACATAAGTGTTAATCTTGGACTGTAGCCACAAAAGACAAGTTGTAAGTACTATTCTACTGTCAATAATGTGAGAAATTTTTTTAAAAAATCAATCATGAGTTAGTTATAGGGATATGGAGCCCATCGAGCATAAAAAAATGAAGATGAGGAAAATGGTAAAAGAAACAATAAAGGTCAAATGCAATAAATGTAAGTCACCTTAATATTTTACCTTTTCCACCTCAAGATTTAGTTAAGAAGATGGATCCATGTCTACTTAATTTTATCTTTTAATTGTTAAGTTATGTGGATGGCCAAGATGTATTATAATATTAAGGCTCACATTGAGTGAGAGGATGAAGATTTACCCTTGTGACAAGTGTCATAAGGTGAAGGTTGATAATGAGACACTTAACATGAAGACTAGTATGAGGTGTGCTAAACACATTTGTGAACACATATCGAAGGAATAATTAACTACCAAGTGTAGAAAAAAATGAGATTTTTGAGAGGAAGTAGGTTTAGGAATGTGAGAAATGGAGAAAAAGAGAAAGTGCAGGGTGACCACATGGGGAAGATTATCTCACACATGTGTGAGAATCCAATAGAAGATGTCAAAGGATGACGTAGAAAGTGACTATAACATGTGCTTACATCACTAAGGAGAGCTTGAAGAACACATATCCTTCTATACAAGTCAAGTTTGACATGTATGACTCATACAAGTCTCTTACAATCTGATAATTGTCCATGCAAGACTAAAAAAAATGTTGTACAAAATAACATGTATAGTTACAATTCCTTCAAATGAATGCACTAGTTAAAATCCAATCATAGAAATAAAGGTGACACAAGAAAATTGTAACTTTGTCCAAATTTTTCTCTTTAAACTATTATTTCCAAGAACTTAGAGTTAAAGTCAACAATTTATGTGGCAAGTGAAGTCCTCCATGTATCTAGAGCACCATTTTAATAGGAAAAAATATTTGGATTTGAATTTGATTGTCCCAATCCACATCCAAGAAGCTGATATTTAGATCCAACATTCATTTTTTAAGACAATGAAACTAAATATTTTTTTATTAATGTTGAATGTTTAATTCCTCAAGATGCTCTTAAATTATAATGAAAAACTAGTTGAAGAGATTAGTAAGAACTAAAGACATAATCAAGAACACATCTAAGAAGTTGATATTTAGATCCAATATTCATACAATGAAAGTAAACATTTATTTATTTATGTTGAATGTTTAATTTCTCAAGACATTCTTAAATTATAAAGAAATATTAGTTTAAGAGATTAGTAAGAACTAAAGACATAATCAAGCACACAAGACACAATCATGTAGTAGTTGGACTAGAACTTAGATGCAATTTCATCCTAACATCTAGAAAAATCAAGACTCATTCATTAGAGGCCTCCTATTACTAATCTAATACCAATGTCTACTTTTTGGTTCTCCATCATATATTCCTAGCCATCTCAAACATTCAAACTGCATGTCATACCATTTTTTGCATAAGTGCCTTTCCATCTCAAGTATGATCCATGAGGGCTTCATTAATGGGGTATTGCCATATCACATGCATTCATGTTGGGGAGTTTAAAATGGGACAAAAATAGGGCAATATAATGCCTATGTAGGAGGGTTTGGGGGAGGGTGGGGGATTAAGAGGGTTTATAAAGAAAAAGGGGTGTGTGGGGTATTGTGTGGGTATTGGAGGGGGATAATAAAAAAAGAGTTTGAGATAATATTTTTTGAAAATATGGGTATTCTATCTAGTGCACCATGAACACACATGATATGAACTAGGCTCACTAAGTGAAGCCCTTGTGGTATGCTCTAAATCTACTCAATATATCTTAATACACAATAATTAAACTCAACTCAATTTAAATTTAAGTTTTTCCCACTAGTTTAGGTAATTCCTCCTTACATCAAAACACAAGTTAATGAAATTTAAGCTCTCCAAATTGAAAATAACACTAATTTATATAATATAATTAAAATGAATAAAATTGAGCATAAATAATGTACACAAGACCTTCACATCAATGAGATTAAATGGAAATTTTATATTAAAAAATATATAACACTTTCTTCATAATCCATATTTTCATGCTTCAGCACAACAGAAAAGAGCTGCTAAAACAATTTTCCACATCAAACATTCAGAATTGGGTAACCTTTTAACAACTTCTCAGCATATCAGAGAGGAAGGAGTTAGATTTTTTAAAAATCTTCTTGCACTAGCTGAGTACCGAGCTCCTTCTCCAATACAAGTGGTAGATCTTCTTGAGGCCATTCCACCTTTAGTGTCTTCTGAAGATAACAACATGATAATGGCCCCGATTTCTTATCAAGAACTTCAAAAAGTAGTCTTCTCATTCCCACCGGACAAAGCACCAGGCCCTGATGGTTTCACAATGCTATTTTTTCAGTGTAGTTGGGATTTTATTGGTTACGATCTTTTGGCAATAGTGGAAGAGTCTAGAAAGTGCAAGTCAATGCTCAAATATTTCAATACCACCAATATTGCAATTATCCCTAAATTGAAAGAGCCCAAAACTTTTGCAGATTTCAGGCCTATCTCATTATGTAATCTTACATATAAGATTATTACTAAGGTAATCTATTCCCGCCTTCAAAATCTTCTCACAAAGTTAATCTCTTCAAAACAGGGGGGTTTTGTTTTGGGTAGGGAAACTATGGAGGGGGCTATGGTTGCTCATGAAGTCCTTCATTCAATAAATATTAATCAGTCATCTACCTTTGTTATCAAGTTAGATATGATGAAAGCTTATGATAGAGTTTGCTCGTCATTCCTTCTTCAAGTCCTTCAGAAAATGGGTTTTTCTAAACAGTGCTGTAAATGGATTAGTGCTTGTATTTCTGGGGCTTGGTTTTCAGTCATTATTAATGGAGCAACCTCAGGATTCTTTTCTTCTACACAAGGGATAAGACAGGGAGACCCCCTTTCTCAAGCTCTTTTTATCATTATGGCTGAGGCACTTAGTAGAACCATTAACAAATGTCATATCTTAGGTAAATGGAAGGGTGCAAATATCACCGGTGCATCTATTTCCATTACAAATTTTTATTTGTAGATGATACACTACTCTTTGGGTTATCACAAGTGTCAGAAGCTCGACAGATCAAGAAAATTCTGTAGTTATATTCAGAGGTTTCAGGGTAGAGAATCAATTCAAATAAGTCAAAAATCTTTCTTTTCTACACAAACAAAGTAGTATTGGATAGAATTGTTAAAATTTTGGGCTTCTCACAAGATTTTCTTCCATCAACATATCTTGGAATACCTTTTTTCATGGGATCTAATAAAGCAAGCTACTGGAATTTGGTTCTTCAAAGAATTAAGTCTAGAGTGGTAGCTTGGAAAGCAAGATGGCTTTCTTTATCTGGAAGAATTCTTCTTATAAAATTTGTACTTTCAGCAATACCCAATTACTACATAGCAGTCCTTAAAGCTCCATCTTCAGTTATATCTCAAATCTAAAGTTTGATTAGAGGTTTCCTTTGGGCAGGTAATATGAATGGGGATAAGAAGATTCCACTAGTTTCACTCCAAGACATGGCACATATTCCAGCTATAGGTGGAGCAGGTGTTCATGATTTGACTAAGAGAAATTCAGCTTTTGGTGGGAAACTTATTTGGCAGATGTATACTAAACCACAATCAACATGGTGTCAAATTATGCAACAAAACTATTTAGACAATAATGATCCCACAAGAATCTTTTCAATTCTAAATCCTCCGAAAGGTTCTATCATTTGGGATTTTATGATTTCTTCTAGAGATATTGTTCTTAAATACGTTTCTTGGGAGTTAAATAAGGGAGATAGAGTCAACTTTTGGAGGGATTCATGGAATGGACTTCCTCCTCTTGATTCTTTGCAGATTTCTCAGGACTTGATAGCCATTTCAGAATCAGTATGGGGTACCAGAGTCATAGACTTCATTGAAAAAATATGTCCCTATTCTAGGAAAGTCATTTGGAAAGATTCGGAAGTTCTACCAGTGTCTATTCAAGATAAACAAGTTTTTAGGGAAAATTTAGAAAATAGACAAGTTTACATTTCAGAAGGTGAGGACAGATTGATTTGGGCCCCAGCTAAAGATGGCAGCTATTCAGTTAAAGAGGGTTACAAGCTGCTTCAGAGAATGTCTGTACAAAAGAATCCTTCACGAGCCTATAAATTCTGCTGGAACCATGTTGTTCTTCCAAAAGCAGGGTGTTTTTCTTGGCTTGCAATCAAACACAAAATTCTCACAAGTGATAGACTGTCTAAACTGAATATTGCTCCTCCATTCAAATGTGTGTTGTGTAATGAAATATTTGAAATAGTGGATCACTTGTTTGTTACATGTTCTTTTTCATATGAGTGCTAGGTTTTCGTTCTCAGAAAATTACATTACTATACACCTTTACAAAACAATTTATGGGATATTTTCCAATCATGGCCAATCCTTTTTCTGAAAGCATTATTTGCGGGAATTTGGAAATGTATTCTAGCTCTGGTTATTTGGGCTATTTGGTGGGAGAGGAATAAAAGGATTTTCAAAAATGAGTCTACAAATATTGACATAGTGTTACAAGGAATTGAAAAATCTATTTCAGAAGTCACTAATGCAAGCCTTTTCAGATGTAAAGTAAATCCTACAATTTCAGTCTGGGATAGCTTCATCATTAGGGAGTGGAAATATCTTGTTATTCCATGGGGGAGTGGAATTAGTAATAACCAACATATCAGGATAGACAGATCATTGAGTGAAATGGTTACCTCAAAAGCCGGGAGTTGTCAAACTCAACTTCGATGGTGCATCAAGAGGTAATCTGGGTAAATCAAGACTCGGGGCATGTATCAGAGATAGCAAGGGTTCAGTGTTGGCAATCACATATTCTCCACTTCCAGACGGGACTAACAACTTGGCAGAATCTCGAGCTCTCTTAGCAGGCCTAGTATTAGCTAAATCAAGAAATTATCACAGAATCCATATTGAAGGGGATTCTCAGATGGTTATTAATAGCTTCATCACAAGACAAACTCTTTCCTGGCATTTGCAGTATATCTTTAAACAGATTTGGCATTTGGTTGATCAGTTTATAGAGGTTACAATCTCACATACCTTGCGAGAAGGAAATAGAGTGGCAGATTTTATTTCTAATCTCGGGTGTGATGGTGTCACTATCAATACAAATCAGCCCACATCATTCATTCAACAATTCAAGCCACTTCAAGCATTGATTTCATCTGAGTTCATTTTATGATGATTTCATAATACATTTAAATACGGGCAATCTTTTCAATTATATCATTTGCATTTCAATTCATTTTTTCACCGCCATTGTCCATAGTATTAAACTCAGAAATGGTACATTACAATTATTTATTGGTCGAATGGCTCTTTTAACTAGGTGGGTATCGTGCACGATGTGTGTGGTTGCATACAGCAATTCAACAATTCATGTGGCAATTAGTTCTTCGCAATTTTTGCACATACCAAATCCGCCTTGCATTCCACCTCACACAAATTGAAGTTAATAAATTTATCCCAATTCTCAAGATGTTTGCATTCAGAACTATCATTTTGGCCTTTGCATTCGACTGGTGGGCAGACATTTGCTTCAAATGCGATGCCTGTAATCAATTTCACAGGTCAATATTGCCAAAGAATTACCGCATTAGAATTGAGCTGAGTCTAGATGAAGAAGTCTTGCCCTTGCATATCAATGATGCTGCCTTGGAGGTAATATTTTGGATAAATTCACCCTCAATCCATAGGGCAGTTAAGCATTTGATAGGTGAAGAAATTTTAAATCCATCTTCAAAACAATTTCTCTTCCCTTCAAACTTGGTTTCCATTTTCTTTTCAAATGCGATGGACCTTCTTCAATCTATGTGTCTATTGGAAATGGTGGCCATGAAGTGTGTTTAGGAGAAATTCTGGAATGAGAATTATTTGAAAAGATCCATGCAGAATTATGATTTATGGTCAGGCAATGCTCTTGTTGGCAAATTATTTCAAAGATCTCAGTTACTGCAAAAACATGAATTTTTTGTTATGTTTGAGGCTCTGCAGAAGAGTTTTGAAATGGGGTCTCCTAAGTTCATGAAATCAGGGTTACAAGTCTCTGGTCGTGCTTTGGGCTTTCAATTGGAGGAGCGTGTGAAGAGAACAGGGTAAAAATTTCAATGTTCAGGTTTCGCAACAATCTTCTTCTTTTGGTGTTAGTGCTGGTGTCAATACTCGGGTGTTAGGCCATGAATGTGTATCAATTCATGCTATAAGGGAACAACCCTGTATCTTTCCTCAAGATGGTACACCCGAGATTGGGTCTGCGAGTGTGTTTGGGGTATTGCAAAGCCCAATCATTGGTAGTGGTGATGCAAATTTGATGGTTCCTGCTCAGTCACATCAAGAAGAGGATATAGGTTTTGGTTGGGATGTTAGTGAGCCTTTGCCACAACCTTCCAGTTGGGGTCCTGAATTTGAAAATGTTCCTAGTACCATTGAAGATGATTGTGCTGATATGGAGGAGTGATTGATATAGGTTGAATGTAAATATTTTTGTCTGATTCGATTACCTCTTACATTGTAGTATCTTGAGGTTTTTGAAGTTGCTCATATGGTTAGAATTTAGAATATGGTATACTTTTATGAGCTTCGATACTGTCGATATAATATCTATTGTAAATATCGACAAATATCTTTATGTAAATTTGTATATAAGTGACGATTCCAGGTTTTCTTTCTGGTTCTTTCCTAGTTGAGCTTTTGAACCAGTTTTATTTATAAATATATTCAGTGGCTAGCCCACTTTTGCCTTAATATATATATATATATATATATATATATATATATATATATATATATATATATATATATATATATATATATATATATATATATATATATATATATATATATATATATATATATATATATATATATATATATATATATATATATATATATATATATATATATATATATATATATATATATATATATATATATATATATATATTTCAAATCTCATTTTACATGATTTATCATTAATAATAGAAACTACTTAAAACATATAAGAGATACCAACAAGTACATATTTAAATAAAGATTATTTTTAGCTTTTTTTAATTATGAGAAAAATTTCAATTTGAGAGTAGCTTAATGATCATAAATGTGAGGATTCATGCTTGACTAATTTAAGAACCATAAATCCTAATTATAGTCAAAACAACTAATAATTGTAATAAAGAACTTTTCACACTTATGTCATTTTCTATTTAATTTTGTGGTCATCTTAGAAGAATGTCCTCAATTCTCAATTACTGTACATGATTGTCACAACTCCGTGTTAAAGTAACTTAGTTTTCATTAAACTTAATTCTAATAAATGCTTCTAGATTTATTTATTTACAACATATAAAGAAAATATTAATTATAGTGAATTTGAAAGGGTGTAAAATTCAAAAAATCAAGATTAAGAATCAAATATCTATATATCAAGAAAAACATATTGAATTTTATACCAATATTTTAATATATAAAATTAAAATATTATTATTTCCAAATTTAATTCATACACCTCAAACCTTATCTCAATTGTAAAACCATGTGCCACATGACACCATAATTTTCTAAAAGATAAAGTTTGAAAAAATATAGAGTCCTTTACTAGAATTCTCCTCTATTGTATCTCTCTTGCCAAAATGTATCAAATCAAGAACATGCAAGAAATCTATCATCAATTTCATGGATTCCCCTTAGACCTGAACCCGACCATGAAACCATGATAGCACCCACATGCTACCACAATCTTCTAAAAAAATAATTTTGATGAAACCAATTGAATCCTTCCCATAGATGAATTATTTTCAGATGTATCTCTCTCATGAGGCACACACATGCTATACTGCAAGGAATCTATCATCAATTTAATGGATATACTTCAGACCTTAACTCGACCATGAAACCATGACCACACGATAGTATCTACTTGCTACCATAATATTTCTAAAAAGAATTTTTGAAGAAATCAATTGAGTCCTTTCAATTCTAAAATTACCATCAGATGCATCTCTCATAAGACATGTATAATACAAGCAAGGAGTCTATCATCATGTTAATAGATATACATCAAACCTTTTCTACAAAACCATGCACCACATGATAGCAACCACATGCTACCATAATCTTATTTTTTGTTTAAAAGTAACAAATTGAATCCTTTCCATAGTGAAATTATCCTTAGATGCATGTCTCCCATAAGACATGTACCCTAGCTTTAGTACACAAAACCATGAACCACTTTATAGCACCCACATGCTACCATGATCCTCTTGAAAAATTCAAGAAATTAATTGAGTTATTGACTTTTTTGGATGTATATCTTTCATGAGACAAGTACCCTACCTACAAGGAACCTATCATCAATTTAATAGGTACACCTGAGATCTTAGCTCACCACAAAACCATGTAGCACATGGTAGCACCCACATGCAATCAAGATCTTAAAAAAATTTATATCGAAAAGAAATCAATTGAATCCTTTCCATGCCAAACTTTTTTTTGGGATGTAACTCTTGCATGAGACATGTACCCTACATGCAAAAATTCTATCATTAATGTAATAGATACAACTCAGACCTCAACTCACCAATACAAAACCATGTACCACATGCAATCATGATCTTCTAAAAAAACAAATTTTTGAAAAAATCAATTGAATCCTTTCCATACCAAACTTCTTTTTGGAATGCAAATCTTACATAAGACACACACCCTACAACAAGAAACCTATCATCAATTTAATAGGGACACGTCATACCTCAATTCACAACAAAACCATGTACCACATGATAGCCCTCACATGCAATCATGATCTTCTAATAAAATATTTTTCTCAATGAATCGACTGAATCCTTTCCATACCAAACTCTTTTTTGAAATGTAACTCTTACATAAGACACGTACCTTACATGCAAGAAATCTATCATCAATTTAATAGATACACCTCAGACCTTAACTCACCGCAAAACCATAGACCACATCATAACACTCACATGCTATAAAGATCATCTTAAAAGAGAATTCTCAAAAGAAACCAATTGAATCCGTTCCATTCTGGAATTCCCCAGATGTATCGTTCCCGCCAGGCACGTAATCTGAACATGCGGCGTACGGTGTCAAGGAATCTATCATCAATCCAGGTCCATCACCCCCTCAAACCCTAATCCGTACAGCGGGACATGAAAACATTTGGTGGATCTGTCATAACACCCCACATGCTCGTTTTATGTAATTTTCTCAAGAAGGAGAGAAGCTACGTTATTTGTCCTGGAAGGAGCGCGGAAGTTTCCCAGGAAGGAGCGCGGAAATTTCCTTTGGAAAGAGCCATAGTAAAGAGCACTTTAGGGTTGATGGTACGTAAAATGCACGGATAGATACTTTGCTGTCCTACCATAAACGACGAACCTTCGTAGGAACCATCCATATTGAACGGCTCTACGGATTCAAACACCACTGCATTTTCCATCCATGACTGAAGGACACCCGTGAAGAGCCCAGTGAATTTGATTGAAGTTATTCCACAGAAATTGATTGAAGTAATGAATGGAAGTGACTGTATTGGATCAATGCAAGCTGCTTGTAATGGATTCCAACACCTACTGGACCCACAGAGCCCAAAGACAAAACATGCATTGTAGGTAGCATGAATACAAGTCACGTCTGCAATTGAAGGTGGTAAGCTGGAAGATGAAATGTAGGTGTACTGTCTTACTCTGAAGGGAAAAGGTGTTTTGCATTATGATCCAAACTTAAAAAGACAAACCTTGAATGGATTCTTTTTGTTTTTTGGGTTTAGTTTTGTAATTCAAGATGGATTTGATTTGTAATTAGATTGAAAGTTTATGTTTTGTTCGTTTGGTTGGAAGATATAGAATACTATTTGGACTATTCAATACCATCCTTCTAAAGTTGGGATGGTATTGGGTCTTTCGGAATAGAGAGATTGGTAGATTAGTATGGTTATCTCTCTTGTCGAAGATTGGGTTTAAATCCGTACAATCTTTTGTCGTAGTATGAACGTGACTAACATGACTATGTAGGAACACCCTTGATGAAGCAAATCTTAAAGAAGAAAGAACCATTGTGCTTCTATGTTTCATTTGAGAATTGTGGTTATTGTTTTTGGAAGAGGTATTTAAATTTGTATTATTGCATTAGATAAAGAGTTGATATTGATATTATGATAATTGCATGTAATTAAATGCTAAAGTGAAGTTATAAATAAATGTATTTAATTTTATAATCAATGCAATAATTAAATATATATAATATGTGTACATATATGTTTAATTTAATTTTATAATCAATGCAATAATTTTATGTTATATAACATAGTTATTATAATATGTATATATTTTTTTTCTTGAAAATGTTTTTATTATAGCTATTAATGTCAATGCAAATATATCATGATAATTTTTAGTAAACAAAATGCCAAGTTCATATTCCCTTGAACTAGATAAACTAGACATAATATTTTGTACTTTGCAAGTTCACTTTCATTAAATCTTGAAAAGCTATAAATGTGATTATATAATAATTATTAATATATGATCTATAACTAAATCAATTTGAATCTAGTTTATAGAGGATAAGTTCAAAGTTCAAATAAATTAGTATTAAATCAGTATAATCTATTTATATTGTAAAAATAGAGGAGATCATGAGTTTAAATTATTTTTAAAAATAGACATTTTTTTTAGTGTTTACATAATATGGCATGTGAAAATTCATCTTCAATATCATCATGTCCAAACCATTTTTGTTGAATAAAGCATGCATCTCTTCTAATATGTACAAATGTCTTCATTATTTCATCCACTTGCAAATGAAAAAAATGCAATCCATACATAGTTACATAATTCATCTTTGTAGCCTAATGCAAGATTAAATAAAAAGAATTATATTTATATTTTTTCACAACTTCCTATCTCTTAGATTGAATTCTTAACCTCTTCCATTGGCTTGTACATTACAAAATGATATGAATGATGCTTAAACAAGAAAAATAGAGAGAATAAAAAATAATCTTATTAATGGTGGTGATAAGGGTCTAGCATATGTATGTACATGTATATATAGATATGTATTTTATGTATATATGTATGTATACATGTATACACATACACATACACATACACATGGGCATACGTATAAGCATACATATACACATACTCATACACATGCATATACACATACACATACACATGTAATTCTATGTATGTGTGTATATACATATACATATACATATGTATATAAAAATGTGTATACATAGACACACATGTTTGGGTGCACACACATATTGTAATATGCGTCTATTATGAAAATTAATATTATTTTATTTTAGATTGTTTCATTTTGAGAAAAAGAAAAAAAAAATTAACTATTACATTAAGGCTCTATACATAAGACCCATCCCAAGAATGTTAAGAAGAAAAATATTAGCAATAATGTATGTTCTAGAGAAAATACTTAAAATAGAGATAATATTAACATCCTATAATAATATAAACAATGACTACCAAACAATAAAATCATGATAGGATATGCTACACTTAGAAATCCTAGGTTTACCATCACTTTTCTATGAACTAAGCCAAATTAAGCTAAATGTAAACTAATTATGTATAAGGATGAGGAGAATAAAAAACATATCACCACACATTAGATCAAAAACCAAGGACCACATAGGAATACACATTGCCACATGCACTATTGCTCCATACATGCATAATTTTCCATCTCTCAAATATTCTCTTCTCTAAGACTTGGCTAACCTCCATTAGAGGCACCAATGACCTAGTAACTATAATGACACCATAAACTTGATTCCTTTTAGGGTGAACATTTAAAGTTGTCAATTTTATATTTACAAAATGTCAAACATTGATCTAATCTTTTAATTTAATCACTTCAAATTTTTATATATCTTTTGAATTATGAGATGACACAAATTAATAAAATAGACTTTCTTTGTCTATTTTATGTTATTTCCTTCACCAAATATTAAAAATAGTATTTGAATGTACTTTTGAAAATAAAATTCACATAATAGTTTAATTGTTGATATGATCTTTGAAAATGAGGTAGTTACAAGTGCTTAAATTTTATTGTATTATACATGTAGCCATAAAGTAGGAAAATCTATTTGAATTGGAATTACCATGTTACATGGTTGGTTATATTTATGGGAGAGGTCAAAAAATTTGATATAGTCACAAGATAGTACAATGATTACAAAGAGATGTTATTGAGAATATTAGATTTTAACAGTTTGATGATTGATAAAATGTACTTTTGAAAATGATCTCTTGTAATATCTACATAAATCCTACTGATTCTATTATAAGAAAGAGTAATAGTCTACTTGAATTTTATCATGTAAAAATCAAATTTTTTAGAGTGGATAGAAATATTTTTGACAACTATCATTTATTTTAACATACAGTAATTTTTTCCTATTATAAAAGAATAATCTTCTTGATTAATATAGATTTTTTTAAAAAATAGATGCTAAAATGAGAAAAATATAAAACAAACCTTAATAATTAATTGTAATAAGAGACCAAATTATTATATATTTAATAGTGTAGTAAAATGTGTGTCTTAAAGAGTTAAATATATTTAATTGGAGGTAACTTTTTTGAGATTGGAGGAATATTTTTTTAACAATTACATTGGTACTCTTATATAAGGCACAACCCAATAATGTTAATAAGAACAACATTAACAATACCATATAAATTAGAATACTGCATAAAAGAGATAATATCAATGTCTTATAGTAATAATAGAAAAATAACTACCAAACCACACTACACTTAGAAACCTAATTAGCTAGCATCACCTCTTTGTAAACTAAGCTAAACTAAGGCATGCACCAAAAAAATATTATGCATTGATGAGGAGAAGAAACTATATATCACCACACATTAGTATAGCCAAAAGAAGATCCTAGATTGAAATACACATTCCCACAAGCATAACTAGTTTATGAATATAGTATTTTCATCTCTCAAATACCATTTTTCATTTCTATTAGAGTTACAAACAACTAATTCACTATCATTATGGAAAACAATAATCTCATTTTTTTATTTGAATCACTTCAAAGGGATACTTATATTTTTGAGTTACAAAATGATGCACATTAACAAAACATAAATTTTTAGTGTAATTTATGCTTTGATGTTTAAAAATATATAAATTTTATGATAAAACTGATGCAGTAATTTAAATGGTAATAAAATGTTGACAAATGAGGTAGATAGGAATTCTTAAATTGCATTGTGCTAAATATATGGTCTAAAAGGTGGCACTACTTTGAACTTTCACATTTTATCATCTTTGTTCTCCTCACCTATAAACTAACCATTCTCATGAAGTGGCATTATAAAACATTTTCCAACTTCTAACATGTTATGAAATGAGACCACCATAGAGAACATTGGCATTCACAAGTCTCAACAAAAGTCTAAATATTTCTTATTCAATTGAAGTTCATTACATCTTATCCTATAACTACATAATGGACACTTCCATGATAACTCTAAGGGTTTAGTTCTTCGTCTTGTTATACACATAAGACAACTCAACTAAACTATCACCTTCTCTCCTTATGTATCAAATGCAACCTTTGAGACCTAGAACACCATGATATTATTCTTGATCTCTACATTACCAACTAATAGTTTATGCTTTTTGAGTCCTTGAAGATCATTGCTTGTAAATAGAAATGATCATTATTTGCTAATCTTTGTTTTCCTAAATCCACGTTTAGTAGTAATAGATTGATTGCATTCTAACAATTAAATTTTTTCTTTAAATGATAATTAAAAATAAGACATTGATATAATAGATTCTTAGCTTACTTATCACATGATATTGTAAAAAGAACCATATTAATTAGATAAAAAATAGGTAAATTATAAATGATTTAAATACTTTTCAAAGATAACCAAATTAAAAAATAAAAATTCAATTCTGTAATCTTTATGTCAAACTTATTGACCCATATTTTATAAATAGTAGTTCAACAACAATCCATCTCTCATTACCAAAATATAATAACTAAATTATACAATAACTAAAATATCTCTAATGACTAATCAACTTTATAATTTTCAATCAACTCACATCCAAAAAGAAAGACAAATTAAACATTAGAACAGTGTACTTACAACAATACTGACCCTAAATAAAAGTGCACTTTTCTCAACCCCACTCTAATTTTGTCTTGTCCTTGTTAGGATTTTTAACCACACCAGGGCTCCTCTAAATATCTTTCCATTATTCTTCTTTTATATAAAGAACTTTACTTATTAGGTTACTGTACAAAGCAGCAGAAAGAAACAATGCCGACAGTGCTCTAATAGTTTGCTTAGTTCTACTTCTTCACAGACCTGTCATTGTACCATTCCCAATCCATGAACGTAATGAGGAATACAGATAACTTTCTGTTCAAATCATGCATTTATTTAGAATGAAGAAATTGACATGTTAAACTCAGAAGTCAGAGTTTAATACACACTTGTCGTTTCACTTCTAGATTATACTTACTATACGACAGACTCTTCCTGCCTTATTGTTACCATATGCAATCCATGAATAATCCTCAAATCAACTGTTTACACTGATACAAACTTTACTGATTCAGTGCAAACAGTGTTGTAATGGCAACCATGCATAACGCTCCTTATTGTGTATAAGATATAATGCAATATTATGGAAATACAGGACTTGGAAATCTTCTCAACAGATCGACATACACAATGAATTTATAAATTTCCTTCATAGAAGACAAGAGGGCTGCAGAATTTGAGCCTTGCATGCCATGGTTTCAAAGGTAGAAATTCATGATGTCAAGGAAAAGTGGTTTCTCATCTTCCAGTGCTTCATATGGGCAGCATTTCTCATTTTTAGTTGATTCCACGCTCTTTTCTGTAAATCAGAAGAAATTGAGAATAGGATATCAGAATGGTTTATGGTGGTTGAAAGTAAACAGTTTGAAACATGTAAATAGTAAACCCATGTTGTTTTCGGATTTCATTGTATAAGATTCGCATTGTATTAATGTTGCTGATCGCATTATGTGATCTATCATCACAATAATGAAAAACGAGAAGATGAAAATATCATGTTGATGATTGATATGATCAGAAACATTATTGCAAAACAAATTTTTACAGATAAATCTGGAAACAACATAGGCTGATTATAGATTGTCAAAATATATGATAGTTTTACAAGAAACCCAAAAAAAAAATCTTATATGTGCCATAAATTTCATGGGTAGATAAGAGAAGATTACTTAACTGAAAGCAGCGAGCTCTACTTGATCTGGGTTAGAATTCATTGCAATTGGGCAGATTTCTGAGAAACTTTCTTTTCTTTCCTTTTGGGAATTTGATTTCAGCCATGAAAATTTTGATCGAGTGGCTGGAGGAGGGTGGCATTCAGTTAGTGGAATAATTGGAAGGACATGGCAGTTGCAGATCTCTATCATGTAACCATCTGGATCGTGGAAGAAAATTTGGTCCACGTATATTCCTCCTTCTTCCACAACTCTCTTCTCATATTTCATGTTTATGTCTTCTAATCTTCTCTCCACAATACCAATATCAGTACACTGCAACCAATTCATCAATACAAAAACCCCATAAAATGAGATACAGACTTAAAAAGAATATATCTAATACAGAATTGGAATATCATGTCTTTCTAATTAAAAAAAAACAATGTTAATATAGAATTATCTTGTTTTATGATATATTTTTTAAAAATGGGAATCCTTATTTTCTGCTTATCTTAATATAAAATTTATTGTTTTTTCTTAAAGGATCAGGATTGAGATTCTTGTTTTCCCCCTTGTCTAATAGAAAGAAAAGTGCACTTGGGTTTGTGTAGTATTGGAATTGATGACCTTTCTAGAAGACCCAATATTTCACTTCTGTAAGCATCACTTCCAATGAGTACTAAGTGCTAAGATGGGATCCTTGTTTTACACTCATCTAATAAAAGAGCCAAATGAATAGAGAATTATCATCTTATGACAGTTTTGTAAAGGATCAAGATCTGTTTTCTGCTTATCTAATAAAAATAAAGTTAAGTGCACTTGAGTTCAAGTGGACAGATGACTTCCTCGAAAGATCCAATATTTCACTTTTGTGAACATCACCTAGATACAATGAGTATTAAGTGTACCACTATTCATTCTCATGAGAAATGGGTTCTTGTGAACCATTACTCATGAAACACGGATCAATGAATTTGACTCAAAAACTACAAAATTGAATCCTAATAGCAATACTGCAAGATTCTGAATAACCTGAAAGGAGATATGGTTATGTCGTGGATTGATCTCGGATTTCTTAGGTAGATCGTCAACAGAATCACATTGCAGTAGGTGAATGCCCACCCCATAGTTGAACAACCTTCATCACACAGACAAAACTCAGATTCAGATTTAGAAAACAAACTACAAAATCATTAGCTGTTACTTGAAATGGCATATTTTGAAAAGAAGTTTATACCAGGCTCCTTCAAAATCGAATGATGAAGGCCTCTTGACAAGCTGAAATCCAAGAACGTCCTTGTAGAATCGAGAGGAAGATTCCACAGACTTGCAGACCAGTGAGACATGATTCAGAGACAGCAAAGGCAGAGGACATGGATTCTCCCCGTTCCCCATGATATCTCTTCTGAGCAAAACTAAGGAACTGGGATTCTCTGCAGGATTTAGAGGACGAGAAAGGAAATCTTATGATGCAAATAATGCAGGTTTTTCAGTCAGGGTACGAGTAAAACAAGATGCACGCATGGGGCCTTTTAATCGTGGATTGTTTTGCAAACAGTAATCCCCCATAGAAGTCTCGCGATTCACGTTGGGCCAAAGATGGAGATTTCTACCGACCATTATCATGATGGATATGTCCGTACGTTCCGTTGTGATGCCAATGCCCCGGCCCCCTCGAAGTGGGGTGAGTTTGCATCGAATTTCAAGCTTCTTTTCTCCACTCTATTGCATAAAAAGAAGATCATTTCATTTCAATGCAAATGTGAAATATGTTTTCACAAGATTAGTGTGGTCACATACTCTCCACATTGTCCGGATTCTTTCGGCAACTACCCACTTAAATTCTTGTCACTCATATGTAAGAACCTGGTACATGTTTAAAAGAAACCTCCAAAAGTTAGTTATAGTAATAGCTACGAGTTGAAAGAAAAAGTTATTGGGGATGAAATGCAAAACCAAACCCTAAAAAACCATTGTTTGCTTTAGCATTACACTCTAAGAATCTAAGGCTATGTATGATGTGACAATCTTTTATTGGCTAAAACTAAAAAAAACCACTGTTTGCTTTTGCATTACCCTGTAAGAATCTAAGGCTACATGTGATGTGAAAATCTTCTATTGCTATGTATGATGTGACTATCTTTCATCCTTTAACTTTAGGGTTGGTCTTTGAAGATACCTTTTCTCTCAAAAGCAAATTAAACTTAGTCATTCAAGATAGCCATTATCTATAAAGCAATTTTTTTAATGTGTTATTTATTATGCATTTAACTTTTATTTGAATAAGGAAGATATTTTGTAATGTTTGTATATCATGTGAAAGAGTCATTTTGAACTATTAGTAGTCACAAAAATAATTTACATCATAAAAATGTGTTTATGCATTATTGAACATTTAACTTTAATTTAAATAGGGAAGATATTTTGTTGATGTTTGTATTATATGCAAGAGAGTCAATTTTAGCCCTTACTAGTCACATAACTAGTTTAGAATATTCAAAAAATATTTGTAGCAATTCCAATTTCAATTTCAAGATATTATAATATTTTTGAGTAACTTTAAACTTGTAGGAGAAAAATAATATATTTTTAAAATTTAAATGTAAATGTACCATTGTAAATTGTAAGCACCTAATAGCTTATACAATTTTATGATTATTTAACACTCACCTTAGTGTGGTTTCCCTAATAGGACTTCATATGACACTTAATAGATACCTAAATTCAAATATGAGTCCTTTGTTTCATCCAAAATTGAGGTAGGCCCTTACCTCTAAGTGTGTTCCTTGATTATTTCTCTTCTTTAGTCATTAATTCGCTACATGGGCGCCCCTATGCTATCATTTTGTGGCCTTCGTATTTTTCCCAACCTCAAAATCAGTTGGTTCCTTTTTTATGACATATTTCCACTATCCCTGACTCGCCATTTAAATCTTGGCCCATTCTCCTAGGAACATGATGCCTAAGGCAAGCTGGTCCCAGGAACATGACACCTAAGGTGTCTTATTCAGGGATAAATTTAAGAAACCCCTCCTAGGAAAAAGTGTAAAATCTTGGCGAATCGTACATTATTTTAGGGGGGAATTTTTCTTAATGAAGGCAAAAAAAATTTCAAATCCATGAATTTTCATAGTTTGTATTGGTGATTTTTCCCCTGCTGAATGAAAATTTCATAAATTCTTGGTGAATTATACAATCATGTGGGGGAAAAATATATATTTTATGAGGCAATTTTTTTCTTTCGAATTAAAAAACATAATATATGAGGTGAATAATTTTCTTTTGAAGGGAAAAAAAATAATTATATTGGCAAATTTTATGTATTGTTTGAAAATTTATTTATTTTATTGGCTAATCATTCGTTAATTATGGGAAAAATTTATTTTATTGGCGATTTTCAAAAGATGGGATGTGATTTTATTGCAGATTTAATAGTGTTATCTACTATCAATAAGCACAGATAGTCACATCAACACATAACCTAACAGTAACATCCATTATTTTATAATGTTAAATGTATTATTTGAGACCATCTGATGATCCTAGATCAATGACTAAATTTTAATTTTGGCCCCAATTTCTTGAAGGAAACAAAGTTCTCTACAAAGTCACCGAAATGTTGACACATATCAAATTAGTCTACACTATAACCACGATCTAATTAATGCAACATCATGTCGAGATAATAATGCCTTAATTAGTTACCACTATAACCATGATCTAATTAATGCAACATCACGTCAAGAGAATAATGCCTTAATTAGTTACCAACTTGCCTGCATGACTTTGCACAATTCTTGTGTTCCACACATACAGTCATACCTAATATTGATCATTTCACCATTTTAAATGTATTACATGTATTATTTACTTCTTACAACTGGTTAGTACTAGTAGGTTGTGTGGATGGTTGATAATGTCTTACAGTTGCAATTCATAAAAGAAATGTCTTATCACTAATATTAAATTGGGTAATGTTACCTATCATGAAACTTTTTCCAATTTCACATGCTCATGATTTTAATATGAAAGATTTACATAATTTTGAAGGACAAATAATGAATTAATAAGGTTAGAGAAAGAATTGAGGGCTATTTAGAATCCACACATACCTAATATCGATCATTCCACCATTTTAAATGTATTACACATATCAAGTCTTACAATTGGTTAATACTAGTAGGTTGTGTGGATGGTTGATAATGTACTGAATGTTGTAGTTAATAAAAGAAATGCCTTATCACTGACATTAATTTTGGGTAATGTTACTTGTCGTGACATTTTTTCCAATTTCACGCACTCATGCATTTAATATGAAATATCTATAGAATTTTGAAGGACAAATGAATTAATAAGGTTAGAGAAAGAATTGAGGGCTATTTATAGATGATTTGTGCTTCTGTCTTCTTCAATTCTGCCTTTGTTAAGAGCTTGAAAGTCTGCCTTTGGTTTAGGTCTTTAGGCTGTATAATTTTATCACATGTTCTAATTTATGGTATTCTGATAGTGGTTTTCTGAAGATGGACACTCCTATCCATTTGATAAGCACATCCAAGGAGGATCAGAAGGCTTTTTTGGGCCTAGTCTCAGACCAAAAACTATAATCAGTTTGCAAGGAGAATGGTTCCTTTATAAATGAGGCTGTGAGGATTGTGCTAGGCCATGAATTTCCTAATAATATTAATAGATATTGAGTTAACACATACATTACATCTCAGTTTTTGGCATCTCTTTTGGACCTAGAAGGAGACAAGGTGGATATGCTCCTTCTATTAAGGAGGGTATTCAAACAAGAATTCCTAGGTGATGATGTTTAGGTTGTAGTTTTTGTAAAAATAAGGGTTGGGATCCCTTGGGCAAGTGATGAGCAGTTGACGCGCCATAGGAAATGGGCGCATATTGGTAGGGATTTTCTTTGAAAGTGGTTTCTCTTGGATGAATTTGTGGACTACAAATGATTGCATGAATTCTCAGAGCTTAACATCTCTAAAGAGTTCTACTTAGACGGAGGGGAAAATCCTTAGTTTTATGTTACCCAGGACCCTATGGACTGGAATTTTAAATCAAAGGGCTTCTATGTTTTGTTTTTTTGGACTATATATTATAGTAGGTTTTTTTTTTGCCACTATCTCGCAACCTCCCTCATTTTTTCTTTAAATTTTTAGAGGGCCTCCAAGTCCAAATATTGTAAATTTGTACAAAATATTAATGAGAAATTTGCAACTTCATTTCAGTTTATTTTTTATGCATTGGATACCCTATAATAGAAGTAGTTTAGTTGTTTTGGGAAATTTTGGAGGAAATATGACAATTGTAAATTTTTAGAACATATTAATGGAAATTTTGCAAGTTCCCTAAAATTTGCAAGTTGCTATTTTTAACAGTCCATACTCTAGAGACGAAGCAATATTTTTAAATTATTGTTTACTAATTAATTCAAACTAATTATATGCCAATTGCCAAATTTTCCAAAGTGCCACTGCCATATTGATGCGTAATAATGTAATTTAGATTATAATACAAATAGAAATAATTCAATTCAATTCAATGTTAAAGTATGAGTTAAACATTACTTAATATATAACTAACCTTAGGATTCAATGACTATGATTAATGGAAGGACCAAAAAATCCCTTTAGTAAGGTCTATCTTTGTAAAGCTCAGATAGTTCCTCCATACTAAATGGCCACTTCGCAGATGTGACCAATCTTTAAAATTCAATTTAACAGGAAAGGAATGTGATTGGGTGAAAAATAAAACCCAAGCCTAAAGCCCTGCTAATCTCTTTACCATGTGTATTGGCAGGTCCAATGCAGGCCCCATGGCTAGAATAAGTGTATAGTCATTTTGTGGCCTTTGTATTTTTTCCAACCTCAAAATCAGTTGGTTCCTTTTTTCTGACATCTTTCCACTATCCCTGACTCCCCATTTGAATCTTGGCCTATTCTACTAGGAATAGGATGCCTAAGGCATCTTGGTCCCAGGAACAGGACACCTAAGGTGTCTTATTCCTAAGGTTTTGAGGCCAAATTTTAATTGAGACTCATTTGTTATATTTTAGAGGGAGATAAGGTCTTGTGGTCAATTTGGCTCAATTTTGAATCCTGAAATGTGTGAGAGGTGTATAAACACCCTATCTCTTCTCATTTTAATATAGAACCATGATCGAGCCATTACTTCTATTCTCAAGCATTTGTGTACGTTCAAAAAATCAAGGCAAGCACCCAAGCATCCAAGATCTAGGCTTCTTCTCAAGCATTCAAGTTGTTCTTCTCCATGGTTAAAGATTATTCTCTCATTAAAGGCCAATAAAAAGATTTCATCATCGAGGAAGAAGATAATTTAGTCATCCATTCATTTAACTCTTCATTCTTCTATTCCCTAATCAAACATTGTGGCAATCTACAACTTCCATCATACAAGGTTTTGTATTTTGTGATTTCTTTTTGGATTTTTGTGTTAAGTCAAAGATATTACAAAAATATATAGGTGGGTGTTTGAAGTTGGGTACTAATTCTGTGGAAGTCCGTGGGAGGAAAAATTTGCAATAAAAAATAGGCACCCATTTAGGTTTGGGAGCCCGATCCATTTTCAAAAATCGAGTGCCCCTTTACAAAATGGGCGCCCCTTTAGGATTGGGCACCCAAAGCAAAACTGCCGCCCGATTTTTACAAAATGGGTGCTCATTTTGTAAAACTCAGGCGCAGGTTTCTAATATCCTTTTTTAAAAAAAACCGATTTCTTGTCATTTTCAACTTCAGAAAATGGGATCGTGTTTAGCAGAGCTCGGGTGCCCATTTTAGCTTCTCCTACCAACCCTATCTGTCATTTTTTTCATGTTGCAGGTACGTACTATTATTTTTTATTATTTTTTTTATGATTTTTGTCATTAAAAATTGTAGTTTCAAGTTATTTTTAATTAAAAAACATAGTTTAATGTTGTTTTCAAAATTATTTTATAAATTTAATTATATTTTATGTTTCAAGTAGTTCTTTTTAATTTTAATTCACTTTGTAAATTACTATACTAAAGTAGAAAACTGGTAAAATTTAAGTATACAAAATTATATTACAAAACCCTACATAGAAAACCAAAACACTAAGTAGTAAAACAAAAATGTAAACCTATACAAAATTAAATTATGAAACCCTAAACTTAGAAAACCAAAACATAAATTTAGTTCAAACCAAAACATAAATTTAGTTCAAACCAAGACATAAATTTAGAAACTCTCTCTCTCTCTCTCTCTCTCTCTCTCTCTCTCTCTCTCTCTCTCTCTCTCTCTGTTTTAATTATTTAAGTCTTTCAAGTTGTAAGGTAAGATGTATTTTACAGTATGGTAATTGTAAATTATCATTTTTTTATATGTACCAGATTGGTAATATGGATGATTTTCACATTGATGAGCTTATAGGTCAGCATGTACCACCACCACCACCACCACCTCCCCCTCCCCCTCCACCTCCACCTCCACCTCCACCTCCACCTCCACCTCCACCTCCACCTAGAGAGCTAATAGATAATATTAGGAGAAATTTAGAGGCCTATCATTAGAGATATAAATATTATTAGGAATGATCCCTATCCATCTACCCAACTACTACACCTTGCAGATAACATGCAAGGCATAGTAGATTTTGTACACACATCAGACTATGAGATTGATAGTTTTGAGTCATGGAGGGAGATTATGCACGTATATTATGTTAACGACCTCTCTTATAAAGAGGTTAATAAATTAAAAATTATGAAAATTGATTTGGCACGCTATTTTTTGAACCTTACAATGGGTGAGTAGATACTTGGCAAGAAGCCACGTATTTTGATTAGATGGTGTAGACACCTCGACATAGCAAAGCATTTTTGGGAGTGGTGGTGGATGATATTTGACCATCCACCACACACTAATCATGAGGTATCACTTTAGTTTTTGAAGAAATTATGGGCTGAATTTGAATTGGGTAAGAAACCCAATTATTTTGACATGAGAGCATTTCAGGGGGTTGGCTGGGACATGCCACAGGATAGGCCAGGGGCCAAATTGAGTGACAAAACTAGAAATCATATACGCAATGAGCCCCTTGTTCCTATTCCATCTCTTGTACTTCCTACACCTGTCCATCATCGAGCAGTGTAGTCATCTCTTGGTTCTTTGAGTGCCCTTACGGGAAATTTGTAACAACACTTGACCCAGGCGAGGACTACCCCTAGCATAGCACATGTTTGCATAAGTTGTGGGGGTATATGTAGGGGTCCCCAGTCTGATCCTAATGCTGCCCATGTTGCCCATGGTGGATATGGTGATGATGATGATGGCACACATGGTGGATATGTCGATGATGATGATGGTGCACATGGTGATGCTAAAGATGATATCTCATCATATGTTGATTTACTTAATGCAGACGATGATCATCCTGCACAGGTAAATTTAATTATAATTTATATAGTGCAATATTAAATTTCTTATTTATACAATTATGAGCCATAACATGTGGATTTTTTTGTGAACAGAGGAGGGCTAACCCTCCATCATTCATTAGCCATCATCGTATGATGTTGACACCTCAACATATCAGTGCTCCATTCATAGTATGCACTTTGATCTTGATACATTTAAACTTTAAACAAAATAAACTTTAATTGATAATGTGTTTGACATATTTTTGTGATTTTGTAGGGTCTCTCATGTACCACTGAGATTGGTAGCCCTTCATTCACTACCCCACCAGTCACCATGAGTCAGCCGCATATACCTGTAGTATTTTTTTCATTTATTAATTTTAAGTGTTTATATCTTACTAATTTATGTACAACTTTGATTCGCACTTATTTTTTTGCAATTGTAGGCTTTTGGATTGTCTCATGTTGCACAATCACATTCATGTCCTGACTCATCGGTGACATTAGCTATGTGTCACACACAGGTAATGTACACATTTTTTTATGCCATAAATGTATAGTCAAGTTATATATACTTTATAATTTATGTGTATATGTACTATATAAGTGTGATCCATGCTTTATATATGTTGTTCAGGTCGACACCACCATGAGTCTTGGCATGGCTACAAGATTAAGCCAAATGCAGCCATCGACACTATCCTTTGAGGTGATGATTAAAAGTAATTTTTCAATGTCCATTGTGTATCTAGATCTTTTACACATAATTATTAAAAATTTGTACTTTAAATGTTTTTACAGGACTTGGTTACATCCACTTTTCATGTATCTGAGGATGAGGGTACTCGAGGCCAAACAAAGCAGGATGAGGGTACTCAAGACCAGACAAAGCATGTTGATGCATCGCAGTCCTCTTCACGTGGACTGAAGAGGACTGTAGATCAACTAGATGAGTAGAGTTAGATTATGATGACTATTTGGACTTGTTTTATGATGATGATTATTTGGACTTGTTCATATTATTTTTACTTGTTTTTAGAGTAGGACTTGCATTACATACTAGTCCACTTGTTATCATATATTGTACTTGAACTTGTTTTTAGAGTAGGACTTTGTTTTGTGATTGTATGTATATATCATGAGTTGATATGATGGACATTATGATACATGTAAATTATTTCAAGACTTGTTATGTTATTTATCTTAATTTTTCCTCAAATTTGAGTTTCTCTCTATAAAGGGCTCTCTTAACACATGCATTGGCACCATCATGTTCTCCCTTCTCGTGTCCAGCCTCAAAAAAATTCTAGATATGTTAGATATTTATTTTCTTGTGCATCCTACTCAACCAATAAACATTCTAGCATTCTTGAATTGCCCTGTGCAATTATTTGACCATATTAGATGTTGTGTTATATGAATTTGTCTCTCCCTTAAATTTTCATAAAAGGTCTTAAAGAAATACTGGACAAAATCCGATGAGTGTAACTTATTATCACTCATATAGAAATGGTACTCTCTCGATATTTTCTGATCCTCTTTTGTACTATCAGGTGCATGTCTATAGACAATATGAACAAAAATTGTTAGTTGCACTAAATTATAATATTATGGTTGGATCTCATCTTGTGGTGCAAGCGTGTAGTTCTCTACAAAGTCAACAACTAAAGGTATACTACCAATTGGAAATGTATTCTTGCATATGCAAAATTGTCCATCAAGCCATCTACAATTGTGAGAGTGTTTCACATATTTAGGTATGACCTTACTCTTGAATTCATTCATAAAAGAATTAACACTAAGTTTTTCAGTTATTAGGTCACACCATTTTCCAAATTTTCCATCCTTCAAATGGATACTCAACAGTTTTAAATCTATGTACATCAACTAATTGTCCAAAATCAAATGAAATATTTTCATGCAAACATTCATCTAATAATGTAAGATTGCCACATACATCACATACACCAAAAACAAATGCATTCAAAAGATACAATTGCTCATTAGGTGGGTTACAAAATAAATTTGATATAAACCCTTTGGGTATGTGCGGGATCATGGTATGCCAAAAAGTGGCGATGTGAAAAAGAAGTCCTGATTGATAGAATCTTTGACAAACAATTATAACTTTCAAACAATATAACATTTTTTAAATTTGAAATATACATCACATTCTATGCTTCACCTAATACAATAATAATAAACAATTCTTTCAATTTGATGAAGTTTAGACTAAGTTAAGGTGGTTAGATACGAGAGTTTTTATATTCAGGAAAATTTGTAGTAGAAAAATCATAATTAATTATATACTTAAAAAAATATACATCACATCTGGACATGAGTCTACTACTTTTGTCTAGATTATTATAAAAAAATATTATCATTTGATTTTGTTTAATGTGGTCAGACATACACCTACTTGTTATCTTTCTAGTCCTGATTGATAGACTTATTGAAAAATAGCTATAACTTTGAAACTGTATAACATTTTTGAAATCCAAAACATGTGTCACATTCTATGCTTTTCATACTACAAGAAAAATAAAATAAAAATTCAATTTGATAAATATTAGACTAAGTTAACGTGGTTAGACATGAGAGTTTTTGTAGTTTGGATAATTTGTGGAAGAAAAATTATAATTAATTATTTACTTGGAAACAAATTACAAAAAAATTTGTGTCACATCCAGACATGAGTCTACTACTTATATCTAGAATCTTGTAAAACAAAATTATCATTTGATTGTGTTTAAGGTGGTCAGACATACACCTACTTCTTATTTTTTCCTAAAATTTTTGTATTACTACATTGAAATTTGAAATTTTCAACATATAGAATAAAAGTTTTTAAAAAACTTGGCTTAGTATCTTAGAAAAAAAATTCAATTTTCTACATATTCTCTTCTTACATGTTTTTGATATTATATTTATAACATGTTCAAATTTTTATGTCAACTTGCCTAAACCTAATTTTCTAAATTTTCATTGCCACTTAAGGGCCTAGTTTGGCATACCATGATCCTGCACATACCCCCTTTACAGTTTGAGGTGGTATATTTATACCACATCCCTGCAACATTTCATTATTATGCATAGTAGAACATATAGATCGAAAAATATCATAATGATAACGAAATTGAACATGATTTTGCAACAACAGGTGATTCTTTCTTTGTTAATCCTTACATACCATGGTTTACATTTTTCAAAAGATCTTTGACTAATACTAATAGTTAACACCTTATCATCCACAAATTTTTTATACAATTCTGTTTAAGTCATATCTAAAAGGTGTTTTGGATGTGGATCATGAAATTTTGAACCAACTCTTAATTTAAGAACATCTCTGACATTAGGGGATACTCTTGTATTATCATGCCAAAAATTTTCAATAAAAGTTTTGACTTCACCAGTAATTTTCATGTCAGACCTCAGGAGTCTGCCACTGAAGGTCCATAAATGGTTTGTCGGATCACTTTCAAAGTTAACTCTTCTCTTTATAGCTCTTGTTAAATTTTTATAATAAATATTAAGATATCCACTTATATTTGAAATCATTCTTTTATCAGTAGTAGTTTTGTTTACTAAAGTTGTTATTGCTCGTTGTGCCGCATTACTATCTTTAGAACAATTTTTCTTTCCAATTGTGTCAAAGGCACTAGAAACAGTTGATACAACTTGTTTTAGGGACCCATCCTTCTTCTTGGTTTTCACATAAATGCCTAATCTCTTCATCACTTTTCACATTTTAGACATTTTAATTCATTGTAACATTAATTGGCATTGAAACCCAAATTTCTTATTATAAACAAATTGTCCAAACAATCTACTCGTGTGTGTCCTAATCTATCTCCGTGAAACCAAACCACACAGATTGTCTAGCACATCATTTTTTATTTGAAATTGTTCATTTATTTCATTATCATTCAAATGATTTTCTTTCTCAGTCGGTGTTTCTATGTCTACATCTACATTGTTGATTTCAATCTAAATTGGTGTTTGATTTTTAGTTTCAATTAGGGTTTGACTTTCAGCTCCTTTATCATTATGATTAACATTACTAATTTCTAAAATTTCATGTGCAATTAAATTTGTTAATCTATTTTCAAGAATAAAATTTAAATCATTTTTATTGTAACTTGCTTCTAGCAAATCATGAACATCTTTATCAGAATAAGTTGTAACATTTGGATGTGAAAACATACTTGTATCCAATACTGGATTAGAAGATGCACCTAATTTTCTTCTTCAACCTCTGCATCCATTATGGTGTCTTCATTGTCCTCCTCTTATGAAACAATTGTTGAACTCGATGCTCCAACATTATTTAGGTTTCGAAGTCTTTCTCTTCTTTCTCATTGTTGTTTTGCCTCCTCTCTATTTTCTGCAACCTCCTTAGATATCAAAACCTTTGTTGGCCTCTTTCTGCATCGGTTTGATCCCATTTTTGCACCAAGATTCAAGTTCAAACATTTTTTTTCAATGTCAGATCCAAAACAAGACAAAAGTACAAAATGTTGATAGAAATATTCTATTTGCCTGGTACGGATCGATAAAAAATGATTGAAAACTCATCAATCATTAAGATCAGGCCCATAGTCCTATTTTTTGGCTGCAATGACTCTTTATGAAATGGGTGCCCGTTATTTAAATCAAAACAGGTGCCCGTTTTGTGAATTTAAAAAAATGGGCACCTGTTTTGTAAATCTATGAGAAGGAACCATACCTATTGGCTTGGGTTTTGGTTTGGGAGAGGCTTGGTGGGACCAAGCCTATGCTTGACCCTGCAAAAAAATGGCTAAGGCATTACAGAATAAAATTTCTGCCTTGCCATGATTTTTTGGACACCTTCCCGAATGAATTTTTTGACAAAATGAAAACCCATTTTAGCTCTTATTGTGCAGATTATAAAAATATAAATTCTATAGTGATATGATAAATTTTGATATTTTTACAATATTTATTAAGCCAACGTGGTACCTAAACTTGAAATACTAAGGTTAACTAAAACTTTAATAACATTTTTAATTTTACATTTTTTGAAAAATGAGTTATATGACACCAATCTACATAGAATTTACTTCAAATTTAAAAAAAAAATTGAAAAAAAGTGAAGTTATCATCAAATTATGGTGCTCGTACACTAGAGGTTTCAAAATGTACTTTATAGTCAATTTAAAATTAATAAAAAAAATATTCAGTAAAAAATAAGATAAAATATTCTGACCAATCTTTAGTGTTTTAGGTGCCTTTTCCCAAAAGGATTCACAAAAATACATTCATTGACTTCAAAAAAGGGTGACCATACACGTGTTAGGTGTGGTCCCAAAACATGCATTTTGAAAAAGTGTTTTTTAAACATGCCTACTAAAATTCAATTTATACCATATGGGTATTGAAATAAATTACATATTTGAAAACTAGACTCCGAGCACTAAATTTTATATTACTCAAATTTTTCAAGATTCAATCTTTAAGTGCCTCAAATTTCGACATCAATTGATAGAAATTTTGAAAAATAGAGAAAACACTTCCACTTTTTGGCCAAAAGTGGGACTCAACTTCTTCTAGCCACCCATACTTGATTACATTCAAAGAAGCATTTGCAAGGCCAAGATATGATATACTTTATGTTTTAGATCTATCCTCTATTATATGAAAATGCACTTTCATTTATTTTATTTCATGTCAAGGTCGATTCCTAAACAGAGGTTTGACCAAGGAAAACCCCTTTCAACCTAAAAATTACCCATTTTTTATGTGTAGAAACAAGTGGCACAACTGATTTTTTAGATTCAAGGAGTATGAAACTTGACAGACTATCCCAACAAATTTTAGACAAAATTGCAAGGTATAGGATGGGCAAGGCATCCTGTTCCTAGGTATAGAATGACCGAGGCATCTTGTTCCCTATAGTTCTACACCAAATTGAAACCATGGATCAAATCTACTCTCAGATTTCTATTTTTTACAAAAGAGAAGATAGGGAGAGAGGCCAAAGGCACACCCTAACCAGATCCCCCTTACAGAGATCACATGCAGAAGCAACAACACACAAGTGAGAGAGAGAGAGTGAAGATAACTTTCATATATTTATTCGAATTGATTCATACATGTCGGGCTATAAGGCCTTCCTAGTTTAGGCTAGATATTATAATTCAAGTACAAAAGTCCTCCAACATGCGAGGATCTGAAACAATCTTCTATCTTCTAGTTTCTATCTTTGATGTCCTAATTGATGTCCTAAAACTACAAACAAAGATTACATTATATGCAAGAGGCTACTGAACAAGTCAGCCTTTAGATCCACCATCAACAAAAGGAACGACCAAATCTAGGTCCAGACGCTTCCCAATGATAGATACCAGCATTAAATCTGTGACCATAATTAATTGCAAGAGTCAGCCTCAACATGAAACTAAAACAAACAACTCGGTAAGAAAGGATAACCGAGTGCCAGAAAAGCATCACTGAGCACCAGGGAAATTCACCAAGCGCCAAAGAGATAATCGACCAACCCCGGTTAACAAAGAAAATCGAGCAACACCAAAATTTCTTGGTTAAGGAAGGAACTGAGCAACACAGGAAAACACAAACATGTTTTTGGTGACACAAGATTTCCAAGGACCTAAGATGCTCCTACATTAGACACCTGGGGTTATTTGAAATGATTCTCTGAATCATGAAGCAGGTATAATCCAAGCTGAATCCAACTCAGACTGTAAAATCCATGAACTATCTTCAATCGGTCTATTTTTCTACTTTACCAGGTATTCCATATACTGTTTGCCTCTTTTACTTTTGCCAATTCTTTGTTCCAAAATCTACTCAAATTCTTCTATATGTTTCTTAGCATAATCATTCGGGACTATCATCTCTTCATCTAACTCATGGCACTCATACAAATCAGCAATGTTGAATATAGGTGATATATCCATGTCATCAGGTAACTCAATCCCATAATAATTTCCACTGTCAAATCTCTTCAAAATCTTACAAGGTCCAAATTTCTTCATTTTCGGCTTCCCATATGTTCCAACATGAAATTTGCCTTTCTTGAAATGAACCATTACTTCATCACCAACTACAAAAGTATCACTAGTACATTTGACCTAATTTTTCTACCAAAATTTTTGACCATCAAATTGTTGGAAATATAAATGTGAAGGTAATATTGAGAGGGGGGGGTGAATTAGATATCACCTACTTTTAACCTTTTCTGTAGATAAAACTTTATGCATGATATAAACAAAACTTGATCATTCTAAGTAACTTAAGATGTTAAGCAGCATACATGAAATCACTCATAACACAGTAATTTTGATAACCCATAAACCCTTGAAAGGTAAAACTGGGGTGGGGATGACACCCACAAATCTTCACTACTGTAGTAATAAGTTTTGCCTGTTAAGGCTTACAAAATGTGATCTATTCATGATCTACCCTGTAAAAGGTCTGCTCTGTTAAAAGCTAAAAGACTTATATAGTCTACCTTGCTAAAGGATTTAAAACTTACAACAAAGTAAGCACTCAGTAAAGAGATTACATAAAGTCTGTTAAGACTACTCGGTTAAGAGATTTACCCTAATACACTAATTAAAATGTCTCAGTACCTGATCTTTCAGTTTGCACTTATATGCAAATTACAGATCTCTTTACTGTATGTTAGTGATCTCTTCTATCTGATCTTTCTCAATTCTATCCTTTCACTGCTTAGCTCGGTCATTGAACTCTATCTCTATAAGCTTTCCTTTACTGAATCATACCATTCTGCTTACACCCTTCACATTCACTATCCCTTGCTACTCTGTTTTAGGGTTTAGATCTTGACCTTATATAATAACCAAAACATCTTAACGATTCAAGATCTACAGTTCAGATTTATTCCTATTGCCGCTTAAGCTATACAATTTTATGACTGGCTCTAGGTATTACATAGGGATCAATGATTACAAGATGAATGCATAATTACCTCCATAATTACCTCAACAAAAAAAATACAAAACATCACTATTACCAAAAATGGTTTACCTCGATCATTGTGCCATTCCAAACTTATATGTCATTCCTGGCTAACTCGTCAAATGTTATTCTTGGTACTCAGTATTCACTGTACTCGACATCTATTAAAATCTCTATCGCTCGGTAATCATTGTATATGTAACTTGGCAAAAACTATACTCGGCATAATACAAACATGTAGTGACCATGACTTTACTTGGCAATACTACTGCTCGGTAAGTATACAATACATAACTCAGCCTTTACAAAATGACTCGGTCATAGTGATGACAGACCATCATTGCCTAGATATATGACTAAGTGTGAAGCACTAATGGTCAACAAAACTATGGAGATCTACAATCTCCCCCTTTGACATTAGTGGTAAAAACACTTTGTCATGACATTTGTACTTACAATTACAAAAGTATGTTGTATTAGCCTAATACTCCCCCTGAGATATATATACATTCAAAATTTTGTTACCTGTCCTTAATCCTATCATGATGATTCCCCCTTTTTTTTAACATGACGAATCTCTTCATTAGTAGGGAATTCCCAAAATTTCTCCAAAAATGGTCTATGCAACACCATGACCATGTGTAGTGTAGTTTCCCAAGCTGTTGTAGCAAGATTTAGAACTTTTGTCTACACTTCTAGCTCGGCAGCTAGACTGACTAAGCTCTCGGCTATGGACAAATTTGGATTTTTCTGAGCTAATTCCTTGGCCTTGACTAACTTTCTCTGTATGGCCTCTAGATGAGGTGTCAAAATAGTTTTCATATAAATTAGTCGAGATCGAATCTTGCCATCATTAGCCACCAGCTTGGCTAACTTACCTTGGGTATGCAGGATTTTGGCATAATGATCGGCACTAGTGTCTGCATCCAAGCTTAGAGACTGACTGGTAGCCTTAAGTTCTTGTTTTAGTGTGTCAACCAGTCATTGATTCTCATCAATGAATAGTTCAACATTACATAATTTGGCCAACAAAGACTGTCCATTCACAACTACCTCTTCGGTCTCTTTTACCAAGGTAGATAGCTCGACCTATTTCACTACTATCTTGACAGATACCTTCTCTAGAATTTTGGTCTCAAACTTTCGTTCTGACCACTCAAATAACTTATCACTTGCACAGCTAACTTCATTATTTACTTTTTGAATAATGTGTACAAGTTGTTCCAATATGGGGGTGGAACTATTTACATTTGATAATTCATAAACTTCATTAAATATATCTTTTATTTCATATAGGACCTGTTTATGCTGATGTTCCCTTCGGAGTTCTGCTTGCCTACTTTTCCTCATCAATAAATCCTTCAATATCTACATTTTCTCATAAGATAGGTTATCGGTATCCCATTTAGGAATAATAATGACCTCGTCGATTGTTACCTCAGTTGTCTCCTTCTGTGTTCTCAGTGGGGTGCTTCCACTTGCCATCTCTACAAGAGCTTGTATTGCCTCTTTCTCCTTAGGTTCTCGCACCTCAATAGATATTCCTTTTATATCTATTTCTCCTTTACCCTTATCCTCAGCATGAGGACTAACATATTGTCCATCTAACTTATCTCCTTGTTCTTCTTTTTTATTATCTTCCATAGGAGGACTCTAGATTTTGCCTTCAAGATTTTTTGCTTTGTCCTCTTCCTTGGTAGATGTAGATTTAGTTACTAGTACCAACTTAATGGGTTCCTCGGTAAAGCTTGTACCAACTAACTTGTCAATAGTTGCAACTTCAGGTATGGGAGGACTCATATCAACAAATTGTGTGCTAGCAATTGTTGGATAATCCTTGACTTGTAAAAGTATTGTGTTACTACCTAGCAAGGATATATCATTTGTTTTCATAGTCTTTAAATCAACCTCAGTCAATATTGAATTCTTGATGGGGCTCTCCTCGGTTATGTCAAAAATGTGAATCTCTGATTTGTCCTGATCTTCCACTTTCTTAGGAGTTCCAGTCTCCATTTTATTCTATTTTATTTCAAGTTCAACAACTTTTGAAGTACTAGCACCCTTTTCTTCATCCTTGTCACATAGCAATCCAAATACTATTTTCCATATTTTGAGACTTTCTTGTACAACATCCTCAACCTTGTGTTGAAGAATTAGATAAGCTCTAAGTTTGGGATCAAACTTAGCTCTGTATTGTTCAATTATCTATTTGATGCTGGCAGGGGTGAGACTAGACTCAACTTGTGCTAAAGTGCTCTCCCTTATTTCCTTTTTAGTTTGCAGAGCATATTCCCATTTTTGTGCAACCCTATTGCTTAATTCATTGGGAATTCTATTTTCTATTTGAATCTGCAGCATCTTGAAAATGCACAACATTTCAAGAATAGCATCTTCCACTTTTTCTTTGTCTCCAATGCTCATGTTCCCAAATTTTAATCCTTTCAACTCATCCACTTCTATAGAGCTAGTAATCTTATTACATATTTCATCAATAGTGAGTGGAGTATCCTATTGTATAACCTTCCTCTTTACTCCTTCATCACTCTTTGTTTCTTCATCATCATCTTTCTCTAAAACAAGTTTCCTTCTAGGCCTCTTTATAACCTTATTTGGCACTGCCTTAGGTAGTGCAGGTGTTCACTTAGCAAATGCAAGTGGCATCTTAGGAGTCTTGGCAGCAGCTTTCCTTGTTTTGGGCCTAAGTACTGGTGTTGATGACACTTTAGGTTTTAAAAAAAATTTCTTAGCCGAAGGCTCGACAATCACAGGTTTTTGTTCTTTCTCTTCTTCTTCTTCACTATTACTAGTTTCACTTGGTTTATCTTCTCCCAATCCTTGGGTCAACTCCAGTGGTGCATCCTTGTCAGATTCTTTGACATATTTTTCCAAATTCTTCACTATCTTCTTTATTTTCATATTTGTGGTGGCAGCAATTAATCCCAAAGAGATCTTGGATTTAGCTTCATCAAAGGTTCCAAAGTAAGGTGCTTTACTATCAATTTCTTCAGCTAAGAGGGATATAATTGCAGTAGTAGCTTCATCTATATTTAGTTCATAGGGTAATGGCATTAACCATGAAACCCTAGGTAGGACTGCTTGTGCATAAGTAAAATCTGTGTCTACCAGACAACACATATCCTTACTATATTTTTCAATCAAAGACACAGGGACTCTAGTCCTCTTTCTCATCTTCTTCTTAAACTCAACAAAATAGTTGTCCATTATTCCATTAAACTTATCTCCAATCTGATTTATAAATTCATTGATTTGAACAGTGATGGGTCTCTTCTTATCCCATATAAAACCTCCATGTGTAGGAAAACACTTCTTTACCTAAAAGAACAGATAGATCAGTAAGGAACTGAACTTACACAGAATTCTTCACGGTCTAGATGGAGTTCAAATTCTCAACAAGTTGAGTCATCTAGAGCTTAGCAAGGTCATACGTGTGTCCTTTCTTGATTATCTTTCATGTCTGGTCCACTGCCATATAGGGGACGTTGTCCAACCGACTAGATTGATAAAACTTGTGTGAGATGACTCTAACAGAAAAGTTAATTTCTGGATCAGTTATGGTGGAAATTGCCATTCCTCATTTGTTCCAAACTGCCTGGGTGTTGGCTTGAATATCTTCCTTACCTGCACATTTCATCATTCTTTTCCCTTCAATTGTAGGGTATCCAGTGAATCGATGTATCGTCTCCTTTGTAATCTTTACTGGTCCATCTTCCAGCCATAAATGCATGTCATGTACTCAACTCAAAACAATCTTTATCCATTCCACTTTAAAATTTTGTGGGAAATCTAGGGTATGCACTAACCCTTGATTGGCAACAACCTTATGTTCCGGCTTCAACACTCTGTTAACACATAGTCTATCATAAGCTTCCCTGATCTCGTAATCACCGATTTCTCCAATTTTACACATGTAGCAAGACCTAATATCATTCATTATTAACACATTCTTTGGAATGGAAGATAGGGCTCCATTTAAATAGCCTTTGATTGCACTCTCCAATATTACCTTGAATACCTTCAGCTTGCATACTTCATTTCTTACTAATTGCACATTAAAAACTTCCATCCCTTGTTTCTTGACTGATGCAGATGATGATGATGCCATTTTAAACAATAATTTCCAAAAATAAATATTTACTCAGTAAAATACCTTTCTCGTCAATAACCTGTAGATAGATTTTGTCGATGGCATGCTGAGAAAATTTAGAATCACCTTTCTTAAACTGGTTGCATGAACTCTGAATCGCTCTCTGAAATCTCAAATAGCATGGTGAAATGAAACTAACAGAAACTTTCCACTTTAAAGAATTTGAAAAGTAGAATTAGGGCCTCATAAATGCTCCATATAAGTTTTGGTGGAATACGGTTGTCTCGAAAGACTCATGTTAACTTTAGTTAATTACAACCTTGGTCGATATAACCATTACAATATAGCTTGGCATATATAGCATTTCAGCCGTAACAGGTGCTCGGCATACATTGATAACTTGGTCAAGACACTGATGCTCGGCATCAAAAATGAAATTCCCTATTTTTCTCAAATATGTCCTAATGCATCTTTATCTATGTAGATATGGACTTTTTCTCAATTCTATGTTAGGAACTAATGAAAAAATAAAACTTTGCAAGACTCAGTTCCAAACATACCTTCCATTCTTAGTTAGAAGAAGTTTGATCACCTGATCCCTCAGATTGGGTGACTGCAGATGTGCTAGCTTCACTTGTGGTTTCTTCTTCTTCCTTCTTCCATGTCTTGTCCATCTGATTCTTCAATTTCTCATGGATATCTTCATTCTGGTTCTTATCATTGTTCGGCATGGGTGATCTACAATCTTTCTTTAGGTAACTGACCTTATTACATTTGTAACAGACCATGCTTCCATTCATCTAGCTTTTAGACTTGACTCTAAAATGAGTCTTCATGCAATTTTCTCCAATGTGTCCATATTTACCACAATAGTGGCAATTATACCAAGTGTTGTAATCCCAATTATATGAGTTATTCTTTGTGACTAGCTTAGTTTGTTCATTTGATGACCACCTGGGTCTAGATCTGCATTCAAATGCTTTATGCCCATATTTCTGACAGTTGAAACAACTTCCATGAAACTTAGGTGAGGTGGATGAATTTCTAGCCTTAGATCTACATTCATGTGCTTGATGTCCATGTTTCTTGCAGTTAAAACAATGTCCATTAAACTTAGGTTTAGGATTAGACTTACCATGTTTGCTTTTGCATATGTTGGTTGTATGTCTTGGCTTTCCACAATGATGACATGTGGGCTTGGTGTTCTTTGGTTTCAAAATGTTTTGTTCTTCATTCATTGATGATTCTCCTTCTTTAGTAGATGATGAATGTTCATTCAGTCCAAGTCCATCTCTATCACCAGATCTTTTAGGTGATCTCAACAGCTCTTCAAAATACTTTGCAGCTTCATTGGGTTTGTTCATCCTTTCATTGATTTCTTTTTCAGTTCTCAATTCATGTTTCAGCTGATCATTTTCAGATCTCAGTTGATTGATTTCCATGTCTTTCCTGCCCAATTCTTGATTAGCCAGCAGTAGTTGTTTTACCATATCTAGTTGATTATTAGTCAACCTTTACATGTCACTTATTCTTTCATCTAGCCTTGTTGCAATTTATCTTTTATCTTCTTCAGCCATTGCCTTATCATCTTCGGCTTTCTTTTTCTGTTCCACTACTTCACAAAGTCTGACAGATTGAATTTCCTGTTCTCTCTTTAGAGTTATGATGTCATCATTTAGTATGGTATTTTTCTCTAGTAGTTCTTTTATGGCTTTATCACTTTCTACAGAGTTACCATTGTCAAATAGTGCAAAGATGTCTTCTTCTTTGTATTGTGGCTCATTTTGTTGAATAGCAATTTCTCTTCTTTTGCTCAAAGATTTCTTCAATTCTCATATGGCTGCTTCCAGTTGTTGTAAAGCTAGTTGTACATCAATCTTTTGATTCTCTATGATCTTCCCTAGTTTATAAGCTTCCATCTTAAGATCTTTTTCTTCAAGTGGTTAGACTTTCCTATAAGAAACCTTGTAGCTCTTATACCAATTGTTGGAAATATAAATGGGAAGGTAATATTGAGAGGGGGGGGTGAATCAGATATCACCTACTTTTAACCTTTTCTGTAGATAAAACTTTATGCATGATATAAAAAAAACTTGATCATTCTAAGTAACTTAACATGTTAAGAAGCATACATGAAATCACTCATAACATAGTAATTTTGATATCCCAAAAACCCTTGAAAGGTAAAACTGGGGTGGGGATGACACCCACAAATTTTCACTACTATAGGAATAAGTTTTTCCTATTAAGGCTTACAAAATGTGATCAATTCATGATCTACCCTATAAAAGGTTTGCTTTGTTAAAAGCTAAAAGACTTATACAATCTACCTTGCTAAAGGATTTAAAACTTACAACAAAGTAAGAAATCGGTAAAGAGATTACATAAAGTCTATTAAGATTACTCGGTTAAGAGATTTACCCTAATACACTAATTAAAATGTCTCAGTACCTAATCTTTCAGTTTGCACTTATATGCAAATTACAGATCTCCTCTTTACTGTATGTTAGTGATCTCTTCTATCTGATCTTTCTCAATTCTGTCCTTTCACTTCTTAGCTCGGTCACTGAACTCTATCTCTATAAGCTTTCCTTTATTGAATCATACCATTCTTCTTACACCCTTCACATTCACTATCCCTTGCTACTTCATTTTAGGGTTTACATCTTGACCTTATATAATAACCAAAACATCTTAACGATTCAAGATCTACAGTTCAGATTTATTCCTATTGCCGCTTAAGCTATACAATTTTCTGATTGGCTCTAGTTATTACATAGGGATCAATGATTACAAGATGAATGCGTAATTACCTCCGTAATTACCTCAACAAACAAAATACAAAACACCACTATTACCAAAAATGGTTTACCTCGATCATTATGCCATTCCAAACTTATATGTCATTCATGGCTAACTCAACAAATGTTATTCCTGGTACTCGATATTCACTATACTCAGCATCTGTTAAACTCTCTGTCGCTCAGTAATCAATACATATGTAACTTGGCAAAAACTATACTCAACATAATACAAACATGTAGTGACCATAACTTTACTCGACAGTACTACTGCTCGATAAGTATACAATACATAACTCGGCCTTTACAAAATGACTCGATCGTAGTGATGACCGACCATCATTGCCTAGATATATGACTAAGTGTGAAGCACTAATGGTCTACAAAACTATGGAGATATACACAAATAAAATAGGTTGGTCGGATTATAGAAGGAAAACTTTATAATCCATGCTCGTGTTGGTCAAAAGTTTGACAAATACCGTGTCGGTCAAAATTTTGACCAACACGGGCATAACTTAAAAAAAAGATTTCAAACCTCATTTCATTATTAGATAAGCTTGCAGTGTGCATGAAGGAGGACCACCTATGAGGGTTTCCTGTGACCGGTAGAAGGAACCTTGCAGAGGTTGGTTGTAACAAATTTAAGAAATATTGCAAAACAAAATTGAAGAAAACTATATTTTAACATTTTTTTTTACTGGTGTTTGAATTTTCTTGTACCCGTGTGGATTGGAATGATTGATTGAACACCATAGGAATATTTTTGGTCCTCATGTCTTCCTTTTGTAACAAGTCTAAGATTCATTGGTTGAGAAATCTGGAAGAAATTGACTGACAGTTGATTTCAGGTGGGTTTGGTTGTAGAACTAGGGTTGTCGACTTTCCTGGCCCATATCTATCATTTCAACCATGGAGAAATTTCAATTCCAGGCTTGAATGAGAGGTATGTGATTCTAGTTTCAATTGAATTTGGTCTTGGATTGGATGGTTTTGTTTGTAGAGATTTCTTGTTGAAAACCTAACCAGGCATCCCTATGTGACCGGTAGAGAGGAATAGCTAGAAGGAACCTGACCCCATAACTTTTGTTTGGCTTTAAATTAGAACCTAAAATCATGGATTTAGACTTGGATTACTCACCACTAAAAAAATCCATCATTGGTTTGGAAAAGAACAAAGCCTAAGATGCACCTACTGTACAAAACCAAGTATCAAGCCTCTTGGCTTTTGGAGTTTTATGAATATTGGCAATTTGAATAGGACCCAAGACCTATGCCTTTGAGGGATACTCTATCCAAGAATTTAAATTAAGTCAAGGTGACTATCTTAATGAGCCCTTTGGGAAGTTTAAACACAAAGGCCCAAACTATGCCAGAATTTACTGGTGACCATTCCTATCACAGGGGACAGTTTTGATTGCATTTTAAGATTTCACTTTACATGTCCCATTAGAAAAAAATATAAGAGATACTAATCCATCTATTCTATCCTCTGGGATTATATAGATGACAGACATATTTGTCATCTTCTTTGTATAAAGTCAAATAATAAGGTGAAGTGAGATGACCAACCATGGAGTGGAACTTATCTATATCTAGGTCCTTAGGTACATTAGCTGCAAGAAGGGCTTGATCAAGGATCTCCATGTGAGTAGGAGATATTTTGAGTAGCTCAAGTATTGAGATCTGAGCTAGGGTGCATTGAATTTGGTCAACCAGATTGTAATCCTCTATTGTTGATGAGGTAGCTGGTTTGGATACTAAAGTTGTTTATTTAGGAGAAGAGGAGAAGGATAAACCTACTCCTTGTAGAGTGACTTTTTCCTGAGATTAGGTTACTACGTTAGATGACTCTTCCTGAGCTTTGTCCTTGATTTTGATAATGATGATGGTATGGTCAAAGGACTCTAGCATGTGAATAACCTTTTCATCATCAAGGTATGTGTAACCAACCTTATTATCCTTTGTTTTAGATGACTCCCCTTTCTCATATTTGGGAAAAGGCTCCTTGAAATCCTTATGATCAGTGTTTGTTTGTGTTGCCCAAAAATTCCCTGTCATTCATTTTTGGCCACAGTCCTTTTTAGAAAAAAAAGAAATGCTCAAGTGTTGAAAACCCAGTGTGTTTTCGACCTCCTCTCTGCAGGCTCAAGATGTTTCTACCTTTTGGTCCGAAAGCTCGGTGTGTTTTCGACCTCCACTTTGAAAGCTCAGTGTGTTTTCAACCTTCACTCGAAAACCCTCTATGTTTTTTACCTCTTCTGTGTTTTCGACCCTAAGTGCACAACTCCGACAGGCAGGTCCCAATTGCTCAAAGTTGTGCCAGTGCAGTGAAGATCCGATGGCTATCACATGATCGCATGGGATCTTCCGATCCCATGAGATCATATGACAACCATTGATGCAGTATCAGTAGGGATCGGTGGTCAAAAGTTTTCATCTGGCAGTTAGTGGTAGCATCTTACGGTTGGTCGCATGATCGCATGGGCTCTTCCGAGCCCATGTGACCATGCGACAAACCATCAATGGTTTCGGTGGCAGTCGGGATGCAACAGTTTCATGTTGGTCGCATGATCGCATGAGCTCTTCCAAGCCCGTGCGACCATGCAACTAACCGTCAGCGATTTGCGGTGGGCATCTTGCAGTTAACTTCAGGCTTCGGCGTGGCAGTTCCAGGCTGGTCGCATGATCGCATGCGGCTTCCTAACCGCATGTGACCATGCGATAAGTGGCAAGCGATGGTCAGAGAGGCTTCGGTGGGTGGTGACATGTCCAGTCTGCAGTGGGTCGGTGGTAGCATGTGGCCCCATAGATGCGAGATCTAACGGTTGTCGCATGTTTGCATGGGATCTTCCGGTCCCATGCGATCATGCGACCACCATTGGATTCTTTGGTGCTTTCTTGTTGTTGTGGGTCCGGCTGAGGTGGTCGACTCCTATTGGGCCATGTGGAAAGTTTGGTAGGGGTGATGTTTTGCGGGCCTGATCATTTTTTTTAAAAGTGGAGGCAAAATTTTAAAGGGTTGTCGCATGATCGCATGAAGCCTTTCGGGCTCATGCGATCATGCGACCATTGAATTTTTCAAGCGGTGTAGCTACTTTTTTCCGTGGGGCCAGATTTTAATGGTGGAAGTTTAGGGGGGCGCATTCTTTTCTCTTCTAACCTGACGGTGTCCGATAAAGGTTTCTTTGTTCGCATGCTGGCGGATATGTTTTAGTAGGCCTCTAGACTTGGCAAGAGCACGGTTGTGCAGTTAGCTTGTTTCACGTAGTCGCTGAATAGACCCGGGGTTAAGGAAGACATCAGGCAACTTTGCAACTAAAGAGAGGATGAACCCAAGGTGGAACCAGGGTTAAGTTTACAGTGCAATCTTGAGCCCGAACATTTGTGGCAAGCGGAGGTAGATTATAAAAGGTTTGTCGCATGATCGCATGAAGCCTTTTTGGCTCATGTGATCATGCGACCGTTGAATTTTTCATGGGGATGCTACGGTGGCTTTCCTTGTGGGTCCAGGTGTCTTGCATGGCTAAGTGGTAGTTTCTAAGAGCTTGTCGCATGATCGCATGAGGCTTTTTTAGTTCATGCGACCAGTGTTATTTCAAAGCGGCCTATTTTTTGTGGGCTTTCTTCTAAAGATCTTGCTAGTGCAGGCAACTAAAATTTATAGCTTTGGAGGTGGTTGCAGTTGGATAGATTATGCAGAGATTTTTAGGCTTCCGTTTTGAGTCCTTTCTAGTATGGGATCAGTTTTTTGAGCATTCATGACAGCCTGGCTTGCAAAGAAGTAGATGGATCAAGGCTTTTGTCTGCAGGCATGATCAAGTACAGGCATGGGCACGCAAGGGGAGAGATATCTGATCGGTTGAGATATTTGCAGAGTTCATTTATGATCAGAAGTGATGGTTTTAGGGTTGATTATTTCATGCATATTTCTGTACCCTGGTTAATTTTTGACTCCTGCCTACGTGCAGTTGAGTTTGTATATAATGTTTTTTTGGAGCCGGTGGTGCTCAGAATTCACATTTTGTAAAAAGAAAGTCTCTTTTCTTGGAAAACTATCTATAGCATTTCTTCTTGTTCTCTGGTTTTCCACATCCTGTAAGTTCTCATTGATAATACAAATATTGGAAAGTATTCTGTGACATTTTTTATGTCCCTATGCTTCCTTGTTTGGCTTGTCTCTTATTGGATTGAAGTTTATGAATGCTTTCAGTGATACTTAGGGTTCCTAATCCCCTTTACTTTTAGCCTATATGTGCACTACTGTGTCTGATCTAATCTAAGTGAGTTTGTGGGTATTCTTCAGCCCCTGTCATTCTGTCTCATTCCTTTGTCTTTTTGTTGAAGAGAATGTCTACTTGCAGGTCATAGGTTGTGTCTAATTTTTAGGTCCTCTTATGAAATACTTATGCAAGCCTATTCAGTAAGCTGTGATCTCCTATACCTAAGTTTTTCACTGGTTTCATCCCTCTATACTGAGATCCAAACCCTAGTTTTGGTGCATCACCTAGTAGGTAGATTTACTTTCAGTCATTTCCCTTTCATGCATTCCTTCTATCCATTTCCCCTCAAAGTTTTACATTTCCTGTCTAAGAGAAAATCAGGGTGACTATCCAAGAGGAGCCAGCCTAGGATCTGGAGGTTTCATCTAGGTTAGCAAAAGGTCCCACAACCTTGAGATGATTCCCATGTTATACTGGATTATCAAGACCAAGAGAGCTTGAGATCAGAGGCACAAATTTAGTGTATAATAGTTTGTATGGGATCAATCACAATTATCTCATTATTAGTTAGATCATGGATGATATTCTTAAGCTTCATGCACTCATTGGTCTTCTGGCCTTTTTTGCGATGGTAATCATAGTAGTGGTTGTTATTCCACCACTTAGGCTTAATCTCAAGATCATATGTCTTAGAGTTATCAGGAAAAGTGATGATCTTGTTAGTCAAAAGTGTCTTCAAGGTGTTCTCAATAGATTCTCTAAGAGGATTAAAGTATCTCTTAGGCCTAGGAACCCATGGCCTATCTCTGTTGGTTTTAGGTTTAGAGCTTGTTTGAGTGCTCTTCTTAGCTTTCACAACAGTAGTCAAATTCAAAGTTGTCTCTTTGGGCTTAGTAGAGGTAGATGTCAAGGTCATACCTATGATTCCATCATTGAAAACCTCTTTGGTTTTTCTCTAGAATTTGTGCTCAAGTCTTTGTTATTTTGGTTGTTAGAAGAGGATTATGCTCTTTATATTGAAGAGTGATTTTGTCCTTACGAACAAGGAAATCCTCAATGAGAATAGATGATTCAACTAGTGTATCAAATGCAGCATGTGTTTGCATTTGAAATGCATAATTCATTTTAGGAACCAAAGTATTAATAAATATATCAATCTTTTCAGTATCAAGAATCCGTCGAGGATAACATGAATAAAGCTTCCTCCATCACTGAAGGAAAACCAAAAAGGATTCCCCTTGGTGTTGTTTGATGTTGCATTGATATAGCATGGTGATAGCATGTTGAATATTGTAAGAGTATTGTTAAATGAATCTTTGCACTAGTTGGTCAAATAACTTAAGTGGGGGAGATAGTTTAGTGAACCACTCCATAGCTTGGCCACTAAGACTCCTAGGAAAGAGTCTCATAAGATAAGTAGGTTCATGCAATAATTCCATACTTAGTGCACACAACTCCCTAACATGCTCATGAGGATCTCTAAGTTACCTTTTTACTTGTCGCATTTCACAAATTCAACCTTACGAGGAAAAGGATACATGTATAAATCTTTGTCAAAAGGAAAGGAACACATAGCCTCAAGTGAAAAAGATGTCTTTGGTTGTTATTTCTCCTTTGTCAAGCATAGCATTTCTTTCTGCATATCTTCCATGTGTTTCTTCATAACCTCCATTTCAAATGGATCCTCTTTCTTTATCAAGTTGTCAACATCAAATTTGTGAGGTAACTTAACTCCTTGCAAAGCTAGGTGCATGAAGTATTTGTCTTTGTCTTGATTCAATGTCAATTTCATGATTCTTTGCAAACATTCATCTTGTTGGAATTTTAGAATGTCTTCCTCAGTTATCTCAACGTCTGAGTCATCACTTTGGGAACCATGTAAAATATTTCTAGTGTGTTGAGAGGAATGTCTAGAGGTGTTATGATCAAATTCTTGGTCTAAATTTTCTTAATTTCCTTGTCCAAAGTGTTTATTTCCTAATTGTCTCAAAAATTTGCCAATCCTTCGATTTCAGTCTTCCATGATTACAGTGTAAGAAACACTATTTTCTGAACTAGGTGATGATAGAGTAGACACACTAAAGGTATTAGAAATGGGATTAAAACCCCAAGGTTCATATTCTCATCTAGGTGATTTGTCAAAGTTTACTTCGGGTTTCTTTCCTTGGCTGGTTTTATATCTAGTTAAAGCCAAAATGAAAGAAGATTGTCAAGAGATAAATAGGATGACTTAAAATGACTTGGTTTTCAAACTAGGTAAGCAAAGTATCTAATTTTCCAAAGTGAAAAAGTGTAAAAAGAGAGAAAAGATAACTTTCCATAAGATGTCCAAGCTATAGGCAGATGCCCTATGTACGACACTAGTGAACAAGTAAAGATAAGACAAAATCTTACAAAAGAGATGATAAGAAGAGGATGGACAAGTGAACAATAAACTAACCAAGAATGTAGTTAGGAAATCTAAATAATCTTTAATTTTCAGCTAAAGGAAATTCCTAACTTGCTGAAATGTACCAAATAACAAGAAGAGAAAAGGTCAACAATGGAGAAGTTATGTTGACAACACTTGAGCTTAGTTTGAAAGATTGACTCCAAAGGATTGTGATGGTTGACTGAAAAGTTTAGAATATGATCTAGACCAATTTTTATAGTTTATGTTAAAATAAAATGATGTGAACAAGCAGTAGTCTCCAAACAATCTGGAACAAGGGACAAAGCAACCTTGTGGATACAAGAAATTGTGAAGTCTAGCAAAATATAACAATGTGTCAAATGTATTAAGTGTATGTTCAAAAAAGTTTTCATAGGTCTTAGCACATCAAAGAACATAAAGAACATAAAGAACACTCTACCTAAGGTCAAAAGGGAAGTGTTTCAACCTTTTTCCAAAACTTGATTCTCTTGGCCTGACAATTAAGTGGTTGAATGGCCTTTCATAAGACTATGAAAGTTATGGATCAATTGGAAGAGGACAATGCTCACAACGCATCTCTTTCCATATTATCACATTCAATATTTAGCATCCAAGGGAACACATATGGTGTGTATCTTGGGCTGATCCAGGTAAAGTCCACTTGGATCAATCCTTGTACAAAGGAAGTCACATGGCTAAAATGGTTGGCCTATAAATCCTTAGGTGTTTAATAAGGGTCTTCATTCATGACTACCCCTTGTAGTTTTGCAAGAATAATTAAGGCTTATATCCCTACAAGCACCCAAAATGTAGAGTCTCACAAGAAATATTGAGACCTCTCATCCCTATACAAGTTGAATGTACTCCCCTTGTAGTCTTGTGAACAAGATTGAGACCATGAAGGTCCTACAAGTGCCTAGTAAATTGTAGTCTTTCTTAACAAGATTGAGACAAATAGCCCCTATACATGAAGAAGCATTAGAAGTAGAAAATAGCCAAGTCTTCCCTCTATTTAGATTAAAGGAATATTTTGATTATAGTGGGATGGAGTTAGCTGGGTTCACTTGTTCCCCATTTGGGTCATTCCCAAAATATTTCTCCCTTGGTAGGCCCTCTAAAGGTAAATGTAGAAAAAAGTAAATGGATAGCTAATGGAGGTCAAGATTTTTTATTTTCCATAAGGAAAAGAGCATACTCTCCTACTCCATAGTTTCTTCCAAACACATCAAGCACATGTTCATTTACCCATGATTCCTTTTACAAATAACTAATAAAGTAGGTCAAGATTTATTATTCATCCTCTAGGAGGTGAAGAGCATACTCTCTTACTACTCAAATAATCACAAGAAAAGAGATCTCCTAATTAAGCTAGGTACCTAGAAAACCAAACTTATGAAAACACAATGTTGATTTGTATCTCCAAGGAAACCTACAAAACCAATAGCTTTAGTAGTTTCCAAATGAATCTTTGACAAGTGACCTATATCAAAAAAGCATTATTAGTCATGAAACATGCGAGTGTCGATCTATTTGGCAATAAATTTCCTACAAAACCACAAGTTAGGGTACACAAGTATGCAAATGAAACCAATAACCCTGCAAAACCACTTGTTAGGTATTGTTAGGAAGCCAGAAAACTCAAAATGCAAGAAAAGTGCAAGAAAATTAGGCTAAATGACTCGGATTGTGTAAGAAATCAAATATGGGTAACACTTCATAGTCTATCAGAAAATCGTATTATATACCTCCAAAATTTAGATGATACTTCAAGCCTAGACAACAGAGCGTGTTGAGTGAAGACAATATTATGCCAGAAGGTATACGATAGACCACAAAGAATAGAAATGGTATTCCATAAACTAGAAAATATCATCTGGAAGTATTATGAAATTTCATCCCGATATACTATGAAATCTCCTATGATAATCCTATCCTACAAAAAAGAGATACAAACTTATGACAACAAAATGATTAAAATGCAAGAAAAGGTAAGAAATGGAGCTAAACCCTAGAATCCAACCCCATGGTAGGTGCCAAAAATGTATGGTCAAATATTGGTACTCAAAATGAGGAATAACCAACACTCAATCAGCCGTTAGTTCAAGAATTTAGCTATAAGAGGCAATATTAAATGAGCCAACTAAATTCCCAAAAGAGGCATATTGCTTCCTAGTTGAAGTGAGTTTAATCCTTCTCATGATGCTCATCAAATTGACATAGAGGATTAGTGATTTGACTACTACAAAATGGAAGATTCAAATACAAATGCAAAACTATAAAGAAACTAGAATACAAGATTTGTCAGTTCCTTTTCTTTCTACTTGCAGATTTACAATTTGATTGACAAAATAATGTCACTGACTCTATCACCATTCCAAATCTGACAAGAAAAAGGGCCAATTAACAAGGATCAAGAGAATGATCCTCCTACACTTTGAGCTTCAATGCTTAGGTGGGTATACCTTTGATTCGCTTCTTAAAGGAATCATCAAATATTAAGCATTAATGTCCTTGACACATTGATTTAAAGATTTAATCATTTAAAAATTGATTGATGATGAAGAACTACTTCCTAATAATAGACCAATGTCTTATCCTAGGGCACAGAGTTAAATACAACATATATCAACTGAAAACCTAGATCAAACACACCCAAATCTAGAATAAGTGCTTTGCCTATTATTCCTCTCACTCTCACACTTGGACATCAAATTCTCATTCAACCATGAATTCTCTAAAACTATCTTTAAGGATTTAATCTCGACTTTGGAAGGAACTCAAAGACAATTTCACAATTTCCTTTATAAACCATACATTAACTTAATTTGTGACATTAACATATAAGAATTTAAGATCAAAACAAGAAGACATACATAAATCTGAAATTGGAATTCAAGTGTATTCTCATTAAAATTTTAGTTTCAACACCTTGAAAATGGCAGAATGCTAGAAAAAAAACCCTAAATCCAAGCTCTCTCTATTCAGTTACCAATTTCACCATCCTTTGAAAAATACATTAAACTGCTATATATAGTCACTAGCTATCTTGGAATCCTCAAGAAAGGATGCAACAAGCTTTGGATAGCTAGGACAGAACTAGGGTTTTCAACCACTTTACAAACTAGATAATCAAAAAATTTACTGCAGAAATGACATGCCAAGTAATCCAGAGCAATCAGGTCCAAATTGATCTTCATTTATGGCCAAAATCCTGACTAGAACACTAGAGACTGGAAGTTTCATCATTTGAGCTCCATGTTTAATTCATCTACATCATAAATTGAGTGACTGATTCACCCACTTTTCCACAACATGGATATCCTCCGCAGACAAGCATCATTTATGGCCCATGCTATGATAGTATACAAGATCAAATTAGGTAGATCAGTCACCCAAGCATTAAATAACTAGTCCTTTACTCACATAAAACCCTTAAATATTTCAAATGCTGGTGGCAACGGTCAATCAGACAAGTTTAAAATACAGGTGTTGATCTCTACCCTTTCCTGGCATATCAAATGGCTCTCAAAAATCATTAAACAGTTGACTAAGACCTTTAAAATTACCTGGCCATATCATCATTATTGACAACCAATCAGAAACAAGAACCTCAGTGTGACCTAATATTTGGACCCATCACTTTATCAGTCTTTCCATCGGATGACTCTCACAAAAGTGCGATGACTATCATTCATTTACTTTTTCCTAGCGGCATCATGACCATCATCAGATTAATTAACATCTGGCACCTTTTTAACATGTTGAAACCCTCAGCCCCACTGGCAATATCCACGTCACCATCCCTTGTGACCAATCGGAAAAAGGCACATTGGAAACACCTGGCATCGAACCCACCTTGACCTCGGTCATTATCTCTTGGAAGATTGGATGGCTGTCACATTTCCACATTGATTAACATCTGGGCATCTTTCCTTTGCAGCTATGTGATGACCATCGATCTTGATCAAACTTTAACCATCCACGTAGCCTTAATAAATAGGGCCTACCTTGATAGGTGTCATTCAATCGCAGCCCTACAAGAAGGAAACTGCCAGTGAAGTCAAGATAAGGCACTGTGACAATCATCGATCAAATCTCATCGACGATTCCTGTTTAAAGGTGAAATCTGGTCCCATCGAACAGAGGTTCTGAGTTGTCTACTGCATCGACAGTTGTCGCAACATCACAATGGGGAAATCATTGCTTTGCAGATGTGCGACAGTCATTGGATCAATATAGAAGATTAAGGGCTTTAATAAAAGTTGAAACCTTAGTGAAATATACCATTAGGACTTAGGGAAAATAAAGATCATCAGGGCTTAGAATTAGGAAAAAAAAGTATTGGCTTAGGTGGAATAGAAGTCTAAGAAGTATGGCGACACTCGATGGTAAAATAAAGCACATGCTTTATAAGGATTTTAAGTGACCTGAAAAGGTAATGAGGAAAAAGAACAAGGGTAGGGTTTTTGGACTTAGGAAAATTTTCAAAACCCTTAGGACATGACATAAAACCCTAGTTCCCAGACCTCAAAAATTTTTATATCTCCCTTGCTTTTGCACATTAGGCCATGCGATCTAGAATGGAACCTGTATACATCTTGGACTATCCATGGCTAAGCTCATAGGCTATGAAACCTGATATATTTTCTTCATAGATAAAAACAAGTTGCAGCCAGGGCAAGATGATTTCCTAGGGTTTCATAGAACTAGACCATTTTCTTAGGATCTTTTGCAATGACAAGAAAATGGGCCAACAAGATTTAAGCTAGAATGAGAGATTAAGCTAGAATGAATGCAAAATAACTAGTATTCTATAATGATAATACAAGAGCTATTCTATGAAAGAATGCAAGAAAGAAAACTAGATTAGAAAATGCAATATTATGCTAAGAATGAAGTACGCTAATAATTTAAGAGAGATATGAGCATTTAAATGAAAGCAACTAAGAGCTAGGAACTCAAATTAATAAGATTACTCTAAGAATGCAAGAATGTTCAAGATTGGGGCCCTTGAGCCAAGGAAGAGCTTTATTTTAAAGGAATTGCCTCAATAATAGAGGGTGGAGATTAAGAGGAAAAAGGATGTGTGATTGAGATGAAGAGGAAAAAGGAGAATGAAGGAGATGCAAGGTTAGGTAGAAATGAGTGGCAAGGATTAAGAGGCAAAAGAGATGTTAGGTAAGATAAGAAAAAATAGAAAATTTGAAAGCACAAATCTCTTTTAATTGCTAATTAATCAAGATTAAATGTGTGTACACATGTGAATGTGTTCTTTTAATAAAAGTGTAGGAACTTTGTATTAAAAACAATGTTATAGAAATTAAACAAATATGCAAGTTGTATAAATTAGAGCATAGTATAAGCTTGTTATAAGATTTTGATTTTTGATTTAACTATGCAAAGGGGATTTTTAGGGTTACTCTGCACAATTATGTCTATTAAATATTCCTTTGAGATTTAGGATTTTAATTGAGGTAATTTGATCAAAATTAGGGGCTTAGGTTCTACTAAACAAATTTTAGGTGATTACAACCATCATTGCATCAGTTATGCTAATGAAAATTACAAAAATACACAACTTATATATCTCACTCTTACCTATCATTCTACAAAAATGGTTTCAAAAAATACTAAATCTAACTATATCTTTGTGAAGCACACAGAATTAGCTATGTTGTGTTTTTCTAAAAAAGTCAAGAATAATTTTTCGTGCGTAGCGGGTTTGACCCTCTTAGTATTATCTATTTTTTAAAAAAATTAGTATTTTCAAAACCAATTTCAAAGTACTTCAATTCTTATGCTTTTCTCAACTCCTAATTTTGAGTGCATGAACCTTGAATTTTTCTTTAAAGTTCAAGTTTACCTCATTTTAGAAAAAAAAAAAGTGTCCACTTATACCCTGTTTTTGTTCACCATCTTGGTGCATTTACCCAATTTGTTTAGAATACTAATGAGATCATTATGAAAAATCCTCAAAGGACTCGTGTAAAGTGGGGTCTGGGTAAAATAATACTTAGAAAGACTTTCATAATGCATGAGACCTCCAATTAGCCTCCCATCATTGTAATCTTCCACAATTTAGTCAAAGCCAAATTGCACTAATATTACATAACTAAGAATGAAATATATTAAATAATTTTGTAAATATTCTAAATTCACCTGATGGAAATTAAAATCATAAACATAAATATAAAGTAATACTATGTTTATAAACTAAGATAATGATAAGTGAAAAAGGTTAGATCTTAATTTAAAAAAATCAAGTCACATAATTTCCTATAAACATCACATAACCATATGGTAGCATTTATACAAGACCAATGCATATCATTAACAAAATAAATTATGAAATTAATGTTTAATATATATCAACTTCAAAATTAAATTATGAATGTTATAACCCAATAATATATATATTTACATCTATTTGGAAGAAAAAATAAGGAAGAAAATTGTTAGGACCAAAAGGAGGCAATCATAATTGAGAGGGGGGGTGAATCAATTGTGTACTAACAATTAAAACCTTAAATAAATCAAACCAATTAATGATCTATAATGAAAAATCCACAACACATAATACATAACACCAAAGTAAATTTCAAGGAAACCCAGTTAAGGGAAAACTCTAGTGGGAGTCGAATCCACTAGATAGATGTACTATGTTAAAAGTACTTCTTGGTTAAGAGAAAATGAAAATAAAAGGGGAATACACATACATTCATAGGCCCACTGCCTAGAGCTCACTGCTCACAATACACATACTTACTTACACATTTTCTATGCCAATACAGTTCCAATGAAGTACAATTTTTTCCTCATTTGCAGAATACAAATATCCTCTTCCTCTTTTCTTTTTCACACACACACACACACACTCTACGCAATCATAAAATGATTGTTCATTTATACATATTACAATGAATAAACCATAATAAGGTCAACTAAGACCTATAAGAACAAATGATACAAACATTATACTCAAACTACAATGCGATCCAAATCAAGTTGGCCAAGATTTAGGTAGGCCCCAAATCATCATCCTCAAATATGCAAAATCTTCACCAAGAATTGTAATACGTTACTTCACCAAGTTGGCTAGGATCTAAATGAAGAAACACCAACACACTTGCAAATCACCAAATGTGTTCACCATGATCAATGAAAACTATCAAAACAATCCAAGAATACCAACAAGAAGCAAGAATAGCTCCCTAAACCTTTGCATCAACTCAATATCAAAATCCAAACTCATCTATGTACTAAATACTGACAAAATTGAATATAGAACTTTGTCACACTAAAAATATATCTTACTGAACTTTGAATCATAAAAAAAACTAGTTGAGGAAAAAAAATGAATCCCAATAATACCACCAACTTTGCATTAAGAGAATCAGCCACACTGATCCTTACCGAATCAGTAACTCAACCTCTAACATAGGAATACTGAAATACTGGCACCTAAAAAATCAATCATATCTCACTCAAACTATTATGTGAACGTCTTTAAGTTGACCAAAATCAACTACAGGTATATCTAAAACCTCATCTATAATCACAGGAAAATATCTTCAACATATCTCTTGATCTAATTAGAGCATAGTATAAGCATATGTAATTCCTAGGGTTCTTCTTGAAGTCTCACAACAATTCCAAATGCATTTGATATGCCTGGTCTAGTATGAGTTAGATATTGCAATCCTCTAATTATTGATCTATATCTTATTTGATTTTCACAAGAGGATTCATCATCCTTAGTCAATTTACAACTAGTAACCATACGAGTCCCTACCTATTTTGAATCTTCCATACCAAGTTTCTTCAACAATTCTCTGACATACTTGGATTTTGTAAATAAAAAAAAATTATCCAACAATGTAATTTGAAATCCAAGAAATAATTTCATCTCACCTATCATAGACATCTCAAATTATTTTTCCATTTCATCAGCAAAACCTCTACTTAATTCATCATTACCAGAAAATATGATATCATCAACAAAGACTTCAACAATAAAGATATTATCATCAACTATTTTGAAGTATAAGTTACTATATGCAGTACCTTTACAAAATCCAATCTTTATTATCAATCCAATCTAGCATACCAGACTCTAGGAGCTTGCTTCAATCCATACAATTATTTTTTTAATTTACAAACCATATCTCCTTCCTTAATTAGTGGAAATCCATCAGGCTACTCAATGTAAACATCTTGCTCTAACTCACCATTCATAAATGCATATTTAACATCCATTTGATATATTTTGAATTTCCCATAAGATGTATATGCAAGAAATAATCTAACAAATTCAAGTATAGCTACAAGGGTAAAGGTCTCTGTAAAATTAATACCTTCCATTTGGGAATACCCTTTGCAAACCAATCTTTCTTTGTTCTAAATCACCTTACCCTATTAATTCAACTTGTTTTTGAATATGCATTTATTTCTAATTATATTCTTGTTCATAGGCCTGGGAACAAGAATCTAGGTCTTATTTTTTCGCAATTTGATCAAGTTCTTATTTCATTGATTTCAACTAACTTTCATCATTATATGCTTAATTTACATCTTCACGATTAAACTTAGATATCAAACATGTTTCTTATGTACCAATTCTTTGTCTAGTTTGAAAACCTCTATTCTTATCACCGATAATAGAATTCTCAAAATGATTAATTCTTACATACCATGGATTCTTCAGAGTAGGCCTTGTAGAAGACCCTTCGGTATCAAAATCTTCCTCATTTTCCATAGGTTCACCTTGTTCTTCCAGACCATTCTGATTCTAATTTTGATTATGCACTTCCATAATCTAAGTATACTCTTCAGTTATGTCATAACTGCAATTTCTCTCGAATCTCTGCATATTCTCATCAACTCTGACATTTTCACTTTTAACAATATCCTTGAGTTTATGTTATAACATTTATATGATTTTATTTTAGTAGAATGTCTAAGAAACATCCCTTCATCACTTCTAGGATCAAACATTCCAATATCCTCATCTCTCTTAATATAACTATTACCTCAAAAAATTCTAAAATACTTTACTGTAAGAACATGACCATACCAAAGTTTATAAGGAGTCTTATAGGTTCCTTTCTTTATCTGCACTTAGTTCTAAGTGTATACTACAGTGCTCACCACTTCTCTCCAGTAGATCTACAAAACATCTTCTTCAATCATCATTGTCCTATCTATTTCTAGAATATCTCTTTTCATTCGCTTTGCAACACCATTCTGTTGTGGGGTTCACATAGTAGACTTTTGCCTCTTTATCCCATATTGTTTACAAAAAGCATAAAACTCACTGGATGTGAATTATCCACCTCTGTCTGATTTTAGGAACTTCAATCTCTATCTAGAATATGTCTCTACCATCATTTTGAATATTTGAGATTTCTTAAAGGATTCTAATTTCTCTTTCAAAAAGGTAACCCACATCATCCTTGAATAGTCATCAATAAATAGCATAAAGTATCTATATACATAATAGCATCTTATCTTAGTAGGTCCACACAAATTACTATGTACCAGATCTAGAAAACCATTTGAAGAGTATGTCTTATTCTTAAAAGTAGATCTTGTCTGCTTATCCAATTGACACTCTTTGCACATATTTCTAGGCTTCATTAGTTTAGGAAAATCTCTTACAACATTATTAGTGCTAACCTTCACCATATTATCAAAGTTCACATGAAAAAATATTATATGCGGAAACCAACTTTCATCAATCTTATCAACCAAGAACTTATTCTCAATAGTTTTTAAATAAAATAGATTACCTGTAGTCTGTGTACCATATACAATTATGTTTTCTATGCTTCCAATGATTTTGCACTTTCCTTCCATGAATTCCAATTGGTAGCCCTTATCCAATAGTTTTCCAACACTCAACAAGTTATGTCTTAAACCTTCAACATACAAGACATCATTAGTACTATTCTTACCATCAAGAGTGATAGATTCTTTTGCCTTAATGAAAAAAGGAATTTTTTTACCGAATCAAACAACACCACCATCATAATCTTCAAGCTTAAAAAAAAAAAAAATTGTCACCAGTCATGTGATTTGAGCATCCACTATCAATGTCTCATTTTTCTTTTATCAACATGGGAAACCAAAGCTTTCTCTTCTTTAGGATTTTCTTATTTTATAGAAATAAACACAATCTCTTCATCATCATCACATTCATCATCAGGCACACTTTCTTTAGGATAATTTTTTTTATAACCCTTAGGGTGAAATTTCTTAGATCTGAACTTAAGTTCCTTAGAAACTTTATTAGGACATCTAGATGAAATATGACCAATCTTATTACAATTAAAAAATTTCAAGGGAAACTTTCCTTCATACTTAACGGAGCCCTTAGGTAGTCTTTTTGTAATCAAGGCTTCAAGTTCATCAATCTTCCTTTCCTCTTCTGTGATCTATTCCCATTTCTTATCATAGTGGTTGAAGTTGTTTGTAGAGGAGCTCTCTCCCTTGTCATGCTTAGTCACACTGTCTTTGAATGCAATTTCAAACTTTGAAAGTTCCTTACTAAGAGTAGTCATCTCATAAGCATACAGTCTACTAGCCAAAGCTTCTCTTGAAATGTCTCTTATAGTTCTCAATTCCTCAATAGTTGTAACCTTCTTACTGTAACATACGGGCAAGGATCTCATAATTTTATTTACAACTTTATCATCAGTCAAGGTACCATCCATCTGATTGCACAAACTAGATCATTAACTCTTTGCATATAGGCTGAGATAATTTCACTATCACTCATCTTCATATCTTCATACTTCCCTTTAAGACCTTGCAACCTAGCTTACTTAACATACTTGTCACCTTCATAAAGAGTTTCTAATTTAGTCCATACCTCATGATTTGTTCTTAATCCATAGATGTGAGACTACTTTGTATCTGACAAGGCATTGATCAAAGATTCCCTTGCTAACATGTTCTCCTTGAATTTCATCTTTTCATCAACAGTAGCCTGAGACAAGTCATTAAGAATGGTGTAAGGCTTCTCTATGATATCCCAATATTCATCTCCCATGCATATTTGATAAGTAGTCATTTGATCCTTTCGTATCGGGTAATTTCTTCAATCAAACTTATGGCTTTCTTTCCTTATGCTCGCCATGTTGGATCTCCTTCAAAAGGACTTATCTCTTGTACAAATTGTTAGGCCCAAAAGGAGGAAAACACAATTGAGAGGGGGGAGGTGGGGGGTTGAATCACTTGTGTACTAACAATTAAAAATTTAAACCACTTAAAAAAATTAATGATCTATAATGCAAGATCCACAACACATAACACAAAACACCAAATTTATTTTTGAGAAAATATGGTTAAGGAAAAACTCCAGTGGGAGTCAAACCTACTAGATAGATGTACTCTATTAAAAGTATTGCTCTGTTAAGAGAAAATGAAAATAAAAGGGGAATGCATGTGCATTCACAGGCCCACTTCCTAGAGCTTACTACTCACAATACAATGATGTAGCCCTCAGTCAGGTCCACTAATCAACCTCTTATTACAATTTACCAAGGTGGATAAACTATCCAATATAAGCGAGCTAAATTACAACATATGATATGCCAATACAATTCCAATGAAGTACAATTTATGCCTCAATTTCATAATACAAACATCCTCTTCCTCTTCTCTTTTTCACACACACACACACACTCTACACAATCACAAATTGATTGCCCATTTATACACATTACATTGAATAAACCACAACAAGATTGGCTAAGATTTATAAGAATAAATAATACAAACATTATACTCAAACTACAATGTGATCCAGATCAAGTCAGCCAAGACTTAGATAGGACCCAAATAATCATCCTTGAACATGCAATAGATTCGCCAAATACGTACAAAGAATCACAATATGTGACTTCACCAAATCGGCTAGGACCTAAATGAAGAAATGCCAACATGCTAGAAAATCACCAAATGTGATCACCATGGTCAATGTGAACCATCAAAATGGTTATTACACAATCCAAGAATACCAAAAAGAAGAAGTAAGAGCTTCCTGAACCTTTTCATTAACTCGATCTCAAAATCCAAACTCATCTCTGTACTAAATACTAGCAACACTGAATACATAACTTTGTCACACTAAAAATATATCTTTCTGAACTCTGAATCATGAACAAAACTAGTTGAGGAAAAAACAATGAATCCCAATAACACCACCAGCTTTGCATCAACTGAATCAACTACACCAATCCTTACCGAAGCAATAATTCAACCTCTAACATGAGAATATTGAAATACTAGCACCTTATAAAACAATCATATCTCACTCAAACTATTATGAAAACCTCTGTAAGTTGACTAGAATCAACTACAAACATATCTGAAACATCATTTATAATTGCAGCAAAAGATCTTCAACACATCACTTGATCAAGTGAAATCATCTTCTCTAAATAAGCTAAACACATTGTCTGCAACAATAATAGTATGTTGACATCAATGACAAAAAAGTAATGGCAGCACACATAAACAAGGTCTAATCAACAATCTCTGACATAATCATCAATTTCCCAACAAACATAACTCAAGATTAAGTTGGTATCGTCCAATTTCTTTAACACGAAGAGTTTTATATTCATCTAAAATGTTCATGTCTTATATCACCTTTGTTTGAATTTTAATTAACAAAAATGCATGCATATATGATTTTTATAAATTTTTAGTTTTTTTAATCATTTAGAATTTCCTAGCAACCTCTGTAAGTTTACCAGAATCAACTACAAGCATATCTGAAACATCATTTATAATTGCAGCAAAAGATCTTCAACATATCACCCAATCAACTGAAATCATCTTCTCTAAACAAACTAAACACATTGTCTGCAACAGTAATAGTATGTTGACATCAATGACAAAAAATTAATGTTAGCACACATAAACAAAGTCTAGAATCAACAATCTCTGACATACTCAACAATTTCCCAACAAACATAACTCGAGATTAAATTGGTATCATACAATTTCTTTAACATGAAGAGTTGTATATTCATCTAAAATGTTCATTTCTTATATCACCTTTGTTTGAATTTTAATTAACAAAAATGTGCATATATGATTTTTGAAAAAAATTAGTTTTTTTTTTATCATTTAGAATTTCCTAACAAAAAATTAAAGAATTTTCTTTTTATATTTGATTTGGTTTTGTATCATCTAATTTAAGCTCATATTTTTTAACATAAATGAAATGCCTTTAGATTAAATATTTGAATGAGGGGTTCCTCTATAAAAAATATAATAACATAATACCATAGAAATATGATTTACTAATCTACATATTTTCTTATAACAAATTCTTTAATTTACAAATTCTGTCACACCTCTTCCCTCCCTTCCCTCCCTTTTTGAATAGATAGAAACTATTTGAGTGAACTTCTCAAGTAAAATAGAAACAAATTGAAAGGATTCATAGAAAGCATACCCCAAACAAAATTACTTCCATCATTTACAAGGTTGTTCTTTAGAAGTAAATAGAGACAAATAAATGGCTTAAAGTTGTTATTTAAGAAGTTTTGAATGAGGAAGAAGACTTTAATGGAAGAAAATATCAAAGAGATAAAAAAAATAAAACAACAATTTGCATGCATGTCTAAATAATAACAAAGAAATTATGATATTTGTTGATGGATGTAAATACTCTATTTCAAACTTTCCATTTTGGCAAGGCCAGTCTAATAAAGATTGTTGAATTTGGCTCTACAACTACCAATTGTATTTTCTTGAATATCCTATGATTCCTTTGGACCGGCCTTAAACATCACATAGTAAAGAAAAAATTAATCTTGGAAAAAGTAAGTCAGCTTTGACTATTTAACACTTTTAGTCTAGGAGTCAGTTGTTAGTGTGTTATGTTTATAACCGGAATCTCTTTGACCTTAATTTCGTCAAACAAATGATGTACCTTGTTCATGCATCCACATTTTGCATACATGTCTACCGAAGCATTTCTAACTACAATATTTGAGGTTTCAAAGAAAGGTTGTCGAATTCAATTTTACAAATGCCAATTGCATTTGCATGAAAGTTTCTAAAGCCTATTAAACAAATCCATTTTCATGGCATTCCATGAAGCCACATTGCATACATATCTAGCAAGGAAGTTACAACAACAACTGACAGGATTATTTTCCCTTTTATGTTTTGATAGATGTTAATACCTTGTTTCAAAGCTCCAATTTGGTTGTACGCTGCCAATTGCATTTGATCGAAAGTTTATAGAGCCTCTTTAAGAAATCCACTATGTGCCTATCATTTCAGTGGATGAGACTACATTTCTTTGAGTCATTTTGTCAAACAGTTCACATGCTTTCTCTATGCTTCCACATTTCTCATGAATGTCTACCAGGGCAATCATTTATACTTTGATGGATATCCAAAACCTATTCCAGAATTCCCATATTGCATAGGTGAGGAGGATGCTAGCAAAGGTTGTGAAATTTGGTTTTAAACCTGCCAATTGGATGTGCTTGGATGTTTGCAAAGCCTTTTCAATAAATCCATTTTGTACATACAAATCTCTTGTAATCAATGATCCCCTTCACATTTTTGAAGCCATTAGAAAAAGAGAATTTCCTCCCTTTCCAATCTAAATCTACAACAAGCTATAATGGTAGACATTACAAACATAAATGTAAATGCATTAATACAAAAGTTGGGTTATCTTCATCTTCAAACTAGATCTTCTACACTCTTCAGTCGCTTCTTTCAAGCAATAAGATTCATAGTGGCCACAAATATGTACCCAAAACTCTTTTTAACTTTGCTCATACATCTTTAATTCTTTGGTGGGGAACTACATAATCATTTCCTTTTTATTTCTAAACGTAACCATGGCATTTTAGCAGTCAGTTGGTTGAAAATGGAAATAGAAATGGACGGAGAAAAGTGGAAGACAAAGACTCTCCATTGCCACATAAACTATAATATAGCATCACAGATGAAAAGACCTGAAATCATAACATGGTCCAATAAATCGTATGTAATATCATTGCATAACACAAATGGGTCGAAACCAATTTTATTCTAATCATTGTGTGGACCAAATGGAGTAATGAGTCCAGCCTAAGCACAAACATAATATGGTCCAACAATTTGAGTAATCAACATCACAAGATCAGATCACATAATGCATTAAAAAACAATACCGATTTGCTGCTTTTTAGCTTCAATTTACATTTTCCTTTGATGTCCATTCCCTTTATTTTGAATGTCTAAATTTTTTTATATTTCGGATTCTATTTTTAAGATCTGATTTAATTTTTGTAATTCAAATAGAATACTCATATTAGACAAGTTGAGTCTCATAATCTTCTCTTTTTTTTTCTATTAGATGAGTCTTCAAAAAGTCCTTCAATAATCTATAATGAATAGATAAATATCATAAAGGGAAAGATGAATTTATAACAATAATATAGATAAGAGCTTTTACAAAATTTTATAAGAAAAATGTGCTAGATGAAAATAATTTAAGAAATTATATAATGGAAATTGAGGGTTAATGGTAAGGAATATATCAAAAACATATAAGAACATGTATATACAGTAGCAATATATATGAGATATACTGGACAATGAGAAGGGGATGTATGTGAGTAAGAGATTTGTATATAATTTCTTACTAATATATATTCTACTTACCATTCCTTACTTTAAAAATATGAGGATGGTTGTTTCTAATGTCGAGAATTCTAAGAAGATGAAGAGTTTTGATTTTTCTAATAGAGCAATAGATAATTATTATTGTACCTCATAAATAATAGAGTTCTTGATAAATTAAACACCTATGTAAATAAATCAAACTAATACTATTTGTATTAGAATATAGATGAAAGAATATTAAAATTTCAACAGTTCTCTAAAAAGAGACCTTTGGAGCTATAGTTCTTAATCATGGTGCTCAACCACTTGATATTGACTAAATAACAAAAAATTCAAACAATTTGGGCATATACAAGGGTTAACACTAATGAGAAATTTGAGAATTGATCAACTCCATTTATTAAAATTTTTTTATATAATTAAGAACATAATACTTAACAAGGTGGTATTGAAAAGTATGGAATTGTAAAAGGAAAAGATGATGGAAATTTTGAAATTAAGAGAAAGAGAATGACATAGACAAAGAAGACTTAAAGGAAATACTCAATAATCTAGGCATTGACATAACTGATGAAACTATGGAATGATGAAGAGGTGAACTCCCTTGATAAATATAAGATAAGGAGAGTTTCAAGAGAGAATATATTTAAGTGAATTTTTAAAATAAATGAAGTAGCATAGATAACTTTAGAGTTTGTAATATTATGTGAAGAGTTATTTGGGAAATAATTCTTTGAGACAAAAATGACTAGGATTAAAGGTGCATTAAAGAAATTAGCAAAGTAGAACTTGTAACTACTAAATTTGGTAGAAAGATAAGAGATTTAGTGAGAAAGAGACAAAATAAGATGGGATATAAAATAAAGGATGAAAAATAAGTGAAGGAGAAATCTCAACCAATAGTGAGAATAGAGGTAATTATCATTAAAATAAAGCATTAATATCACATCAAACTACCAATTCTTAGTGAGAAAATGAATAATCCATTAAATAAGAATAAAAAAATTTAGGTGAATGGGTTACTACCTTATAGGTTGTAACAAGCTAACCTAACTTCTACGAAAACTAAAATGATTTAAACATTTCTTCCTTAAAACATGTTTTATTCATGTAGAATTTTTTTAAGAGAAAGTACAAGATGCTTAGACAAGTCAGATTTAACTAAGCATCATTTAATACTTTCAAAAACTATATTAGAAATGTTACAAGAATTTAAAACTAATATATAATTTTTTTCTCTATCTCCAACATTAACCAATATGCATATTAAAGAACTGAAGGGAAGTTTAAGAACTTGTTGTACTCTAAGTCAAGTCTATAATTTCCAAATAATATCTAACAAGCTTGTTAAATGGAGAGTATCAATGAGGTGCTTAACTTCCATCCACAAACCTAATTTTTCACTACACACCCTCCATTAGGGGGCGGCCTTGACCTAAACAAGTATTTAAAATCTATTGCATCTCTTTCCATCTAAGCTCTAGTATTTGGCCCTACATGACTTAGTCCATCACACACTAAGGTAACTCATATTTAGTATGCCCTCTAACTAGGTAGTGTTATTTAGGTGATGTCAATTTAAAAATACTTGTTAGGAAATGTGTCATTATCCACCACCTTACTTGACTATAATACAACTTCTCAAGTTCTAATGACTTAGTAGAATCTAGTTTAAATTGATTTTTTATTGCATTCTATGAATGTTTGAGGCAATATGTAGATTCTAGGTTAACAATTCTCCTCTACTCAATCAATGTTCATCTTTCTTTCACCTCAGAAGCATTTTTTTACATTCTTATTTTGAATTAATTCTCTTCATTACAGGTCAATTGTGTTTATATAAGAATTATAGACACCATGTAGATGTGCATGTACGTGCAGTATCACCCATGCATGCATACCCACATGTTGCTCCATATAATATCAATATTTTATTAAGGTTTATGATTTACATCATGATGGGTTTCTCAACCAAGCTAATATGTTACAAGGATTCATGTTTCACAAGCATAGAGGTGTCTTGAAAGAAATGACCAATTTTTTAGTTCAAAACAAAAATTGTGTATCTATTTAAGACCTTGGTTTCCATTCATTTTCAACATGATTTTAAGTTTTTTATTTGTAAACCTGTTACATCTTCCTTCTATAAAAAAAGGTTGGTTTCTTTCACTAGAATCTCAATCAACAAGGCCAATTAAAGTTTTGGACAATGATCTACTACTATTATACTCATGTAAACATTACATAGTGGAAAGAATCTACTAGTTTCCCTTGATTAATGTCCCAACATATTTCCCATAAATATTTCTTCTATGGTTTCATCCTCTAAAACTAGACCTCTATTTGAATGAGATTTAGGTTTAATTATAGAACTTTCAAAAGGTCAAGTTCTCAAATATAAATTTTGGAATGAGGTATTAACTTATGTGAATCTGTGTAAAAAAGAAGAAGAGTATCCAACATGAATCCAAGAAGTTTTCTATAGTATTATGTCTTCTGTCACTCATTTTAAATTTCTATAAGAAATATCTCTTTCAAAACACATTTAAATCTAATATTGTAATGAAAATAAAATAGGGAGTGATATGTGATAGGCTTGAACATTAGGATGGTTGGGTAAACTATGATGCTCACTACACCTATCTTCTAGCATACATTAGAAGGGAAGCTAATCTGCTAGGCTCAAGAAGGCTCAAATGCTAAGAGGATGCAAGGAATTATTTGATATGGAATTAAAATATGACTATGAAAATGGGAAAGTGTGAAAAAATATGAAGAATGCAAGATATAGGGAAAACATGAGAGGAAAGAAGGAATAATATTTAGGTAGATAGGTCATAGAAAACAAACTCAATTCTGATACCAGATATAGAAATCCCAAATAAAGACTAACCTTTGACCCAAATTTTAGTTTGGAATGGCAGGAATGGGGAAACCTAGAGGGTACAAGGTGACCAAACTTGCTTGAGGCCTTGGGAGGTGCCTTAGACCTAGAAAATTTTGATGAAATTTTTGCCACCTATAACTCTTTGTATGATCTATCTGTATCATTTTTCACAACTATGCCACCTATCACCTAAACACAAAAAGATAAGGAAAATGTTAGGAGAAAGGGGTTTGCCTCATTCAAACCCCTGTATAGGAATTAATCTTTAAATTTAAATGTAAATTCTTTAAAATTGAAGTGTGATATTATTAATAGAGGCTTGAATATGAGAATAAGATGCCTTATATCTTGAATGATATAATTATTCTTGAAAAAGATCACAAGTTTTGATGCAATAGCATGATTCCAAATAGATATAAAAGGACATCAAAAAAGACATGCTTTCATAATTATTGTTGTAACTTTCCACAAGATGAAGGATGAAATGCCTTTAATGCTTGAAGTGCTTGATTTTCTCATTGAATGATTAATTGCATTAGTGGATTGATAATGGATAGTGGATGCTAAAATAAGGGAGGTGGTATTGATTTTATACCTCTCCAAGTCATCTTAGGGATCAAAAATTAATGAATAGTGACATGGTTTTGAATATATTACTAAAATCGAAGACATTTCTCTAATTCAAATTTGGACCACCTTTACATGGAACAAGGAACCTTCTAAGGCATGGGGCAACCTATTCACCTTGTGCATTATGGGACACCTAGTTCCAACAAATTAGGGCTCAAAACTAAATTTGGGGTTAATTAGGGTATGAGGATACCCAAAATGTACATAAAGTTGAGGTTTGAAATTGTAATAAATACAAGAATGAGCACACACTAAAATAAGTTCTAAGTAAGCATAAATTGTACACCTTAGCAAGGTGCTTATAATTTACAATGCTAAATTTAGCCATCACTTTATCAAGAGTATGAGTATACACACATACTCTCGGTAAAGTAGAAAGAGAAATATGGAGAGAGAGAGAGAGAGAGAGAGAGATTATCACTAGGAAATAATACAAAGAGATAAGGCATCACTAGTTTCAAGGGAACAATCTGTTAGAATAACTGAGAGGGGGGTGAATCAGTTATCCAGTGTCCCTAAAACAAAATGTATAATCCAAAACAATTCTTCAACTTCTGCTACTCGGTTAACATAAAATACTTTCACTATCTCGGTTTTTACCGATTATCAATATGTTTAAGTGAACAAATGTTGTACAAGCTCTCCCTAGCTTAATATGTTTAATCACTACATTACTAAACAACATTATTAATGCAGCTTTGATATTCTCTTTTCAGCTCTTAGATTCCTTCTTTTGTTCTTGATCTTCGGTGCTCTCCCTTTCTCTCTATTTGTCTCTCCCTTTGATAGATGTTTTCAATTTTCTCATTGGTGCATATTGTTTCATATTATTTATCTCTCCTTTTGACAAAAATGACAAAGAAACAAATAAATAATCAGCTTTGTAGTAGCTAAGTAACTCTTTGTTGTCCAATACATTCTCTGTATCTCTGTATATTGATATCCCAAACTGTTTCAGTTCTTCAAACTTAATCACAACCTTGAACATTATCCAAAGTGTGAACTATGTTGCATCAACATGTGTGATCTTCTGATAAGTTTAAGCTGATGCAACATTCAGATCACATTAGTGACCGATAGACAAGGGACGAACCCCAAGTCTAGTCCTCAAATATTCAAATGTGTCCTTTGATAGAGGCTTTGTAAAGATATATGCAAGTTGTTCTTTAGATGTAACAAATTATAACTTCACTTGCTTCTCTTGCACTTGTTCTCTTAAGTACTGATACTTAATTGATATATGCTTTGTCTTAGAGTGCATCACTAGATTCTTTGAAATATTGATAGCACTTGTGTTGTCACAATATATAATCATTGGGTCATTGATTACCTCATTCATTCCTTCCAACACTTTCTTGATATATGTAATGTTTGAGCAATTAGTAGCAGAAACAACATACTCTACTTCATCTATAGACTGAGAAATACAAGCCTTCTTTTTACTTGTCTAGGTTACAAGTCTTTCACCAAAGAAGAATGCTACTCCGGTGGTGCTTTTTTTGTCATCCACATTTCTAGCCCAATCAGCATCGGTATAGACCATTAGTTCAAACTTACCTTCCTTAGGATACCATAAACCGTAATCCTCTATCTTTATCAAGTATCTTAAGATCCTTTTAGTAACAATCATGTGTGATTCTCTAGGATTAGCAAGAAATCTAGAAACAATTCCCACAACATGTGCTATATCTGGTCTATTGTGAACTACATATATTAGCTTACCAATCATGGATCAGTAAAGTGTCTGGTTTACCTCTGTAGTTTCATCTTCCTTAGTCATTTTACATCTAGTAGCCATCAGTGGTCCCATAGGTTTAGCATCTTTCATGCCAAATGTCTTCAAGAATTCCTTTATGTACTTAGACTATGTGATGAATATCTCATCACTCTATTGAATCACTTGTAATCCTAGAAAGAATTTAATCTCTCTGAACATAGACATTTCAAACTCATTCCTCATGTCATCAACAAAAGATTTACATACATTATCTTGACCTCCAAAAATAATATCATCAACAAATATCTCAGCAATAAGAGTAGTGCCATCAGTATCACCTTTCATGTGCAAATTGTTGTTTTCACTAGTTCTTACAAATCCTATACTTAACAAGTAAGTATGCAACCTTTCATACCAGGCTCTCAATGCTTGCTTCAAACCATATAGAGCTTTGTGTAATCTACATACCATGTCTCTATTTTCTGGATCAACGAATCCTTCAGGTTGTTCTATGTAGACCTCTTCTTCAAGTATACCATTCAGAAATGCTGACTTCACATCCATTTGATAAACTCTGAATTTCTTGTGTGTAGCATATGCAAGCAGCATTCTAACTCCTTCCAATCTAGCAACAGGTGAAAATGTCTCACCATAGTCAATGCCTTCTTCCTGTGCATATCCCTTGCATACCAATCTAGCTTTATTTCTTGTCACTTCACCATTTTCATTCAGTTTGTTTTTGAATATCCACTTAGTACCGATAACTTTTTTATCTTTAGGTCGGGGTACTAAGGACCAAGTTTTTTTCTTCTCTATTTTTCTTATTTCTTCTTTCATTGCATTAACCCATTTTTCATTCTCTAATGCAACTTTCACATTTTTTGGTTCAAATTCACAAACTAGACATGTACCTTGTCTTCCTTTGCTTCTTGTCTGCATGCCAGCTTGTCTGTCTCCAATAAATTTTGTCTCAAGATGATGTCTTCTAACAAAACTAGCCAGTACTCAGTTTCTCCTTTCTTGTTCATCCTATTCAGGTTCATGTGCTTGCTCAGTAGCTCCATCTTGTTCGTTGGTTTCCCTTTCCTATTCCTCATGGTTATTTTTCTGCTGATCGGTTATCACGGGTTGTGACTTCAGTAGATAATCAAGATGTTCAATGTAAGTGAATCTACCATAGTCTTCTGGTTCCTTTCTAGTTTCCTCTATGTTCTTGTCATCAAACTCATCAACACAGACATTAGTACTTTCAATTATCTTATTTGTAACCTTATTCAAACATTTGTATGCTTTACTCTTAGTAGAATATCCTAAGAGTATTCCTTCATCACCTTTAGAATCAAATTTCCCATTTCTCTCATCTTTCAGAATAAAACATTTTCTTCCAAAGATCTTGAAATAACTTACAGTAGGTTTGTGTCCAAACCATAGTTCATAGGGTGTCTAGTTGGTGTCCTTCTTTAGTTGTACTCAGTTAAGCACATATACAGTTGTACTAACAGCTTCCCTCCAACATGTCTGAGAAATATTCTTTTGTAGCATTAGTGTTCTTGCATAGTCAATGATTGACCTGTTCCTTCTTTCAGCAATCCCATTCTACTGAGGTGTTCTTGGTGCAGAGACCTATCTTTTGATACCATGCTCATTACAGAAATTAGTAAATTCATCAGAGATAAATTCACCTCCTCTATCAAATCTTAAGCATTTTATTTCTTTTCTAGTCTCTTTTTCTACCTTTTCCTTATACCACTTAAACATCTTAAATGCTTCAAATTTTTCTTTTAAGAACATGACAATCATCAGTCTAGTATAGTCATCAACAAAAAGAATAAAGTACCTATCACCATAATAACTCTGAGTTCTCAGAGTACCACATAGGCCGGTATGAACCAACTCAAGTATCTTCTTTGTTGAGTAGTCTTTGCTTTTAAAACTAGACTTAGTCATCTTACCTTTCTGACATTCATGACACATAGCATGATCTGGTTTTGACAAGTTAGGAAACCCTCTTACTAATCTTGATCATGTTATCAAAGTTCACATGGAATAACCTTTTATGCCACAACCATGCATCTTCATCCTTCATTAATAAACAAGAAGACTGATCAATATCAAGATAAAATAGATTACCTCTGGATTGTGTACCGGTTCTGACAAGTCTTCCTCCATCATCATAGATATTTATCTTTCTACTCTCAAAAGCAAGTCGGTGGCCTGAGTTATTTAGTTGTGCCACACTTAACAAATTATAGCTCAGTCCATCTACCCAGTATGCATTTTCACATTTTATTCTATCATTAATCATCAGTGAACCTTTACCTCTTACCATACAGGATGCATCATTTCCCATCCTTACAGATCCTCCATCATATTCATCAAGTAGGTCAAATTTCTCTATATCACCAGTCATATGATGTGTACAACCACTATCTATGATCAATGTATCATTTCTGCTTACTTTAGAGATCAGTGATGTTTCTTCATGTTTCTCTTCTTCCTCTGAGTCATCTTTCATAGCAACAAATACTACTTCTACATCATCATCAGTATCAAATTCATATTCAAATTCTTTGGCTATGTAACATACCTTTTTCCCTTTGTCATAGCTATCTCATTTGTCTCTATTATTGTGTTGGTAGCCTCTGTTGACTCTTCTCCCATAGTTTCCTTCAGATCGGTCTTTGGATCTATCATCATCTTTCTTATTAGGACATCTAGCAGCAATGTGGCCAACTTCTTTACAATTAAAGCATGCCAAAGGTATCTTACCTCTATACCTTCCTTTACCTTTGGGTAATCTTCTAGCCATAAGAGCTTCAAGCTCATCAAGTTCATCATCGATACCACTATCACTATCATTATTCTTACTATTCCTGCTACTAGACTTACCAATCTTCAAAGAAGACATGAAAGTGGATTCAACAGAAGGCGCAACACTATTGTCAAAGTTATTTAATTCAAAGGTTGTAAGCTTACCGATCAGTGTGTCAAGAGTAAGGTTGGATGTAGCTCTTGTTTCATGAATTGCAGAGATCCTGATTGCATAAACTGACAGTAAAGTTCTGAGAATCTTGCTTATCACTGTTTCATCCTCAATAACTCCATCTAATGCTCTAATAGCATGTACTACCTCTTTTAGTCTATTTTTGTATTGCACAATGTTCTCACCTTCTTTCATCTTCATATCATCAAATTGACCTCTTAGGCTTTCTTCTCTGGCTCTCTTAACATTCAAATATCCACTGTATATTAGAGTCAGTTTATCCCACATGGCTTTGGCAGTAGTGCATCCCTTAATGTCTTCAAATTTGACATCAGTATAGGAAATACCAATTTCCATCATAGTAATATTGTGTTCATGTCTATCCTTCAGTTGATCAAGTGTCAGAGGACCTAGTGTCGATTCAATGTAGCCATTTTGCATCAGTTCTAGTGCAGAATTCCCAATTCCAGATATGTGAAACTTCATCCAGCTTTGCCATACTATGAAGTTCTCTTTGTTCATCTTTGGCACTTCCCTCTTATACATCTTGAGATCTTTTTGCTAGAGTCCTTAAAACTCCATTCTTAAGCAACCACAGCTCTGATACCAATTGTTAGAATAACTGAGAGGGGGGTGAATCAATTATCCAGTGTCCCTAAAACAAAATGTATAATCCAAAACAATTTTTCAACTTCTGCTACTCAGTTAACATAAAATACTTTCACTGTCTGTGTTTTTACTGATTATCAATTTAAAACTTGTAGTAGTTACCGATCAAATCTAACATGTAATATGCAAAGTATGATAACAAACAAATATCACAATCAACACATAACACAAGAGATTTAACGTGGAAACCCTATGAAGGGAAAAACCACCTGGGACCGGCAACCAAAAAATGTTCACTCTTCTGAAGTGAGTTCGGTGAAGACTCAACCCTATTAAAGGTTACAAACACACTTTTAGGTGTGACCTTGTTAGAGGATTTTAGACCAGAATTTATTGTCCAACCAGAAGTCACTCTAGGGTTGACAGGATAACAATGTTCACTCTATGAATGAAACATAAAAAGACTTTCTTAGTCCACTTTGTTAAGAGATTTGACTATGTACAATGGTTAAATATGTAATAGTAGATGATCTGCCTTGAAACAACTTCAATTGCAATTTACAGATCAATGTTCAGCTCATTCAAATCTTTCTGATCAATATATCACTTCAAATTCAATACTATATCAACTTACTATCCATCGGTAATTACTCTCTGTAGCTTGGTAATTGTTCTACAGTTCGGTTCTCACTAACCAGTATGATCAGAATGCATGAAAACTCCTTCACATGATAATTCTACAGTATCTTCTTCCTCCGGCATATTTTCAACAATGAAATGAATGTATCTTATATAGACAAGTAAATCATTTTCTTTTTGTTCATCAGATTTTGCTGCTTAATCTCATTCATTGATTTTGTCACTCTAACCTTCTTCGGCTAATGTGTTAGTAACATGTTTCAATCTGCTCCATTAGATCTTTCTTAAATTATGTTAGCTGTCAATCTTCATAACAAACCTTATCTGTTACCTCAATTCCATTCACTTTACAACTCATCACTTTATCGGCTAAAATGATCATTTAATTCCTTTTTGTTCTGCTTGATTAACAAAGAAATACGTCGGTGAACACAAGCTCAGTTAACACTGTGCTCAGTATATACTACACTCTGTCAATGTATACTAGAATGCTTCATTTATCGACAACACTGCTTTGTGTCTTTCTCCTCTTTTCTTCATCATAGATGAATGTAACATAATTAAGTCGATATCATCAAGTCATAGACTCATCAACAAGTTACTCAGTGTATTCCTTATCCTCATCTGACATATACAGCTTCCTCATGTAGATATTTATGTTCTTCATCTCTTTCACCTTTCTTCAGATGTTTCGGTATAGTAACTTACAAGACAAGTACTGTCAAGCTAGTTGACATCAATAACAACATAATACTGATTTAATCATCTTGCATATCTAATCAGCAACTCCTCAATGATCTTAAATCATAGATTCTTCATTCAGGTTCTAAATCAGTTGTAGTTCATGACAATCCCCTAAAGTAAGGATCTTAACATGTAAAACCATGTGCAACGACACGCAAGATTGAAAATAAAAAGATAAAGACAAAGGAAAGCAATGACAAAAATAAAAGATATACAACATTGCTTTCAAATTGTGAAGTGGTTCTCAGAACCATGGCGGAACTCGATATGGTTTTGAGAAAGCCCTAAATGGCCAATGACAGACAATGCATGGGAACACTACTCAAAATTAATAACTTTTCTTGAATTTGGACTTTATCAAACTCAAGGACCTGATGCGGGAATAAGTGCATCAAAATATTGTTGTTGATGTAGGAGCATCCAAGGTGAAAAAGAAATCTTGCATCACCCAAAAATATTGTCTAGTTTTCAATAAGCTATATCTTTGCACATGGTTACTATTTTTAGTAGGTTGTTTATTTGAGCATGGATTGTTCCAATTTATTCGGGCCTAGAGGTTTATTTTTTATTTATTAGCCCGTCGGCAAAGTTTTATGGCAAGATCAAATCTAGTTTTAAAGATATTGAATTTTCTATTTTGGCGGGGTGGTACAAAAACTTTGAACTTACTTTTGAAGGCTTTAAATGCTCCAGAAAGGGCTCAAACTTTGACCAGCTAGTACTTCACTAGTCTAGGGCATAGAGTCCTTCGTGGAATTTTTAAAATGGGCTCATAATAGTCATTCAACTCAATGGTTCACAAGTTATGGTTTTTGGAATTTGTGCCTTCAAGATGCCAGTTTAAATACAAAATAAAGAGGGAGAAAATCAATTAAGGTGAGAAATTAAATCACTAGGCGCAAAAATGAGAAAATTTCACTTTCTAGAATATTCTAAGGTGGTTAGTTGTGCAACTTATATAGAGCTGAAGGGGGATTTTAGGGTTCAATTCTAGAAGGGTAGATTGTGGCTTTGTCTTGCAGATTATTGTAATGAAAATACCCATGTGTCTATAGCATGTTACTTTTCTAATTATTATAATTTTATTTCATTGAAGATAATAGAAAGTGTTTAAATTCTTGTCATTGTTAAGTTCTTGCAATTTTCTATTTATTTCTCTATTGTATTGTGTGTGTTTGGTTGAATAAGGGGAGTGCCCTCTATCAAGTGGTATTACAGAAGAATTTCTTCGGTGTGTAGATAGATCATCGAATGTTGGGTAGTTTGCACCAGGACTGTGGTTGTGGGTCTGAGAGATAAGTACAAAAAATGCCTCCATGAAGGAATCATGGTGGAATAATTGAGGGTGTGACAGGAGAGGGTTTTAAAGACCTGTAGAGGCAAGTGTAAGCACTACAAGAGGATTTGCATAGAGGAACTAATATTAAGACAAGAGATGTGAGTGACGATGAATCTGAAGGACAATTTTAAAAAGAGCAATAAATGGCTAGAGAACTTGATGAAGCTAGGTTTTTTAGGGCCATTTACAAGATTAGAAAAAGACCAAAGATTGAAGTTTATACATTTTATGAAAATCATAATCCAGAAGATTTGATCGATTGGATCAATGATATAGAGGAGCACTTTGAGTTTGAGGAGATAGAAGATCTCGAGAGGGTCAAATTTGCAAAGGCCAAGCTAATAGGTCATGTGAAAATTTGGCAAAAAGAGGTTCAGTTGGAGAGAAATAGAAGAGGGAAGGAGAAGATAACCAAGTGGGATCAGATGGTGCACAAACTGAAGAGAAGTTTCAGTTTTGTTGACTATGAGCTTGATTTACTGAAGAAAATATGTCCAGGAGTATAGAAAAAGAGTTCTACTGAGTCTTGGTCTAAATAGGTCATTCTGAAGCTAACAAGGAGAAATTTACCTATTAAATAAATGGTTTGAGGATGAGTATTCAAGAAGAGTTTACAATGGTAATAATTTCTACCATTGAAGATGCATATCAATTTTCTTTGAAGGTAGAAGAAAAAATAAACAAGAAGTTTGAGAGAAGACAATTTGGAAGAGGTCATGGTGGAAGTCCTAGTGGACAGTCTTATGGAGGATGAAATGAAGATTAGAAGAAGAATTATGACTCTAGTAGAAGTCATAATTAGAGGGGAAATCATTCCTATCATTTTCACTTTCAAAATAATAGAGATTGGAGAGGAAGAGGAAGAGGGCAAGGACTGAGAAGAGGAGGTTTTCATGGGATGTGTTTTCATTATAGAGAAGAAGGACGTAGAGATTATGAGTGTCCCCAACATCAAGGGAGAACAAATAGAAGACCAGAAAACAATGTATGATTTTCACATGTAGATGAAGATGCCAAGTCATCACATCCTAAAGATGTTGAAAGAGGATTGATCCTTGTCACTGTAATACCCCAAAAATGGGCTATAAGTTCATTAACCTCCTACATCGACAAATCGAACAAAATCGACATCAAAGTCCTAACCTAAGGCACATCTAACATCATCGAATCATAATTGATTATCTTAAATTCTACATCAGGGAATATTCCTAGTAATATTCCTAATCATCTTAATTATCTTTAATTTAATGATTATTTGACAATAAATCACATTTATCCTAAGTTTGATTAATTGAATATTTTCATATTTAATTAATTAGATTTAATATTTGCCACTTAATTGTGTAATTAAATTTAATTCTATCTATTATTAATTGTATTATTTAATTTTGACAATAAATCAAAATTCCTATGAATAATTGATTAAATTCTTATTTAATTAATTAAAACATGTTGTCATTATTTAATAATATAATTTTTAATAAAAGTTTGGTAAAATAGTTAATTAACCCATAAATTAATTATTTTATTTTCAAAAATCAGTTGAATTGAGGATAAATCACTTTATTTATTTATTTAATTCTTAATTATTATGCATATTCAAAAGAAACAGTTAAACTCCAAATCAGAAAATCAATGCAAGTTATTGACTTTTTGGAACTCAACATCCTTTTGGAGTTCAAAAAGCTGATCTAAACTCTAATTTGAGTTAAAAAGCTATTTTTGCATGTTTTTGCATGATTTTGAAAATTAACTATCTTTCATGATCAGATAACTCAAAACTCAAGCTGAGTTTATTTGAGTGATTTATGGCTTTTATCCGTGCACCTCCAAAGCCCTAGATTTCTATAAATTAAAGGCTTCAGCTCTTCACAAATCATCTCATATTTTGCACAATCACGCTGGAGAATTGGAGGCTGAGGAATCAACTTGCGAATTCAAAGCTTTGTGAGATCAATCTTATTTTTGCATTCATATTTCATATCATTGTTAGATTAGCATAGCATATCAGTTTTCATATAGATTAATTTCATATCAGTTTTTCATTCATTCTTTATTGCATAGAAAATATCAAAAATATAGATTAATTGCATTCAATTTCATATCCATCTTTTGCATTCAAATCCTTCATTTAGGTGTCATCTAGGTCACTGATCTCGATTACAATCTGAGAACATTAATCTCGCACCTATTAGAAGGCAGTAAATCGCTTGGTTAGATAGCTTTCAATTTTGCACGATTTTGATTTTAGCTAACCTCTAATGTTTTACTGAAGTGTTGTGTCTACAGATCAGGTACAATTTTCACACACACATTTTTGGCGCCCACCGTGGGGCAACCCACCTTTGCATGCTGGTTTTGATTTTTTTTGGGAGCTAAAACCCTAAAGTTTCAAAGATTTAATTTTATCTCCCAAACAGCTTGGAATTTTGGTCTGCAATTTTTTTTTCAAGTTGGTGACATGTCATGAAAGCTACAGTAAAAAATTTAGAATTTTCTAGGATGTTTTGAATTTTTAATAATTTTTTCATGAAATTCCAGAAAAAATTAATATCTGACGTAAATCAGCATATTTTTCAAAAAATTTTATATTTTCGGAAAGCTATTTAAATTATACAGGGGGTCCATTTTTTGTGTTTTAAATTTGGATATGATATCATAGCTCAAATAGTCAATTTACAAAAACTGGTCTATTTTGATAAAATGGGTCTCTAGGGCACAAATGAAGAGATTTTTCTAAAATTTTTACATTTTTGGAAAGCTCTCTATTTTTTAGTGGGGGTCTCTATTCTGAATTTCTATTTTTGTGGCCAAAATAATATCAAAAAAATTAGATCTTGTTGACTAGGTCAAATGCAGCAAAAAAAATAAAGTTTTGTGATGGGTATGCACTTATTTTTTTACATGGTTCAATGAATGATATGAGTTGTCATTTGGGTTGATTGCTGGTTATTATTACTGATAATAATTGATTTTTAGAGCTAACCCTATGGTTTTCATAAGTTGAATATATTTTGCATATCTTGTTTGCTTGTTTGCTTGTTGGAGAGTTCGTCACTTGGTTGCATGGAAAAGCTCAACAAAAATTGCTAAAAATCAAGTAAAATCTACTAAGCGCGTTGCAAGGATCCCAAGTATTCTCCTTCATCTAATAATATTTTGATTTGGGACTTAAAATAAATCTCTTATGTGTCAAGCTTGTGTGCATCTTTTCATGCTTTTGATCTATTTCTACACACTTGCATAATTGATACTAGGTTGTGAACCCTTAAGGATTCATTAAGTAGTCTTAGAATACTTGTGATTGATCTTGATTTCTATCTTGGGTTATTGGACTCGCTAATCCACCGGCCCCTCATTTCCACCGCATGGTTGCAATCTCAGCGCCATAAAGGGGAGGGGTCAACAGGACAGAAGCGTTAAATGTTCCACTTGGCAACCCTTTTATGCTTTTAGGAACTTACTTATTTTCTAAGTTGGGGACTCATTTTCAGCTTGTGTGAGGTGTTAAGTGTTCCACCTTGTGGACTCATCTCATATTCACTTTAAGCATTAAGTGTTCCTCTTTCTACTTTTTGGGTACTTTTGGTAGATTTACTTTCGGAAATATATCTGTGCTCACATAGTAATTAGGCCCTATGAACACTATTCGTGATTCTTCAGAGATTGGATTCCTAGAGAAATCTTTCTTGACGATAGAATCCTTGTAGGTAGGGAGGATACTTATTGTGTTTCACATTCAACTTGGTTAGTGCATCTTCTCTTATTGATCGACACATTCTCTCTCCGGAGAGGTTGATAGATCACGTAGGGTTGATATCACGAGCTTTGGTGAATTAAAATTGGTTAGTGTGTCTTCTCTTATTGATTGATACATTCTCTCCCCGGAGAGGTTGATAGATCACGTAGAGTTGATATCACAGACCTTGGTGGAATAAAACTTTGTCTTAGCGTGTCGGATTAATCTGCTTACTTTGTTTGGGTTAAAAGTGAAGAGGTGTCAAAACCTTGAATCTGGAGCCAAGTCCCCTTGTGGTATACTATTGTGAGTCATCTTTAGAGAGGGTTAACCGTAGCGGAAAATCTCTTCATAGGGCAAACTGCGTTGATGAAACCTCAAGCGGTAATAGCCATTTTCACCATGGTAGTGACAGCCGCTATATAAATGTCCTTGTGGAAGAAATCTCCATGGGTATGGTTCATTGTTGGGTTGTCAGATCTCCCTATCAGCTCTTGAAGATTAAGTTCTTGGACTGTGTCAAAACCCTGGTGCGCCGGGATTGGAGTTCACCCCTTTGAATCATAAAAGTTGCAGAGTCAAACCATTACTAAAAACCTTAGAGAGGCCAATTTTTCATTCTCAGGTATATGTGTGTTATTGCAAAACTTTTCAGAACATACATAATTAGTACTCTCAGGGATTAGCACAATTTGATCACTTGATTGTTCATGTGCAAGGTTGCTTTTGCCCTTGTTCATTATTTTCAGACGTGCTTGGAATCACTTGCTTGCTTTTCTACGTGCTTATTTATCTACTTGGCTATTAAAAATGATCAAATCTGGTATAACCTTCAAAATCTGGACAATACAATTTGCAAACAATCCAAAACTGAAGACCTTAAATTTTGCAAAAATTGATGTAAAGTTCTTTCTGGAGTCAAAAGTCATTTTAGGAAGTCAAAAGTCGTACGAGTTTTGTCAAGTGTCGTTTCAGTATTACCCAATTGTCGTATGAGTTTAGCAACTGTCATTTCATAGACTACCCAGTGTCGTACGAGTCTGCAGAGTGTCATTTGGAAAAATTTGGGAGAGTTGTCAAAAATTGTCAAATTGCAAGATATCCAATGTTTCCAGCCTAGTTCCAGAATCTGTCAAAAATATCATTGTGTCAAGAACAAATCAGTAGCTATTGAGAATTAGTACACATGTCTCAAAGAATCAGTACACATGAGGAAGAAATTCTGATCGCCGCTATAATGAAACAGATACATGCTATGCAAGTCCAGCTTGACAAACTTGAGAAAGAGAAGGAATCTAAAAAGTTCTCCATGGAATCTTTATACTCTTTTCCATTTGATAAAGACTTGTACATGTCACCATGCCCCCGGAAAAAAATTGAGCAATATGATACCTCTTCCACGGAGAGTGACACATCTAGCTTTGAAGACTATGACGACTATGATGACAGACAATGTAATGATACCTATGACACCTCTGTTCCTAAGAGTCCTCCTCGTCATTCGTTCCTACTTACTACAAATGGGCCATCACATTCGATAGATCATGATGGTGATCCATATGATTCTAATTTTGAAAGAGACTTTGATGGCTTTTGTGGACAATACCTTGATGATGATCCATCTACTACTGCTGAGGACTATAAAATACATCGTGCTAGCTTGAAACGTCAATACTATAAGGATCTCTCCTCTAAGAACTCTCAGGCTGAAAATAAAGATTACACTCTCAAGCAAGATCGTGTTAGTGTTGGACCTTTGTCTTGTGATGGTTCCCTTCTATCCCCTACTTCCTCTAATACCCATACATTTCCTAAAGCTTCTGAGTCTTTCACATCTTTCACAGAACCTTCATTTGACACAAGCCTTGATACTTTTCATGTGGTTCCCCATAGTTATCCCCCAGGGCTACCTCTTAAAGAAACTCAAGCTAACCTTCACTTGGCTGCAAAGACTTTCAATAATGATAAATCTAAAGAGCCTAAGCCTTCATATGCTATAATCCCTACTTCAGCTAGTCCTCCACCATCTCTTCCAAAGTCATCCATACAATCACAACATGCTTCCTTGTCCTTAGAAGTGGCTCCATGTCAAGAGGACTCTAAAAATGATAAAGAAAAGAACATAAAGAAAGATCAAGATCAAGAACCCTCTATGTCATCCACTACTTTTCACGATGTCTCTTATCCACCTCAGGGTTCTTTTGATCCTGTACCCCCTTTTTCATGCATTCCACCATGTCTTAAGTCTTCGCCTAAGCAAGATCAAGCTACTACTTACACTAATGAGCTTATTGACAATCAAAATGACCTTACTACGCTTCCAATTTCCAAAGATGATACTTCCATTAAGGTTATTGAAAATGGTGTTATTCCTTCCAATGTTAAGCCTATTGAAAAACAAGAGAAAAATTATGTGCTTATGCTATCCGAAGATCCTTGTCAAGATCAAAGTCTTTCATCTTCTTGTTCTACCACTCCATGTTCACTTCCACTTTCTACTCTTCCTAAGTCTTCACAAGCTTTGAATGATCCTATCAAAGAAAATGCCCTTATTCAAGATGTCCATGATTTTATTGAAAATTCTAATGCTCACTCTAAAGATGCTGATATCCTTGGTTGTCATATAGATGATGATGAACTTATTGATTATCCTTTTGCATCTTCCACTTCCATCCTTGGACCTCTTCCACCACTACTAAGGGCTTCATGCCTTCCTTCCATCTTGGGTCATTATGTCCCTTCACTTTCCCCTCCTAGCTCTCCTGATTTTCCATCCATCTTAGGTCCTTACATACCTCCATCTCCCATCTTTCCTCAAGATCAACATAGATGCATACCCTTGAATCCTTTTCATCCACCCACCCATCTAAACCAGTCATCTCCTCCTTCCACAAGTCCCAAGTCTTTTGGAAGTAACTTGAATGTTCAATACAAGAAAAAGAAGCAATACAATAATCCATCAAAAAAAGAAGATCACCATGTCTCCTCTAAACGACATGGAGGCATAAAGTCAAAAGAGATATCTAAGAAAAAAACTACAAGACAAGTATGGGTTCCAAAATCCATCATTAAAGATATTATCTCTAGATCATCAAAAGGAAATAAAAAGCCTATGGCTATATGGATTCCAAAGTCTCTCTTGAAAGAGTCTAGTGTTGAGCAAATAGTGAAATTGACATTCAAGCTTCCAAAGGCTTCCACTACATCTCCTTCCAAAAATATTCCTCCATTTCATGCACCCAAACGTCAACCTCTGCTATCCATTCACCATATTCCTTCACGTATTCCTTCATTCACATTTCCTCCACCCTCTCGCCACCCTTCAAGGTGTGTGTTTACGTTGATCTTGCCTTCCTTTCCATCTACCCTTTCACAATCCTTCCATTCATTAACCTTCTACCTTCTATCCTTTTTCCTCATTTTCCTATTCCTCCTATCTTCCAACCTCACTCGCTTTACATAAAACCCTATCCTCCATTTTTCTCTTCCATGTTCCTTTCCCTATCAGCATCTTTGAGCATATCATTTTGAATCCTTGGCATATCATGGTTTATCCTTTCAAGGAGCATTATCTAAAAAGCTTGCCTTCTTCCAAAAAAAAAATGTAAAATTAAAAAAAAATTGAAAATGTGCCCTGGTGAAAACCTAGAGACAGGTGCCTTGGTAGCAAAAGTACAGAGAAATTTTTTTTTTCCTAAGGTGAAAACCACTCCCTTGTGGTGCCTTGGATAAGTACCATGATGAAAACCTGGCAATCAGGCATCATGCGTAGTTCTTCTACATATTTCATCCATTCCGTCTTCTCTCTTTGATCTTGACAATGTTGATCTATACACGAACATTTGGCTATTTTGTGAGTTGTCTTATGATGATCTTGCTTTCATTCCTTCCATGTTTAGCCTTCATATCCATCTTCCTCCATTCATTTTCGCCTATCACTATCCTTTTCCCCTTTGGTCTTGATCTAATAAAAAAAGAAAGAAAGAGTAAAACACAGTGTTATGAAGCCTCTTGACATGTCTACTCCTTTGGATTGCATTCTTTCCTGCTCTTGCATTATGATTTTGTGTTTATCCTATGCTAGCCTTTCATTGCTTGACCAAATGCGCTTTACATGACAATTTTTTCCTAGCTTGGATATTCTTGAGGAGTTTTCCCTTGAGGATTTCTTCCCTTCATTCTCCTTCATTCTCTTGTCTTCCATCTCTTCCACCAACTTGTCAATCCCTCTTGTTCTCCACCTTGCTAGACATTGGGACTGCACGATATAATCTTGCTTGGGAGTTTGCAATGGAAAAAGATGCTATCAAGTATACCAAGTATTAGAACAATTATCAAAATTAGTATCAGAATCAATATTAGAACCAGTATCAGAATAATTATCAGAATCAATATTAGAATCAGTATCAGAACCAGTATCAGAACAATTATCAGAATTAGTATCAGAATCAGTATCAAAACTAGTATCAGAACCAGTATCAAAACAAGTATCAGAATGGGCCTACAGGACTAGTATCAGAAGGCCTATAGGGGCTACACCTTTCACTTTAGTTTATGGGTCTGAAGTGGTACTGCCTATTGAGGTTGAAATCCCATCACTCAGGATCAGAATGCATGGACTTGTCACTGATGAAGACTACAGAGTGTCTAGGTTACAAGAACTGGAATTACTAGATGAGCGCAGACAAGCAGCGTATGATCATCTCAGAGTGTATCAGAAAAGAATGTCTAGAGGCTACAACAAGAAAGTTAGACACAGAGAATTTTAGGTTGGCGATCTAGTGTTGAGAGAAAATCCTAAAAATCAATCACATCGAGAACGCAAGGGGAAGTTCGAACCCAATTGGTTGGGTCCCTTTGTTATCACTGCTACTTTTGGCTCTGGTGCCTATCAACTTTCAACCACTGAAGGAGAATAGCTCCGAGAACCAATCAACGTTCTCCATCTGAAGAAATTCTATGCCTAAGGCATTCAGTGCTTGGTAAATGTCCTGAAAAAAATCTTAAAAATCAGAAAAAGTCCTGAAAAAATGAACATCTTGGTGAAAACCTAGCAATAGGTGCCTTGATGATTCACAAAAAAATAAAAAAAATTCAAAAAAATTCAAAAAAATCAAAAAAATATCAAAAGTACAAAAAAATTGAAAAAATGAAAAATACAAAAAAATGAAAAAAGAAAGAAAAAGTGCCTTGGTGAAAACCTGGAAACAGGCACCTCGGTAGCAAAAATAGAATCTCTACCAAGATGGTGAAAACCTGGCAAACAGGTGCCACTTGTTCCAAATGCTCCATCTATCAGCACAATCTTGGTATTTCCCAGCTTTCAGTCTTGCTTTAGTTTGTACATATCTCCCGATTTGTTTCTGCATATCCTAGTTTCAATAAGTTGGTCTGTACACCAATCAGCTCAAGTGTCTGTATCCTATCAATGTTCAAAGTTGGGGGCAATCAATGTCATATCCTATGGTCTCCCATGTATCTTAGACGTGTCATATCCACTCAGAGTCCTTTGAAGCTTCAAGTTGAGTCAGTCAGTCTGTCTCGTCTCCAGAAAGGATTTTGCATCAACAACAATCAAACATCAAAACTCAACTGAAAACAATCTGTGCTTTTCATGCTTTTATCTCCTTGTATGCTTACTGATCCGCATTGAGATTTTTGCATATTGTGTCCCTTCGAGCTCTTCAATGATGTCCTTTACAGGATTTAGAGAGTGATGACTGGGGGCATAATCTTTTCTTTGTCTTCTGCTTATATGTGAAAATCTAACAACTTTGGAAATTTTGGATTGAAATGGTGTCCGACTGTAAGAGCCTCTATCTCGAATTGGATGGCCATGCGTACCTCGACCATTGATACCCAAAAAAAATTCAAGGACGTTTGATCTAACTATTATCTTTTTGAGTAAGTTCTTTCTCCTACTGTGGAACGCAATCTTGCCTAAGGATGTGAACGATAAAGGGTCACTACGGGTAATTCACATTGGATTTAGAATGATCTCTTGACTGTTTGATGTGTATATTAAATGCAAATTGCTATATCAAAATGGACATGATATTCAGGTCATCCTAGCGTTTGTGCCTTGGTGCTTATATCTAATCTGACATTCAACAAATAAAATCAATATTCATATGTCCATGGTTGTTTGACCAGTGGGTGTTGTATTGATTCTTGCACATACAAATCGATATTCATATGTCTATGGTTTCATGGCTAGTGGGCATTGTATTGATTTATCCGGTTACCTAAAAGTTCAATGATGATAATAAATCGACATATGATCAGTGACTAGGTCCTAGGTCTTAGGTTGCATTTCATCTTGCATGTCTCTTTGCATTTTGCATCTTTGCATGATCTCACAGTGATTAAACGAACTTCAATGCTTAAACAATTCTCCACTTGTCTCTTCAAATCCAACAAGAGCTAAATCTCACACGAAGTTTCCTCCAATGAAATAGCAAGTAGAATCCTTTTTCGGGATCAAAATTCAAATCTAAGATCATTCATATTATTAACTACTTGCATATTCGACCTTCAATCATCACAGAAATCTAGTATTCAACTTAACTGATTATCTTACATCACACTATCAAAATTTCAACTTGGTCAACCATGGTCAACTCATGGTCAAACCTAGTCAAATTCGGTCTCCAGGACCTCCAAACGATGCAGAATGTGTTCTCGGACATGTATAACCACACTTCTCAAATCAATTAACATGCTTCTAAACTATAACACTGACTTTTCTTGTCAGATTTCAATTTTAATCCCGAAGGGGGCATGGTATTGCACATCATTCAAAGTCTGTAAATCAAATTCTATCGATCAAATCTATCAATATCTTTCATTAGTGATCAAGATAACAATCACGTCTAGTCACTGATTCATCAAAAGTCCTCATCGCTCAGGGCAAATCTATCATCACTTGGGGCATATTAGATTCATCAAGATCCATATCAATTTGGTATTCTCCTAATCTTGTAAACTGTATCAGTTTTTGCAACCATCAGATCATAGTGTTCTTTCCTTGGTTCTTCGACAACTGAAGGGTTTGGATGTGATACTTGCTAGTTCTGCTAAGACAATCGAGTCTAGAACGGGTCACTCACTTCTTATCAATCCTAAGGTTCAGAATCAGGCATTTTGACACTTTTTCGCAATCATAGGTTCATTTACTACTACAGTGAACATTATCTTTGGTCATTCAAGACCTATTATCTCCATATCAATTCAATATCAATCAACTCCTATCTCAATATCTTTCAATCGGTTTCTATCTTGAGATCGGTTTATCTTTTGAATCAGTTTCATATCTCTATCAAACACAGACTATGTTTGAACCACTGCACTTTGCACAGTAATTCAAAGAGGGGCAAAATGTAATACCCCAAAAATGGGCTATAAGTTCATTAACCTCCTACATCGACAAATCGAACAAAATCGACATCAAAGTCCTAACCTAAGGCACATCTAACATCATCGAATCATAATTGATTATCTTAAATTCTGCATCAGGGAATATTCCTAGAAATATTCCTAATCATCTTAATTATCTTTAATTTAATGATTATTTGGCAATAAATCACATTTATCCTAAGTTTGATTAATTGAATATTTTCATATTTAATTAATTAGATTTAATATTTGCCACTTAATTGTGTAATTAAATTTAATTCTATCTATTATTAATTGTATTATTTAATTTTGACAATAAATCAAAATTCCTATGAATAATTGATTAAATTCTTATTTAATTAATTAAAACATGTTGTCATTATTTAATAATATAATTTTTAATAAAAGTTTGGTAAAATAGTTAATTAACCCATAAATTAATTATTTTATTTTCAAAAATCAGTTGAATTGAGGATAAATCACTTTATTTATTTATTTAATTCTTAATTATTATGCATATTCAAAAGAAACAGTTAAACTCCAAATCAGAAAATCAATGCAAGTTATTGACTTTTTGGAACTCAACATCCTTTTGGAGTTCAAAAAGCTGATCTAAACTCTAATTTGAGTTAAAAAGCTATTTTTGCATGTTTTTGCATGATTTTGAGAATTAACTATCTTTCATGATCAGATAACTCAAAAATCAAGCTGAGTTTATTTGAGTGATTTATGGCTTTTATCCGTGCACCTCCAAAGCCCTAGATTTCTATAAATTAAAGGCTTCAGCTCTTCACAAATCATCTCATATTTTGCACAATCACGCTGGAGAATTGGAGGCTGAGGAATCAACTTGCGAATTCAAAGCTTTGTGAGATCAATCTTATTTTTGCATTCATATTTCATATCATTGTTAGATTAGCATAGCATATCAGTTTTCATATAGATTAATTTCATATCAGTTTTTCATTCATTCTTTATTGCATAGAAAATATCAAAAATATAGATTAATTGCATTCAATTTCGTATCCATCTTTTGCATTCAAATCCTTCATTTAGGTGTCGTCTAGGTCACTGATCTCGATTACAATCTGAGAACATTAATCTCGCACCTATTAGAAGGCAGTAAATCGCTTGGTTAGATAGCTTTCAATTTTGCACGATTTTGATTTTAGCTAACCTCTAATGTTTTACTGAAGTGTTGTGTCTACAGATCAGGTACAATTTTCACACACACAGTCACTAGAAGAGACTTTCTAAATGAAGAGAAGGAACCTAAGAAAAGGAAGAATTTATTTTTCATAAGGTGTAAGTGTAATGGAATTGTTGATAGTGGTAGTAAAAATAACTTTATTTCAGAGGAAATGGTTGATAAATTGAAATTAGAGAGAATAAAGCATATCAATCCCTACCAGATTTCTTGGTTGCAGAAGGATCACAAGGATTTGGTCAATTAACAATGTTTGGTAAAGTTCAAACTTGGAAACTATCATAATGAGGTATTATTTTATATTATGCCTATAGATGTTTGTCATTTGTTGTCAAGAAGACCATAAAAATTTGATCATTTTGGAGTACATGATGGGTATGAAAATACATATTCTTTGATAAAGGATGGATTCTAACACAAGATGAAAGTATTGACGGAAACAGAGGAAAAGGTATGTAGTAGTACAAGAATATGTTTAGTTGATGGAAGAAAGTTTCTTGAAATCATGAAGCATGAACATATGTGTTTTCTCTTTAATTCCAAGAGTTTATAAGGAGGAAGTAGAGGATGTACCTATGGAAGTTGAAGGTTTCTTGGATGAGTTTCAGGATATTGTATCTAATAATGTACCTAATGGATTTCCACTAATAAGAAATATTTGTCATCAAATGGAATTGACTCTTGGATCCAGTTTGTCAAATAAGGCAAACCATAGGATGACTCTAGTAAAGAGTGAAGAGTTGAATAGATAAGTGCAAGAGTTGTTGTAGAAGGGATTGATTCAAAATAGTTTGAGTCAATGTGTTGTACCCTAGCACCAAATACAAATGTAGAATGGAGGATGTGTATAGATTCTTTGGCTATCACTAAAATCACTATCAAGTATAGGTTTGCATTTCTAAGGATGGATGACATTATGGGTTTCTTGAGTGGAGTTGAGTACTTAGAAAAGATAGATCTGAAGAGTGGATATCACCAAATATATATTAGAGAAGGAGATTAATGGAAGATATCCTTCAAGATAAAGAAAAAATTGTATGAGTGGTTAGTCATGCCTTTTGGGCTAAGAAATGCACCAAGCACATTCATGCGGCTCATGATTGTGGTATTGAAAAAGGGTTTTGAGTAAGTTGGTAATTGTTTACTTGGATGGTATTTTGATCTTCAATAATATATTTGAAGAGAATAATGCATATTCATAGGGTCTTTAACAAGTTAAGAGAAGAAAAATTGTTGATTAACTTGAAGAAGTGTAATTTTGTCAAGGAGTTAGTGTACCTAGGATTTTTCATCTTAGTAGATGGTCTTAAAATGGACCCAAAGAAAGTGAAGGATATCCTTGAATGACCTACTCCAAGGAGTGCTACTAAGGTAAGATATTTCATGGTTTGGCTAGCTTTTACAAAAACTTTATCAGAAATTGCAATAGTATCCATGGACCCTTGACTAAAACTATGAGAGGGGATAAAAAAGAGTTTAAGTGGGTTGCAGAAGCAGCAAAGAGTTTTGATTTGTTGAAGAGAAAAGTTACAGAGAAGCCTATTTTGGCACTTCATGATTTTAATAAGGTATTTCAAGTAGACTTTGATGCTAGTGGTAATTCCATTGGAACCATTTTGAGATGGGAAGGTAAACCCAATTCTTATTTTAGTGAGAAGTTTAATGATGCCAAAAGAAACTATTGTGTTTATGATTAGGAGTTTTATGCTATAGTTTAGCCATTGTGGAAGTGGAGACATTACCTTTTTCCTAAATAATTTATTTTGTTCATTGATCATCAAGCTTTACGATATTTTAATAGCCAAGAGAAGTTGAATCAGAGGCATTTAAAATGGACTGAGTTTTTCCAAAGTTACACTTTTGTTTTGAAGCATAGGAGTGGAAAGTCTAATAGGCTTGAAAATGGCCTAACAAAGAGGCCAAATTTGTTGAAAAAGATCCAAATTGAAGTCTTTAGGTTTAAGGAACTCAAGAAGTTATATCCTAAGGATCCTAATTTTGGTGAGGGATAGAGATCTTGCACAAAACCTATTACTCTAGAAAAGAGTAGATGGTTGGATTTTATAATCCAAGATCGCATGTTATTTAGAGGTATCCACTTATGCAATCCAAATAGTTCCATGAGAAAGAACCTAATAAAATAAAATCATAGTGGAGGATTGGTTGGACACTTTGGTCAAGACAAAACTATTTCTCTAATTAGTGAGTATTGTTATTGGCCACAATTGCAACAAGATGTTATGAATTTTGTGCAGAGTTGTAGAATATGTCATGACAAAAGGAAATAGGAGGAATACATGGTTATATCAACCATTACCTATATTAGAGAGGCCATGGGAGGATATTATTATGGATTTTGTTCCTGATTTACCAAGGAATTAGAGAGGACATGATGTCATTTTTGTGGTGGTAGATGGGTTCTTGAAGATGACATATCACATTCCTTGAAGAAAGAATAATGATGATGTTTATGTGGAAGAATTATTTTTCAAAGGAGTGGTGAGACTACATGGTCTACCAAAGAGCATAGTTTCAGATCAAGACACTAAGTTTGTTGGGTACATTTGGAGGATGTTGTTGAAGAATCTAAAGATGAATTTTAAGTTCAACTCAATGTACCATCCACAATAAGATGGGAAAAAAGAAGTGGTGAATACGAGTTTGGAAAATCTATTGAGGTTCTTAGTAGGAGATAAACCCAAGGGGTGGGATATGATTTTACCACAATAAAAAATAGCATACAATAATTATGTTAATAGAAGCATGAGTAAATTTCTATTCCAGATTATATATGGAAGTAGTCCTTGAAGTGCTTCAGAATTAAGGAATTTGGACAAAGGAGAGATGAGTAGTTTTAAAGTTGAAGACTTTGTAGAACACTTGAATAATTTTCATGAGGTGGTGAGAATGCATATTAATCAAATGAATATATAGTACAAAATTAAGGAAGATCAGAAAAGGAGACAAGGAATTTCATATTGGAGATGAAATTATGGTTCATTTGAGAAAGGAGATATTTTCAGTGGTAACATACAACAAGTTGAAGATGAATAAATTTGGTTCATGTAAAATCCTCAAGAAGCATGATTTAGGATATGCTTATGATGTAGAGTTTCCCAGTGAACTCAATATTTCACCACTGTTTAATATTTTAAATTTGACAAAGTATCATGAAGGGAGTTTGAAGATGAGATAGAAGAAACACAGTGGAATATTATAACACCCACTTCATCTATAGAGGAGATAGAAGACATCTTGGATAGTTGTGTTGGAAGAAGCACAAGAAAAAAAAATATGAAGAGTAACTGGACAAATAAAAGGGACAACCTGTTGAAGATTCATTATGACTATCAAAGGAAGAGGTTGAATGACTTGGTTTTCCTCTTGAAAATTGATATGTGACAAGGTCACTTCTCAAATTACCCCAGGTGTCTGATGCGGGAGCATCCCATGTGTAAGAGCAATCTTGCATCACCCAAAAATATTATCTAGTTTTCAATAAGGGCTATCTTTGGATAGGGTTACTATTTTTAGTAGGTTGTTTGTTTGAGCATGGATTTTTCCAATTGCTTCCCTAGATGTTCATTTTGGATATATTATCCTCCCAGTAAAGTTTCATGGCAAGATCAAGTCTAGTTTTGAAGATATTAAATTTTTTGTTTTGGCGGGGTGGTACAAAAACTTTGAACTCAGCTTTGAAGGCTTTAGAGGCTCTGAGAAAGGGTTCAAACTTTTATTGGCTCACACTTCACAAGCCCAATGTGTAGATAATTTTGTGGGATTTTTGAAATATGATCATAATAGCCAATTGACTCAGTGGTTAACAATTTATGGTTTTCAAAAGTTGTGCCTTCAAGACGCTGATTTCAATACAAAAAAAAAGAGAGAGAAAATCACTTAAGGTGGGAAACTAAACTATTGGGTGCCAAAATGAGAAAATTTCACATTCCAGAATATTATAATGTGGTTAATTGTACTGCCTATATAGGGATGAAGGGGGATTTTAGGGTTCAGGTCCAGAAGGGTAGATTGTGGCTTTATCTTATAGATTATTGTAATGAAAATGCCAATCTGGATGTAGCATGTTACTTTTATAATTATTATAATATAATTTCATTGAAGATAATAGAAAGAAAGTGTTTCTATTCTTGTCATTGTTAAGTTCTTTCAATTTCTATTTATTTCTATGTTGTATTGTTTTTGTTTGGTTGAATAAAGGGAGTACCCTTCATCAGTTACACAGGTGAATTTTATGCAACTGGTAATGTTGATACTAGGTGATGATTTGGCATACCACTTTGAGGGATGCACTCTCATGGTTTTAAAAGTTTTTTTATGGGACTTGATGAAATTGTTGATATGGCACTTCCTAGATATGATAGAATAAAAATTTGTGAGGGATTTGTGAGATTAATACAAAATTAGCTAAGAAATCTAAAATTGGTAGATGCTTTGAAGGGAATTTTCTCTACTACAAATTCTGGAACAATAGTAGCATTCATGTCATATGTGCTAGCTTTCCTAATAAATTTAAAATCTTAGAAGTGTTAGAAAGAGACACTGCATTGGATGATTTATATGTTGTCATTGATGGAAACTACTTATGTCTCTTCTAATGGTCACTTAATAGATTTTGAAATTATCAAAGGTTAGAATGGATATTTGGATAAGTATGGCAGAACTAGAACAATATACAATATTTGGTAAAATGATCAATACAAATAGATACAAATGAATTTTTTTTGAGAAATTAGAGGAAGCTTCTACATGGTATATGCTATGATATTCGAAGATCAAACCTATTTATGTTGACATTTGTTGGAGATATAAATTTCTAAGTATCAAGTATATAGAGAAGTTTGAAGGACAATGATAGATATTTTTTCCAAATCAATCATCGATCCTACAAAATAGATGATCCAATCAGTTTGAGAATAATTATTGGTAGAGATGACATGATTCATGACATATATGCTTTGGTTCGAGGTTAGCTTGAATATTTGATTGTTGATTTGGTCAAGGTTCTGTACATTACATCTTTTTCTCTTGGAGCCAACAAGTCAACTTATTATATTTTGGTATTGGGTATATAAGCTTGAGTTTTTGTAGGGATTTTGTGATGTGAATGTAAGAGGATATTTTGTGAAGTATAGAGATGATATGTTGTGTATGTGAAGAACCTAATTATTGAGGTTAGGTTGATGTTTATGTACTGTACCTAAAAGGAACTACATAGGCATATTTGATGTTATTTCTCATCTCACTCTTTTGGATTGTAGTCCAAACATTTTGTATGGAAGTGAGCCTCTATATACTATAATCTAAGCAGTGAGATCTAGGAAGTAGACCTGAATGTAAGTGCATACCATTTTGTACTATTTCCCTTAAACAAGTTATTATTATTTATACTGAAGTAATTTTTGGGTTCCATCCCCACCATGGTTTTTCCCCTAGCAGGGTTTCCACACAAAAATAATGGTGTTATGCTTTTGTGGATATTTTCTTTTTGTTTCATTTGTTTACTTTTCATCATACTTGGTTTATGGTTATGCAATCAGATCTCTAAGGTTAAAAATTTTAGAACACTGATTCAACCCCCTCTCTTAGTGTTCGTCAATAACAACAATTGGTATCAGAATTTAGTGCCTCAAACAAAATCTAACAACATGAGCAAGGTCTTGATGGGTGATTCAATAGTTTATAGTAGTGTTTAGAGATAACTCTTGATTGAACTTGAAGATGTTGACAAGTCAAATGTTGAAAACATTAAAATGAAATAAAAACTCAAAGAGGTTGAAATATTTATATAGAATCTGAAGGAGTAGATAAATAAATACAAGGAAAAGAGGAAAGATCTTGTTGAGCAATTGAAGCTGAAATGAATCACTAATGATTCATCATCCATGAAGGAGAAATTTGATCAATGTGAACATCTTGTGAAAGAAAAGGATATCTTGAAACATGAAATGGAAGCCATGGTCATGAAGTTGACTAAGGAAATCAATGAAAAGAAAAGTAATCAAGAACATCTTGAAACGTCCTTTGAAAAAAATTCAGATGAATGCCACAAATTAAATTTTCAGATTGGATAGATGCAACTTGATCTTGATGAATCCAAACATAATGAGAAAGATCTTGATAGGGTTAATGATGTTCTTAGGAGTGAGTTTGATGCAGATTATAAATTTGAAGAAAAGTTCAAATCTAGTTAAGTGAAGCTTGATGCATAAATTGAGAGTCAAAGACTAAAAGGAGATACATAAGGACTTGGTTTGAGAAGGGAGAAAGTTCTAGATCTAATTAGAAAGTCAATTCATCAAATAAAAAAACTAAAGAAACTAAAAAGACACCTATGAGGCAACATAATTTCAAGGGGAGATGGTTTACATGCAAAAAATTCATCCAAAGAGTGAAGGAGTGTAGATGTAGAACTAATGCCACATATTTTTTTGGTTATTGATTCACCTACAGTAATTATGGAAAATAAAGTGAATGTTGAGTGAAGATGAACAATAATGTGAACTAAGGGAACATTACATGTTACAAATACAACTTTGGACATGTGGAGAAGAAATGTAGACTAAGGACAAATCATGTGAATCCAAATTATAGAAATCCAAATCTAATGTGTTTTAATTGTAATAATTTTGGTCACATTACTAAAAACTATAGATACAAAAAAGATAATATGAATACAAGAGGTTTGATAGAAAAAAAAGAGTGTAAGATGATAAGGGAAAGAAAATTGTTGATATGGAATAAGTTAAGAAAGAAATGAGAAAGACATGGGTGAGTAAAGAAAAAATTGATGCTACTAGAAAAATTGCACCATAGTCTAGCGTGAAAAATCTAATTGGGTAATTGATTAGGTCAAGGACCTAATAGGGAGTGTTTAATTAGAATCTTTACCATGATACTAAATTTGAAGGATCGGTAGAAGCAATCGATAAAACTAGATGCAAAATTGAATTTGGATTTAATAAAAACACTTTTGATGGATTATAATCAGTTTTTGAAAATCATAAAAAGATTTTTGGTCATTGGATACATTCATATTTTTGAGATAGGGTTCAATGTATTTATTGCAATTGATTTTTGAAATATGTAAAATATTAAAATGACATTCTCTGACATCATTTGAAACTTTGTTATCTTGATAATGAGTTTGCAAAGAGATTTGAAGAGATTATTGGAAATATAGATGGAGTAACTAAGAGGGGGGGTGAATCAGTTAACCACAAAAATATTACCATAGATCCTTTAGATGTATTATTAAATCATTTACTATTGTTACTCGGCAAACATACAGAGAAATGTTGAAACTCAGTTATTGCAGTGAGTATTAATTATAAATGTTCTTAAGCATTCATCAGTGATTAACATGCATGCATAAAGAAAATAAAATGAACACAAGAGACACCAAATTTAACGTGGAAATCCAATATGGGAAAAGCCGCCAATGTAACTAGTTACTATTTTTCACTCTTCTGAAGTGATTACCTATTAGGAGCCAACCCGGTAAAAGGTTACAAAACACACTATTAGGTGTGACCTTGTTAGAGGATTTAATCACCATGTTAGGAGTGGCCTTGTAAGAGGTCTTTGAACAATTCAATAGAACTGTCACCTTGTTAGAGGATTTACAAAATGGCTATTAAACCAACATGGTTAAGAGATTTAGAAATCACTGCTACAATGGTAAGAAAGTAATAATGAAATGACCTGAATAATGATGCAACTGAATTGCTGATTATAGATCTCTGTTCTGCTTCACTAGATCTTTCTTGATCAAATACATCTCTACTACTCCTCAAGGATATCTAACCATCCTTCAAAATTCTCTCACACTTTCCTTCAAAATGATTTGCATGTTCGCTCATCCACACACTCTTCTTCTTTTACACTTGTCCACACTTTCACTCTTTTCCACTTGCACACACTTGAATTCACAACTTGACCTTCTATATATACTATTCGGATTGTCCATTCACATTTTCAAGTCAGCACTAATAATCATTACCAACATTAATAATCATTACCACAGTCAGCTTGAATAAACAAACTTTATTCCTCAAATTAACAAAATTATTTACTAGGCCGACCTTTCTCGGTAAACACTAATCTAAAAAGAATTCCTTTGGTGACCAAGTGAACTCGATTACCACTATGAATTCTGCAACATCCTTTGGAGACCGAGAGATCTTGGTAAACATAGAAAACTACCTTGCTGACCGACTGAGCTCGGTAAACACTGAGAATCGCTTAGCTGACCGACTGAGCTCAGTAATCACTGGCAACTACTTTGCTGACCAACTGAGCATGATAATTGATATGACAATTGTGTGACATCAAAGACAAAACATAATTAATCCAACAATCTCCTTCAGACAATTGTATCCAACAATCTCCCTCTTTGGCATTGATGGCAACACAACATGTCATAGCACAATGAAATTTTACAGAAAACATAGAGTAAGGAACATATCCTTAGCTTCATTCTTATTCTCATCTATGAGAACTCCCTCTGTCAGCAAACTTCTCTTTCTAACTGAAAACTCTCCTTAACTTCTCAAATTCTCTGAGAAAACTCTCCCTCTTAGAAATCTTAAGAAATTTCTTGAAATATGACAGCAAACTATCCCTCTTTGACAACACATGCCAAAGACAACACATACTAGGTGAATAGCAATGTACCTTGAGTACTGATTCATATGCAATGATTCCTTGACTAAGCTACATCAACTGACTGATCTTCAATATGCTCTGGTTGATGCATCACTAAAACTTTATTTAGTGAGCCTCAGATAGGGGAATGACCCCTAACTTACCTCTTAGATACAAGAATGCATCCTAAGGTAGTGGCTTGGTGAATATATCTACAATTTGTTCTTTTGTATGAATATATTCTGATTTGATTTCATTATCCTGCACCAATTCTCTGACAAAGTGATATTTTATAGCAATGTTCTTGGTTTTGGAATGCATTATTGGATTCTTTGAAATATTTATTGCACTTGTATTATCACAAAACATAACAGCTGGTTCTTTGATCTCAACCTTCATGCCTTCCAATAACTATTTAAACCAAACAATATTAGAGCAATTTACTACTACAACAACATATTCTACTTCTGCTGTGGATTGGGATGTGCAAATTTTCTTTTTACTAGTCTAAGATACCAATCTCTTGCCAAGAAAGAATGCTCCACCACTTGTACTCTTTCTGTCATCAATGTTTCCAGCCCAATCAGCATCAGTAAACACTTTTAAGTCCAGATTGCCTCCAAATTTATACCACAAGCCATAATCTTCCGTTCCTTTCAAGTATCTCAAGATTCTTTTGATTGCCATCATATGATTTTCTCTAGGTTTTGCTAAGAATCTTGCTACTATACCAACTGCTAAGGCAATATCAAGCCTTGTATGAACTACATACTATAATTTTCCAATCATTGATCTATATAAGGTCTGATCTACTTCTTTTGAATCATCATCTTTGGTAAGCTTCAGTCTAGTACACATGGGGGTACCAACTAGTTTTGCATCTTCCATACCAAACTTCTTAAGTGCTTCCTTGATGTATTTAGACTAAGTAATATAGATACCATTCTTGCTCTACTAAATTTGAATACCAACAAAGAAATTTATTTGACCAAACATAGACATTTCAAACTCTTTGTTCATTTTCTCTAAAAATTCTTTGCACTGATCATCATTACCTGTAAACACAGTATCATCCACAAATATTTCTGCCAAAACAATTTTGTTATTTGGTCCTTCCTTGATGTACAAACTACTGTTATCATTAGCTCTTTTGAAACCAATCTGAATAAGATAGTTATGTAATCTTTCATACCATGCTCTAGGGGCTTGTTTCAGACCATACAATGCTTTGTGTAACTTGCAGACCATATTCCTTTTGTCTGGATCAATAAAACCTTCAGGTTGCTCAATGTAGACTTCTTCATCAAGAATACCATTGAGAAATGTAGATTTTACATCCATCTGATATACCTTAAATCCTTTATGTGCTGCATATGCAAGTAGAGTTCTTACACCTTCTAATCTTGCAATAGGAGCAAAAGTCTCACCATAATCTATGCCCTCTTCTTGAGAATATCCTTAACACACCAATCTAGCTTTGTTTCTTAATACTTGACCATCTTCATTCAACTTATTCCTGAATACCCATTTTGTTCCAGTTACATTTTTATCTTTAGGCCTAGGTACAAGAGTCCATGTTTTGTTCTTCTCTATTTGTTTTATTTCTTCATTCATAGCCTCAATCCAACTTTCATTTTCCAATGCATCTTTGACATTTCTAGGTTCAAAATCAACAAGTAAACATGTATCTTTTAGTTTACTTCTTGTCATAGTACCTTCTTATTTGTTTCCAATAATCTGATCTGGTGTATGATGCCTCCTGACATACTTGGCCAATACAGGGTCCTTGCCTCTTGAATGAGTTACATTGTCATCTTCTTGAATTTCATGTTCTGGTTGCTCAGGCTCGGTAGATATTGGCTCGGTAGCTTTAGACTGAGACTCGGGTCCTTGTGACTCAGTTTGAACTTCTTCTTGTGACTCGGTTACTGTACTGGGCTTGGTAGATGCAGTCTCCTTATTGAAAGATGTGTCCAGTAATGTACCAGGTTCAATGTAAACAAATCTCCTATAATCCTCTGGTTCCTTTTTGCTTTCTTCTTCAGTCTTTTCTGCAAACTCATCAACTTTCACATGTGCACTTTCTATGATTTTGTGAGTAGACAAATTCAAACATCTATATGCCTTACTCTTGCAAGAATATCCCAAAAATATTCCTTCATCACTTTTCACATCAAATTTTCCTTTTCTAGATTCTTTTAAGATGTAACACTTACTACCAAATACTTTTAGGTAACTTACATTGGGTTTATAGCCATAGCATAACTCATAAGGAGTTTTGAATGTGTCTTTCTTCAACTGTACTCAGTTTAAGGTATGAACTGCAGTGTTGATAGCTTCCTTCCAATATTTCATAGCAATGTTCTTTTCAATCATTAGAGTCCTTGCACAATCCATGATAGATCTATTCCTCCTTTCAGCTATTCCATTCTACTCAGGAGTTCTTGGGGCTGATACCTATCTTTTGATTCCTCTTTCAATGCAAAAATTATTGAATTCATGGGAAATGAATTCACCACCTCTGTCTGATCTCAAGCACTTCATTCTTTTCCCTATTTCCTTTTCTACTCTTGCCAAATACCATTTGAATTTCTCAAATGCTTCTGACTTTTCTCTTAGATACATAACAGTCATCATTCTAGAGTAGTCATCAACAAAGAGAATAAAGAACTTTTCTCCAGTATAGCTCTCAATTCCAATAGGTCCACACAAATCAGTATGCACAATTTCCAAAATATCTTCAAACTGATAGTTTTTACTTTTAAAGCTAGTCTTTCCCATTTTACCAATCTGACAATTCTTACATAGACCAACATCAAGTTTCTTCAAAGTAGGAATGACTCTTACTTTCTTGAATTTGCTTATTTTCACCATGTTATCAAAATTTACATGACATAACCTTTTGTGCCATAACCAACTTTCTTCAATTTGAGCAATAAAACCTGAGCATTCACCAAGACCAAGATAAAACAAGTTACCTTTGGTTTGTTTGCCTGATCCAATTAGTTTTCCCTTGTCATCCAGTAGTCTTGCTTTTCCATGCATGAATTCAACCTTGAATCCAATGTTGATTAGTTGTGATACACTTAGAAGATTATGCTTTAGTCCTTCAACCCAATATGCATTATCACATATAAGTTCTTTGGTTAATGAGATTCATCCTCTTCCTTTTATGCAACAAGGTTCATTGTTTCCAAAACATTACCACCATCATAGTCTTCAAGGTGTTCAAACTTTGTTCTGTCACCAGTCATATGATGTGAACATCCACTGTCTATGATCCATGTATCATTTTTGCTTACATGAGAGATAAGTGCCATCTTATCTTCATCATCATCAGATTCATCTTTTACAACAATGTAGACAATTTCATCTTCACTATTATCAGAATCCTTAGCCATAAAACATGTTTTCTTACCTTTATCCTTGAATGATTTGAAATACTTCTTGCCATTGTACTTGTGACCTTTCTTCTCATCCTTTCTTTGCTTGTTTGGGCACCTAGCTGCAATATGACCAATTTCTTCACATGAAAAATAGATTAAGGGAGTTTTACCTTTGTATTTGCCTCTGCCTCTAGAATATTTCTTTGCAAGTAATGCTTCAATAACTTCAAGATCACTATCAGAACTTTCCTTTGATTCTTCTTCACTCTCTGACTGGATGTCCTTTATTTTCTTGCTCTTCTTAAGTGAAATTTTGGCCTCAAATGCTGATTCAATATTTTTGGAAGTTGGAACATAGTTGTCATAGTTATCCAACTCAAAGGTTGTCAATCTTCCCACTAAGGCATCCAAAGTTATATTGTAATTTTCTTCACATCTTCTTTCTTGAATAGAAAATACTCTTATTGCATAGATAGGGAGTAATGTTCTAAGAACCTTACTTATAACAGTTTCATCATTAATTTTTCCTCCAGAAGCTTTGATTGCACTAACACTTGCCTTGATCCTTTCAACATATTTTGCAATGTTTTCATCTTTTCTCATTTTCATCTAATCAAACTGTCCTCTTAGGCTTTCTGCTTTAGCTCTCTTCACATTGTCATCACCACAATAAATTTTCTTCAACTTGTTCCACGTTGCATAAGTAGTTGTGCAGTCTTTGATCTCATCAAATTCTTCATAGATGAGAACTGATGCAATGTCTATCATCATGGTGTTATGGTTCTTTTTCTCTGCAATGTCTTCAACAAATAATGTGCCAGTAGGAGCTGTATATTCTCCATCAAGATATTTGCATCCTGAATCACCAATGGAAGCTAGATGAAGTCGCATGAGTCCTTGCCATGCTGAAAAGTTATCTCTATTAAGCCTTGGAATTTCTCTCTTGTAAGACATCCTGATCTTTAGCTTAGGTCCTTGAAACCCTTCCTGTAAGCACCAAAAGCTCTGATACCAATTGTTGGAAATATAGATGGAGTAACTGAGAGGGGGGGTGAATTAGTTAACCACAAAAATATTACCATAGATCCTTTAGATGTCTTATTAAATCATTTATTGTTGTTACTCGGAAAACATACAGAGAAATGCTAAAACTCGGTTATTGCAGTGAGTATTAATTATAACTATTCTTAAGCATTCATCAGTGATTAACATGCATGCATAAATAAAATAAAATGAACACAAGAGACACCAAATTTAACATGGAAACCAAATATTGGAAAAGCCACCAATGTAACTAGTTACTATTTTTCACTCTTCTGAAGTGATGCCCTGCTAGGAGCCAACCCGGTAAAAGGTTACAAAACACACTGTTAGGTGTGACCTTGTTAGAGGATTTAATCACCATGTTAGGAGTGGCCTTGTAAGAGGTCTTTGAACAATTCAATAGAACTTTCACCTTGTTAGAGGATTTACAAAATGGTTGTTAAACCAACTTGGTTAAGAGATTTAGAAATCACTGCTTCAATGGTAAGAAAGTAACAATGAAATGACCTGAATAATGATGCAACTGAATTGCTGATTATAGATCTTTGTTCTGCTTCACTAGATCCTTCCTGATCAAATATATCTCTACTAATCCTCAAGGATATCTAACCATCCTTCAAAATTCACTCACACTTTCCTTCAAAATGATTTGCATGTTCGCTCATCCACACACTCTTCTTCTTTTACACTTGTCCACACTTTCACTCTTTTCCACTTGCACACACTTGAATTCACAACTTGACCTTCTATATATACCATTCGGATTGTCCATTCACATTGTCAAGTCAGCACTAATAATCATTACCAACATTACTAATCATTACCACAGTCGGCTTGAATAAACAAACTTTATTCCTCAAATTAACAAAATTCTTTACTGGGCCGACCTTGCTCGATAAACACTAATTTGAAAAGAATTCCTTTGGTGACCAAGTGAACTCATTTACCACTATGAATTCTGCAACATCCTTTGGAGACTGAGAGATCTCGGTAAACATAGAAAATTGCCTTGCTGATCGACTAAGCTTGGTAAACACTGAGAATCGCTTAGCTGACCGACTGAGCTTGGTAATCACTGGGAACTGCTTTGCTGACTGACTGAGCATGATAATTGATAGGACATTTGTGTGACATCAAAGAAAACACATAATTAATCCAACAATCTCCTTCAGACAATTGTATCCAACAGAGATTTGAGCAAAGATTGGAAGAATTTCTAGAGATCAAACTTGCAAACCCTTTTCATCATCGTAAAATGGTATTTATCACTCAATAACTTGGTAAATAGAATTTGAGATCATGGATACACCTATGGTTGTTGATGTTAAGGATAGACCATACCCTCAATTCAAGAAACATCTATATAAATCTATGGAAGATGATCCTGCTGGTGCATTTTTTTAAGTAACTTACAAAGTATTGTATGTTGAAGACATTAGGGAATAAATTCATTGTAATATTAAATAATTAGGGGAAGGTTCAATAGATAATATGTATGAATCCCTACATGTTGATGGAAATTTGAAAGAAAAATTCAAAATGTTAGAGATTATGAATTTATCTCAAGTTATGAAATTTCATATTTTTGTTGAACTAGAATATATAAGATTCATTCTTAGTATGATACATGATCAATTCATTTGGCTAGACAAACCCTACAAGATTACCAAAGAAGTATTGGAGGCAATAATAGGATTCAATTCTAATGTAGAAGTTCCTACCCTAAGAACAATAAAGAAGGATATAGTCACAAAACTAACAGAATCTCAATAGGACAAGAGGGATATGAAATTTAATGACATCAAGAAGCCTGATGTGAAGTTTTATTTGATGATATTGGGATATAATGTCTATCACTCTAGTAGAGAGAACTCCATTTACAATACCATAATTCATACTGCATATTAGATGGTTAAGGAGAGAAATCAATATGATATCTATGAAGCACTAATATTGAAACTTCTAGAGAATTTGGTAAAGATAAAGAAAGATAAGAAATATATATTTAAGTATGGATCATTGATCATGCATATCTTTTTCTTAATTCATGAATCACTTTCCAAGAATTGGTGACTTCACATTGAAGAAGGATGTACATATGACAATACAAATGAAAGGATACTATCTTATGCAAGATACAAAATCAGTGACAAGGATCTTATGGGGATACTTTAAGGCCTTTCAAAAGGAAATGTAGAGAAGATACAAAATTTCAAGTGAGATTGTGGAGAAGTATGAAGATTCTATTTTTTTCATGGTAGAGATTGATGAATATCTGATGGAAGCAGTTGAACCAAGGACTCACTAGATCATGTCTATGAGATATGAGGTAGATCCTATCTTAGTTGATGTATATTTGACAGATGTTCTTAACAAACTGATTGATCCTAATGAGGAGAGGTTCGGTACTTACAAAGAGAAGAGTTTAAAAGTGCATTTAGAACTTTAAAAACCTGCAAGAGATTGGAGAGTGAGAAGAGGAGTATAAATAATGGGTGAAAGGATGGGTTTCACTAAAGAAAAGAAGGAAGAAGCTAGTAGAAAGAATGAAGAGGAAGAAAAGAAGAAATGTGAACTAGAAAAGAATATTAATGTGGATGATTACGAACCTCTACCCTACATACCAATAATCTCTCCATCAAAAAGTAGATCTACTAGGATATCAGTAAAGACATTAGTCAGTCCATCAATGAAGAAGACAATAGTTAAATAAGAGGTTAAGACACCTACACTAAAGCCTACTAAGCCTAAATCAGTCAAACTAAAGGTAGCTTATTAATCAAGAAGCAAAAGGGTAAAGAAAAAGAGAAAAAAGGACATATAAAAGAAGAAAGGATGATGGAAAAGATGAATCTACTGATTCAGATGATTCAAAGAAGAAGCTAAGGACTAGAGGAGCCAAGGTAGAAAGAGTGGTAATTGGTGAAGTGCCTAAAGAGGTTTCTATTGGTAAGCCATTATTCACAATGAATGATTTATTAAAGAATATGATTGTGCATGGAATTATAGTTCATTTGACTACATATTATCATAGATATTATTGGAAAGTTGACTATACTAGTATATATGACTAATATTTAGTGTTTTCATTATGGAAACAAAGTCATATGAAGTTTTGGAGTAAGTACAATGACTTAGAAGATAAGAAATTGGCTAAGTTTGGAGAACAGAGAAGTTAGTAAAGCACCTGATGAATAGAATGTCAGTGCACGTGTGTATAAGTGAGTTTTGGTATGCTCCCATGATGATAATCTTTTGAGTTTGTTAGTAAGCTATGGTTAAGAATGCATGGTTAGATGAGTTAATATGAAGAAGATATAGTGAGTTGAAGTGACACAGTCAATGTATGACAAAGCATGCAGCTGACAAGAAAGATTTTGTAAAGGCTATGCACCTATTGTAAATGTATTGTAAACATGATAATATCAATGTATGTAAACATGCTTGAGCCAATTCATTTGGAAGCGTTATAGGCTAACCTAGTGAATAGTTTTGTTTGCACCTATAAATAAGACATGTGCCTTTGTATTTGTTCATGAGAAATGATAGAGTTGATAGAAGAAGAGCATAAGTATGTGAAGAGTAGTTAGAATGATATGGAGCTTTACAAGAGGTTAAAGCATCAGCACACAAAAGGAACTGATCAGGCAAGCAGTGTCATAGCAGTAGTTCACCATTGCAAATATAGTGTATATCTAATATCCAGGAGATTGTAGCCTTCTCTATTGATAAGTGAGCTCTAGAAGTGAGCCAACCACTCCTAACAGGTTTTGTTACTTCAAGACTCCTAAAAGGGTCTGACCCTTGACAAGGTCATTGTACTAAAGCATTGCAATGATTTCTCCTAACAGGGAAAAGGAACTTTAACAGGTTCATAATACACAAGTGCAATTATTAGTGGGTATTAATTCCCATTGGGGTTTTTCCTTTGGCCAAGGTTTCCCTGTAATCATATATGGTGTTATGTGTTATGTTTGATTACTTTACTTTCTTTAATATTAAATTCATCAATTAAGTTATTAAGTTAAGTTTCAAGTATCAGAAATTAATATTGTAGAACATTGATTCACCCCCCCCCCCCTCTCAGTGTTCCTATTCCTAACAATTGGTATCAGATATTTGGTCCTCTAAAGATAAGTTTAACCACTTGAGGAGATCATGAATACAGGAGAAGTGAAACATCTGAAGAATAATCTTGAAGCATCTCTTGAAGACCTTGATAGAGCTAAAAAACAAATTGAAGAACTGAAATTAAAGGTTAGTGGTTCTCAAGTATTCATCAAAAACTGAGAAAAGATTTGAAAGATTGTTCTACAAGTATTTTAGGAAAAATGGTCAAAAAGATGAATGAGGAAAACACATCTCTGAAGGATCAGATGGAAGAGTTGGATGGAAAGCTCTTTAACAATTAGGAAGCCTATGAAGAACATGTCAAAGAAAACAAGTAGTTGGATGAAGAACTGAGGCAAGCAAACATGAAAATCTTAGAGTTAGAGAACATTAAGAAGTAGGTGGAATCTAAATTGACTAAAGCAAAGAATCACATTGACAAATTGCATACAAGTAAGGATCTAATAGAATCACAATTGTATGCACAAAAGATTAAAGGAAATACCACTGGTATTGGATTCAATTAAGCACAAAATCAAATCAATGATATGTGAGAAAGAATGAAAGCACCAGAAGAATCTACAGAAGCTAAGAAGACTAAAAATAATGTTGAAGCTAAAGTTGAACCATCTAAGGATGAATGAAAGCCAATAAAATGAACCTTTTATGCCTGTAACAAGCATGGACACATAGCAAGAGATTGTAAAGAGGTAAGACCTTTTAATGGTTATTGTTATTCATGCAATAAGTTTGGTCATAGAGCTATGAATTATAGATCAAATCAAAGAATGCATACTCAGCAAAATCAAAGAAATCATCCACAATAGAATGTTAGAAGTCCTCAGCGCATTACATGTCAGATATGCAATTACAATGGTCACACAGGTACACAATTTAGTATGGTAACTCACCTCAATGTGTTGAGGAATATAAGGCCTCCAGTTATTTTTCACTCTTGTAACAAGGTTGGACATATGTCAAAATTTTGTAGATCACAAGCGCAAAGATAAGAAAGACCTAATAAGTCTCAAGGATCAATTTTGGATGAATCTAGAGAAGTCAAGTTTGTGAAAGCTACAGAAGATGAGAGCAAGATTTGGATGGAAGTTAAGAAATATAATGTTGATGACAATGTATTAGATACATCCAAAATGGACGCACCTTCTATTTTTGGATAAATGATTGTCATAGTCATAGGGGGAGCTCAATTAGCTCTAGATCCATGCGCAACTGGTATACTCACCCTCAGAGTATGCACCTTTGGTTTTAGATGTTTGGATACTAGTTGATGTTGTATGAAAGAGAACACTGCTTGATTTTTAGCAAAGACAAAGATTGAAATTTACTATTACATTCTGTGTTATGGAGGCAAGCATTAATGGTAGAAAGTTATTTTTATAGCCACCAGAGATCCATTATCCACACATTTGCATTTGAGATCAAGCCTTTAGAGAGAACAAGAGATCAAAGCAGTTTGTGTTGAAGGATTGAAGTTGGTTTATCAGTGAAGAAGTATGAAAATTGCTATGGAACCCTAGTTCGGTCGCAACAATTTAAAAACCCTTTGGAAACCTATTTAAGCAATTGATCATGTAAGTAATGGCCACTCTTGTTGTTTTTCATTTTACTAAAAGGAAGAGGTACATATTTAAGAAGCATCCTTTCAATTCAGTCCTAGATGACCTTGAAGGGGCATTTTCTAGAACTCGTATGGGAGTGATGCACGTAGAAGACATACGCGCATACATTTACTACAAGAAGGAATCTGTAGGATTGGATAGAATAAGGACGCACTTAGCATCAATGATGAAATAGGACATGACATTCATGGATGAGTTTGCGCACCTGAAAAACAACCCTATCATAGAGTATGCGAATGCATATGAGTTCTATGAATCAGAATGGATTAAGATAATACTTAGCAGAATACATGATGACTTGTTTTGGGTTGGAGAAGTCCCTTTCTAGATAAGTACTAACCTCATTTATGAGATGACCGAACTTCCTAAGACAAGAAACATTCTTCCTACTGGAAAGGATGTCAAGAAATTGGTAGAGCATGATTTTAAGTCCCACAGTGATAAGCGTGGCATGACCATAGAGCCAATTGAGGAGAAGGATATCAAGCTCATGGTGATGATTCTAGGTTACAAATTCTAGCATGCAAATAGAGTTAATAGTGTGTCAGCAGCAACTATTCTGGAAGCCATCAGAATTGTAAAGGAAAATGGAGAGTTCAACTTGTGTGATATCTTGTGTGCACAGTTGATGGATAGCATAAGGGCTATTAAACATGATAAGAGAAAAACATTTAGGTTTGGGTCATTGATCATCTATATGTACTTCCATATTGTTGGAAAAGTATCATATCTCTATCTAGATAGGAGCATACCTACAATGCCATAGATTTCATTGAAGGAAACATATAAAAGCACCTTGAAAGATTTCATGGACTTGGAAATCAAGACATTCAAAATTAGAATGCAGAGAAGTTATAGGATACCTGAGAGTATAGTTGAAAAGTATAAGGATAGCATTTGTTTCATGGTGGAGATAGACATCACTTTCATAGAAGCAGTGGAACCTAGAACTAAGTGGATTCATCCACTTGGTTATGAAGTGGAGGAACATGTTTTAGAAGAATATGCACAAGTCCTCTTGTTAGCACTTAAGGATCCCAATGAACCAAGATGGGGTACTTATGAGGAGAAGACAAGAAAATTAGATTTAGTCTTGTATAGTGCAGTGACAAAAAGGAAAGCATCAAAGATAACATCAGACATACTAAAAATCCATGGAGTCGCACAAGAAGACCTAGATAAGGTAAGGGAAAACAAGATTGCAATGCAACTTGAGATCACACCCTCTTTTGAAGTGAAAATATAGAAGACTGATGATCCCAATGAGAAGAAGAAAAAGATAGAAGAAAACACTCCTGCGCCCACAGATACTATTGATCTAGAGTCCACACCAACTCCTAAGCCTAGAAAGATGCCTAAGAGGAAGAAGAAAACCAGTGCGAGCCACCCATCTTCTAGAACAATAAGAAGCAAAGGCAGAAACACTCAAGCACCTTCAGAGGTAGGATTCAGACTAAATCTTGAAGTATTGAGAACTAGGATAGTAGAAGAAGGAAGAATTGATCAAATAGGAAAGTTCTATAAAAAATATAGTGAGATAGATAAATCAAAGATCCATAGTATGATAATCAAGCACATGATTAAATTCAAGAAAATAGTTCTGGAACTTAAGACAGTTATACTGGATAATGTATGGAACATTTTAGACTTTTTGAAGAGACAAGCTATAGAAGAAGATCTCAAAATAAGAGAAAATATATTGGAGGAAAGCCTCCTCATTTGTTCATTTGAAGAGAAATCATTGTTATTGGATTTGGTGAAGCTGCACCTAAGAACTAAACTAAGAACTCTACAAATTATAAACAAGGAGTATGAGTTGGTAGCGAAGGAGATTGAAAAATCATTTGAGAAGGTATTCTTGGATAGACACATGTATCCTCCCACTGTGCCTGCAACCCAAGTCCCCATTGAGAAAGTAAAATAAGTTGAGATTCTCAATGCACTAATGACAAGTCCACAAGATTTTGCACCTTCAGTGACAGTCCCTAGTGAAGCGATGGAGTCTGTGCCCATGCCTGAGAAAAAAGATGACACTATCATGACTGATAATGTTGAAATATCAATGGTGGAAACAAATAAGGATCTTGATAAATTTGAGGAAGCCTTTGTGAGAACATAAGAGGCTGAGATACTATGTGGTGATGAAACACCTATGCAGCAAGAACAAGTCCAAATTGAAGACTTAACAGGATAGGATGAAGGAAAGAAAGTTGAAGACCTTACAGGAAATGAAAGTGAGAAGGAAGAGTAACATAAAGAAGAACCTTCTATGGAAATCCCAATGAAGGTAAAGAGTGAAGTTATGGATAGTACACCCCTTACCCCTAAGCCCTCAATTTCATTGTTGTCAAGTTTGAACCCTGATACAACAAGTTTATACTCTTGGGGAGAATAAGATTTGATAAAAATAAGTGTGTTAGCAATGGAGAAAGCAAAGGAGAAACAAGTAAGAATATTGAACAACCTACTACCTGAGGAAAAGAAAATAGTAAATGTTCATTCAATGGATGATGTAAGAAACATCCTTTCAAACTTCAAAGCAAACTTCTCAAGCCTAGAAGAATCAACATCCAAGGTTGTAGAAGAAAAATATCTCAAGAAAAGATTGAATGAGTTGATAGAAAATTTGCACTTGACCTCAATTCTCTTAAGGTTGGTCAAGCAATGTTGAAGGAGATTGCAACTAAAGGAAGGAAGATACTAACTGATTGTATGAACAAGGACAAACTCACATCAGATCTTTCCAAGAAGATTCGAGAAGCAGAATCTATGATGGAAGCTATGATAAAATAAGTGCTAGATCCCTCACAAGATGTAAACATGTGCAATAATGTCTATCAAGGATAGTTATACAAAATTGAGAAGGTAGAAAAAGAAATGGCTAAGATAAGGGCTAGACAAACTCAGTTAAGGAATGCACTTGCACCCTCCCTAGATGTATTGAATCAAAATATCAAGGAGATAGATGCCATTATTGTGACATATGATCAAGGTCCTAGCACAGATCTAGAAAAGATGGAGAAATTAACTTATACATTATGCGCCTATCTCCAAATAGTAGATGCACTCAAGGCATTTTAACAGCAAGAGATCCAAAACCTCCAGATTGCATACCCAGATGTACTCACTGTGTAAGTACTTGAAGTTCCATTTTTTAGCACCTTTGTCATTAATGTCAAAGGGGGAGTAGATTAATATGGAGTAGTAGAATGATAGAGTAATATAAGGGAGATATAAGAGAAAGTATATGTTAGAAAGTTTTTTTGTAAGATACAGTTTAGTAACTTTTCCATATTCCTTTGTTGCCATTAATGACAAAGGGGGAGATTGTTGGAAAGTTGACTATACTAGTGTATATGACTAATATTTAGTGTTTTCATTATGGAGACAAAGTCATATGAAGTTTTGGAGTAAGCGCAATGACTTAGAAGATAAGAAACCAGTTGAGTATGGAGAACAAAGTAGTCAGTAAAGCACCTGATGAATAGAATGTCAGTGCACATGTGTATGAGTGATTTTTGGTATGTGCCCATGAAGATAAGAATTTGAGTATGTTAGTAAGATATGGTTAACAATGCATGGTTAGATGATTTAGTATAAAGAAGATACATCGAGTTGAAGTGACATAGTCAGTGAGCGGAAGAGTAGAACAAAGCATGTAGCCGATAGGAAAATTTTTTATTAGCGATCATTATTTTATTTTGTAAAGGCTATGTGCTTATTGTAAATGTGTTGTAAATATGATAATATCAATGTATGTAAACATTCTTGAGCTAATTCATTTGCAAGTGTTATAGGCTGACCTGGTGAATAGTTTTTTTTGCACCTATAAATAAGACATGCACCTTTGTATTTGTTGATGAGATATTGTAGAGTTGATAGAAGAAGAGAAAAAGCATGCAAAGAGAAGTCAGAATGATATGGAGATTTACAAGAGGTTAAAGCATCAACACATAAAAGGAACTGATCAAACAAGCAGTGTCATAGCAGCAGTTCACCATTGCAGATATAGTGTATATCTAATAGCCAGGAGGTTGTAGCCTTCTCTATTGAGCATTGAGCTCTGGAAGTGAGCCAACCACCCCTAACAGGGTTTGTTACTTTAAGACTCCTAAAAGGGTCTGACCCTTGACAAGTTCATTGTACTAAAGCATTGTAATGATGACTCCTAACAGGGCAAAGGAACTTTAACAGGTTCATAATACACAAGTGCAATGATTAGTGAGTATTAATTCCCACTGAGTTTTTTCCTTTGGCCAAGGTTTCCCCATAATTATATCTGGTGTTATGTGTTATGGTTTTTTACTTTACTTTCTTTAATATTTAGTTCAACAATTAAGTTATTAAATTAAGTTTCAAGTATCAGAAATTAATATTGTAGAACACTGATTCACCCCCCCCCCCTCTCAGTGTTCCTATTCCTAACAGATATGATGAGGAAGAGAAAAGGAAATTAGAAGATGTAGTCATAGAGTATTTGAAAAAATACAATAGAGCATTAGTTGAGATCAAAGGGGACATCCCTAATGATCTATTTGATAAGATTGAGGAAAGAAGATTGACTTTAGATGAAGAAGACAAGAGGATTAGAGGAGCCGTAACCAAACTATGTTCAGTTATAGAAAAAGATGAATTGAATATAAATCTTGAGGAAGCCAAGATGGAATTATCAAACAAAACAAGGGTGAAAATGATTATGAGTGGGAGAATAGATGAATTTGTTGAGGAAACTAAAGAAGTAATAAGTAAATTCTATTATACAATTGGTATTAAGTACCATCAAAAGAGGATAGGAAAGGGACACATGTAGACTCAATGGATACTAATTTTTGGACAATAGATGTGGAACCATATATTTTTATTTCTGGTGTACTGGTTATACTTTCTATATAGGAAGATGATGGTGAAGATATACCTGGTGTACAAAATTTTTAGGTGACTATAATAGAAGATGAATATGATCTTGAAAAGGATGACATAGAAAAAGACAGTGGAGATGATAGATTAAAAATAACACATGAGGAATCAGATAAAGGACAAGTTGAGGAAGAGATAATGTAGGATGTTAATCAAAAGGAAGATAAGGTGAGAGAATAAAAATATCCAAGGCAAGAGAAGAACCTTGAAAATATTGAGAAAGTGAAATGTGAGCAAGCTGAGGAGGCAAGAGATACTGTTGAATTAGTGACCAAATTCTTGGGAAAGGACATCATTGAAATGCATATTATACAAGGTCAAATTGAATTGGACACTCTTAGTAAAAATTAGTTTATGGGACTTGATATGGTAGCTCATACCAAAGAAAGAGGGAATTTTGAGGACCCACGAGAAGGACAATAGATTACTATCTAGGACAACAGATTGCTATCGAGGACAACAATTTTTTTGGGAAAGATCATGTCATATCACAAATCTGACCTAAATGAGTCTACATAAAATTAAATTAAAGGGTCATTGGATGCAATTGATACTCATTTTCAATCCTTAGATAAACCTACAATGATCAAAGGTCAAAATTTATTCGATTCTATTAGTATTATCAGGTCCAAGATTACTGAGAGGGGGGCTGAATCAATAATCTAACAAACTAAAATTTTCATAAACCAATCAACAAATTGCATCAATTAACATCCATTGAATGAATAAACAAACCAATAAAGATAAACATCCATAAACATGCAACGCAATAACACCAATATTTTTCTCATGGAAACCCAACTAGGAAAAACCACGTGTGGGGATGACAACCACAAATAATTTTGCACTTTTCTAAAGTACACTCAGTTAAGAGCTTAGCCTTATTAAAAGCTTACAAATGCCTAGTTAAGAGAAGGCCATGTTAGGATCCACCCAGTTAATGGATTTACCTCTAGCTCCGTTAGGAGATTCACCTTATTAGGAGTAACCCAGTTGAGGGATGTTAAACCATAGTTAAAGAGTCATCTGGTTAAAGGAATTATAAATCAAACCTATTAGATTCTACTTAGCTAAGGGATTTATCTTGATCAAACTATTAGGAATCAACAAGTGAAAGTGATCTAAGAAAGTAGCACTCCTCCTCTGCTGGTACAGATCCAATTCAAGCTTAATCTTTGCTTCACATGTAGAACATCCAAACCCTATAATTACATAATTTCATTCATGATCCTTCTCCTTCACACTTACCTCATAATACATCAAAATATATAAATATTTTTTCACTAACTAGGATGGCCATCGCCATAAACATGACCATATACATTTTAATTTTACCATTAAAATTCATTCCCGCTCAAGCTATGAACCCTAAAATGTGTTACCAATTATCATTTACAATTTCAAGTTCATGTTCATGTTGGCCTCCAAATCCATTTCATAGTCAATTTGACAAATAAAATTCAAACCACATCACTCTCCACTGTTCTTCCACAACTTCAACAAAATTGATCATAACGATCATGAAAATGATAACCCATCATTCCATGTCTATCTACGATGTCACTAAGATCACTAGAGAACATAATCACTTAGAGAAACATGATACAACATTATTAATTGAGGATCTAACTAATTTTTATAAGGACTTCATTCAATTTTCACTAAGTGATATTCTTTACATTGAAACTCTATCTTTTGGTCACCAATCATGATGCGGTCACAACAACCCCATAACATAGTCAAGATAACATACCATAAATTGCAATACCAGAATCCAAACAGATTTGACAAAATCATCAAATCATTCCTCCTTGGATACATCATGGTCATCATGTTTACCTATCAACCTTCAATCGATCATAAGTCACAACATACATATGATAAACTTGTGTGGTCATAGATATAGTATATATCTAGAGACATCACTCATTCTTCCATTATGATCGCACACTCCAAGTATTACCATAGCTCTAGATCCAACCATTTGAACATACATCAATAGGCACACTATCAACCAACAAATACTAAGTTAATGTCAATGAAAACATCACAGCTAATCAAACTATCATCAGATCTACATCAAATTAATACCATAACATTCTCAACTGATCTTTATACCAGTTATGCCAACAATCTCCCCATTTGGCATTGATGGAAACACCAAAAATACCAAGAAAATAAATACTCTCTTAGATAAATATGCTCTCTCCATTTGCTAATTATTCTCCCAATTCTTCTCCCTTAGATTATTCTTCTCGTGATTATTCTCCCCCTTCTTTTCCTAATTCTTCTCCCCCTTTGACAACAATTCCAAAGGCACAATTTGCCTAAATCTTCATCTGTTTCAATTGTCTTCATCTCTTTCAAAATACTCTCCCTAAGGAATAGTCCCCTAAACATAAATATACAATGAAAGATGTGACAATAAATTGGACACTTGATTGATTCATCAACAACATCTGAGTTCTATTCAGGTAGGGGTACAAACCCTAGCTTACCTCTAAGGTACTCAAAAGTATCCTTGGGTAGTGACTTTGTGAAAATATTTTCTATCTACTCCTTTGTTGGTACATATTCCAACTTCACCTCCTTGTCTTTTACTTTTTCTCTCAAAAAGTGATACTTAATGGAAATTTGTTTAGTCTCAGAATGCATTACCATATTGTTGTAAATATTTATTGCAATTGTATTGTCACAAAAATAAGTTACTAATTAAGTCACCTTTTCTTTACTACCTTCAAGAATCTTCTTTTTCCATGCAATTTATGTAAAATTTATAGATGTTTAGATACATATTATTTTTCTTCTGTAGATTGTGAGATACAATTCTTCTTCTTGCTTGTCCAAGACACAAGCCTTTTACCTAGAAAGAATGCACCACCACTTGTACCCTTTCTCTCATCAACATTTCTTGCCCACTATGCACCAGTAAAAATATTCAAAGAGAAATCACCATCATGAACATACCACAGACCATAGTCAATTGTCCCTTTCAAATGCCTAAATATCCTTTTGACTGCAACCATATGAGACTCTTTGGGATTTTCTTGAAATCTTGCCACTCTTCTAACCACTTGAGAAATATCTAGTCTACTATGAACAACATACTACAACTTATTAATCATAGACCTATATAAGGTAGCATCCAATGGATCAGATTCATCATCCTTAGACAATTTACTTCTTGTTACCATGGGGATTCCAACTAATTGGGATTCATCCATACCAAAATTATTGAGTACTTATTTCACATATTTGGATTGAATGATATATATACCATTCTTTAGTTGTGAAATATGCAATCCAATAAAGAATTTGATCTCCCCAATTAGTGATATTTCAAACTCCTTCATTTCTTCAGCAAATGTCAAACTCATCTCATCATTTCCTCCAAATATTATATCATCAACAAACACTTCATCTATCAACAACTTATCTCCGTCAACTTTTAGGTACACATTAATATTATCATGTTCTATTAAAAACAATATTAATTATATAAGAATGTAACCTTTCATACTATGCTCATGGTGCTTTTTTTAGTCCATACAATACTTTTCAGAACTTGAAAACCATGTCCTTGTCCTTTGTCAATGCAAAACCGTCAAGTTGTTCTATATAGACTTCTTCAATAATTCCATTTAAAAAATCTAACTTGACACCCATTTGAAAAACTTTTAATCTTTTATAAGAAGCATAAGAAAGTAGAATTATTACCCCTAATCTTGCCACAAGAGAAAAATTATTTCCATAGTCTAGTCCTTCTTTTGCATAACCCTTACATACAAGCCTTTCTTTATTTTTTATCACATCTCCATATTCATTTAGTTTCTTCCTAAAATCCCATTTAGTACCAATCACATTTTTTATCTACAATTCTAGGAACAATTGTCCATGTATCATTTTTTTCAATTTGATAAGTTCTTCCTCCATAGCTTTTACCCAATCTTTATCCTTGATTGCTTCCTTCACTATCTTAGGCTCATACTTGGAAATCAAACAAGCACTTTCTCTGATCTTTCTTCTAGTTGGAACATATGCATTCTTATCACCTATAATCTGATCAATGGAGTGATTTAACTTCACATAACTAGGTATCATCGATTCAGGTCTTGGAGCTTCTTCTTTTACTAGTTGAATCACTTCTTCCACATTTTTTTGTTTTGCTAGTTCATGGAACTTTGGTTCAATGCACATAATCTCTCATTCATCCTCTATCACTTTCTTTCTTGAATCACCAGATTTCTCAAGCTATTCATACACCTTTACATTTTCACTCACAATCATCTTGTTAGTTCTTTTATTGAAACAATTATATGCTTTACTTTTAGTAGAATAACCCAAGAAAATACCTTCATCACTTTTTGGATCAAACTTGTCTGTGTAATCATCCCTCTTAAAGTAACATCTACTACCAAAGACTTTTAAGTATTTAACACCAGGTGAGTGACCATACCATATCTCATAAGGTGTCTTATCAGTTCCTTTCTTTACTTGCACCTGGTTCAGTGTGTAAACAATAGTACTAATTTTTTATTTCCAGTACATTTTCTATACATCACCTTGAACCAACATTGTCCTTGTAGCATCCACTATAGTTATGTTCTTCCTCTCTGCAACAGCATTTTGTTGTGGAATCCTTGGTGCAAATATTTATCTTTTTATTCCATTATCTTCACAATACTTAAAAATTTATGTAGAATTAAACTCACCTCCTCTATCAGACCTTAAACACTTCAAATTATTACTTGATTCCTTCTCAACTAGTGCCTTGAATGCTTTGAATTTTTGGAATTCATCAGATTTCTCCTTCAAGAAAGTTACCCACATCATTCTAGAACAGTCATCAATAAACAATATGAAATATCTATCACCTTGATAACTTATTTTTCTCATAGGCTCATAAAGATCAATATGAACCAAACCAAGTATTCCTTCAGATGAAAAATACTTTTTGGAAAGTAGAGCTAGTTAACTTACCCAACTGACATTCTTTACACATCATGTTGTGTGTCTTGACTAATTTTGGCAATCCCCTAATTGCATTTGTCTTACTCACTTTGATCAAACTATCAAAATTTACATGACATAACCTTCTATTCCATATCCAACCATCTTCAACCTTTTTAACCAAATAACTATTAACAGTATTATTCAGATGGAATAAATTACCTCTGGTTTGCCTATCGATAGCAATCTCATCACCTGATCTTCCAAGTACTCTGCACATACCTCTTTTGAATTCCAATTTTTAACCTTTACCATTTATTTGACCAACACTTAACATAATATATGTTAGACCATCCACAAGATAAATAAAATATGTATTAATGTTACCATTCAAAGTAATAGTGCATTTTCCTTTAATCAAACAAGGTGTATTGTTTCCAAACCCCACCACACCCCATCAAACTTAATGAAACTACTCTTGTGTTCATGTGATATGAGCACATGTTGTCTATAATCCATTCTTCATTGTGTCCCATGTGATAAATTAGTTCATTTTCTCCTTCGGTGGATCTTCTTTAACTGCAACAAATACAATCTCCTCTTCCTCATTATCTTCTAATTCTTCATCAGTAACTCCATCAACTGCAACATAGAATTGTTTCTTCCCTTTTTTCTTAAATTTTTTGAACTTATCATTTTTTTCACCATTAGGACATCTAGCTACAATATGTCCAATATTATTACATCAAAAACATTTTAGTGGTAGCTTTCCTTTGTACTTACCAATCCCTCTAGGTGATCTCTTTTCTAGTAGTACTTCAAGCTCTCCTTATCTCCTTTCATCTTCCAAGATAGCTTTAAGTTCCCTTGTTTAACTTGACATGCAATCAAAATCATAATTTAATTATTTACCTTTCCTTACCGATACATTAGACACCTATGCCTAGAAAGTTACCTCAACTCTTAGAATACTATTATCAAAACTATTTAACTCAAATGCAATAAACTTGCCAATTAGTCCATCTACTATAACATTGTCAAAAGTTCTTAGCTCATTTATAGAAAACACTCTAATGGTATAAGCATGTAGTAAAGTTCTCAACATTTTACTTACCACAACATCTTCCTTAATAGTTCCACTAGCACCTCTAATAGCACCAACAACTTCTTTTATTCTTTGGCCATATTTCGCAATGTTATCTCCTTCTACCATCTTCATTTCATCATACTTACCTCTAAGATTGTCTTCCTTATCTTTTTTCACATGAATATCTCCACCATAAATTACTTTCAATTTTTCCCAAACATCATAGGTAGTATCAAGTCCATGGACATCAACATATTCAATATCAAATAAAGTACTTACAATAGCTTCTTATGCTTGAGTATTCTCATTTTGTTCCTTTAGTTGATCTACATTGAGATTTCTAGCAAGAATGGTATACTTTTGTGTGACATGCATCCAATATTTTGATCTCATACCTTTTAGATATAACTTCATTATGTCACTCCATAGTGGGTAGTTGTCTTTATTGAACTTGGGAGTTTCTTTCCTCATCATTGTTAGATCTTTTCCTCAAGATGTTAGGCTTACCAATAAGAGGACCAAATATTTGATACCAATTGTTACTATTATCAGATCCAATATTACTGAGAGGGGGATTGAATTAGTAATCTAATAAATTAGACTTTTCATAAACTATTCAACAACTTTCATCAATTAGCATCTGTTGCATGAATAAACAAACCAATAAAGATAAACATCTACAACCCTGAAACACAATAACACCAATATTTTTCTCATGGAAACCCAACTATGAAAAACCACGTGTGGGGATGGAACCCACAAATAATTTTGCACTCTTCTGAAGTACACCCGGTTAAGAGCTTAGCTCTTTTAAAATCTTACAAATGCCTGGTTAAGAGAAAGACCCTATTATGAGCCACCTAATCAAGTTATTTACCTATAGCCATGTTAGGAGCTTTACCTTGTTATGAGTAACTATGCTAAGGGATTTCAAACCCTAGTTACAGAGTCACCTAGTTAGAGAATTTACAAATCAGACCTGTTAGAGTCACCCAGTTAAGGGATTTATCTTGATGAAATAGCTAGGAATCAAAAATTGAAAGTGATCTAAGAAAGTAGCACTCCTCCTCTGCTAGTACAGATCCAACTCAAGCTTAATCTCTGCTTCACATGTAGAACATCCAAACCCTACAATCACACAATTGCATTTGTGATCTTTCTCCTCCACACTTACCTCAAAATACATCAAAAACATATAAATATTTTTCACTAACTAGGTCGACCATCACCATAAAGATGACCCAATACATTTTAATTTCATCATTACAATTCATTCCCGCTTAATCCTTGAACCCTGAAACATGTTACCAATTATCATTTACAATTTCAAGTTCATGACGGCCTCCAAATCCATCAGGCAATTGATTTGACAAATAAAAGTCAAACCACGTCACACTCTCTAATATCCTTGCACAACTTAAATCAATTTGGTCAAATTGGAGAACATTGAAGAGCCTTATCAATTTGCATTGAAAGCTGAGGAGAAATTGAACAAGAGACATGAGAAAAGACAAAGAGGTAGAGGTGGTAGATTCCCTAGAGGAAGAGGTAGATCTCATGGTGAAAATAGTAGATCTAAACCTAAAAAGACAACTCTGGATAAAGGCAAGACCAAGTGGAAAGGTGAAAGTTCATCTAGAGGCAGAGGTAGTAACTACCAAGGTGGTTATAACAGAGGTAGTTTCTGAGGAACTTGTTACAATTGTGGAGAAGAATGACATAGATCATTTGAATGTACACATGCAAGTAAGAAGATCGATAACAGTAAAAATACTTTGGTGCAATAAGAGTCACCAAATGAACTTGAGAAGGAAAATAACCTAATGGTAAGGAGTGCACTTTGGAATGAAGGTAAAAAGAAAGATTTGGTAAGGAAAAGTTTGTTCAAGACTAGATGTAGAGTTTTTGATGAATTTTGGAAGGTAATCATTGACAGTGGTAGCTTGGAGATTCTGGCATCTGAGGAAATGGTCACAAAGTTGTAGTTGAAAAGGTTGGAACACTCGTAGCCCTATTAGATTTCATGGATCAAAGATGAGCATACACTCTTGGTAAGTGAACAATGTTATGTGAATTTGAAAATTAGAAAGTATTATAATAAGGTGTTATGTGATATCATGCCTATGGATTGTTGTCATATTTTGTTGGGTAGACCTTGGCAATATGATAGACATGCTATATATGATGGGAGATTTCATAAATATACTATCTGGGCTAATGGGAGAAGACAAATCTTGTTACCTTTGATTGAAGAACCTATTAGTAATGTTTGCACATCTATGAAAGTTTTCTTGATGGAAGGAAGAAAGTTTGTTAAGGATTTGAAGAGGAATGATGTATGTTTTGGTGTGATTCCTAACAAACTAAGTAAGAAAATAGAGGATAGTGTTCCTAAGGAGATTGATAAGTTACTCACCGAGTACAGTGAGATCATTTTTGATAATGTACCTAGTGGTTTTCAACCAAAGAGAAGCATTAATCATTGCATGGATCTAATCCCTGGAGCTAGTTTACCCAATAAGGTACCTCAAAGAAGACACCTACCAAGAATCAGGAAATGAACCAACAGATTCAAGAATTGTTGGAGAAGGGTTTGATCAGAGAAATTTTGAGTCCTTGTGCAGTACCTATTGTATTGGCACCTAAAAAGAATGGAGAATGGTGAATGTGTACTGATTTGAGAGAAATCAACAAGATAACAGTGAAATATAGGTTTCCTATACTGAGAATGGATGATATAATAGATAGTTTGACTGGAGAAAAGCATTTTACCAAAATTGATTTAAAAATTAGGTATCATCATATCAAAATCAAACAAGGTGATGAGTGAAATACTACTTTCAAGACAAAAGAAGGTTTGTATGAGTGGTTGGTTATGCCTTTTGGTTTAACTAATGCACCGAGTACTTTTATGAGATTCATGAATGAAGTTTTGAAGAAATTCTTGGGTAAGTTTTTCATTGTATATCTTGATGATATTCTAATATTCAGTAAGACTAGAGAGGAACATTTGTTTCATGTTAGACAAGTTTTGTAGAGATTGAAAGAAGAAAAGTTATTGATAAATCTGAAAAAGTGTTCATTCATGAAAGAGGAGATTGTGTATTTGGGATTTGTGATTTCAGCTGATGGTTTGAAAATGGATCCTGAAAAGGTTGAAGCTATTTTGAATTGGCCTACACCTAAGAATGGTAGTGAGGTAAGATCATTTCATGGTTTGGCAAGTTTTTACTGAAAGTTCATTAGGAATTTCAGTTCAATTTGTAATGTTGTGACTGAGACTATGAGAGGAGACAAAAGAGAATTAAAGTGGACACATGGATCTGATAAAAGTTTTGAGACTCTGAAGTAGAAGGTTACTAAATTGCCTTTTTTGGCATTGCCTGATTTTAATAAGGTATTTCAAGTGGAATGTGATGCAAGTGGAAGTGCAGTAGGAGCTGTGTTGAGTCAAGAAGGTAAAACTGTTGCTTTCTTTAGTGAAATGTTAAATGATGCAAAAAGGAAATATTTTTTGTATGATCAAGAATTTTATGCTTTTGTTCAAGCCCTGAAGAAGAGGAGACATTATTTGATACCAAGTGAATTTGTGTTGTATACCGATCATAAGGACTTATAGTATTTGGGTAGTTAAAATAAATTAAATCAGAGACATATGAAATTGGTTGAGTATTTGCAGAGTTATACATTTGTGATAAAGCATAAGAGTGGGGTCACTAACCAAGTTGTTGATGCATTGAGTAGAAGAAGATCTTTAATGACCGAGATTAAAATTGAAGTTCTTGGCTTTGATGACATGAGAGATTCTTATGAATTTGATCCTGATTTTTCTGAGCCATGGAGAAAGTGCAGGGCACCTATTCAAGATCAACCAAGTACTAAATGGGATGAATATTTTATTCAAGAGGGTATGTTATTTAAAGGTATTTAGTTGTGTATACCAAGAGGACCAATGAGATCTAATTTGATAAAGGAGAAACATAGTAGTGGTTTGGCTAGACATTTTGGTGTTGATAAGACATTGAATTTGCTTAAGGAGAAATAATTTTGGCCACAGTTGTATAAAGATGTTTAGAAATTTGTGAAAAGTTGTGGAATTTGTCAAGTTGCAAAAGGAGTAAGTCAGAATACTAGATTGTATACACCGATTTCTATTCCTGAGAAACTTTGGATTGACATCAGTATGGATTTTTTTCTTGGCTTATCAAAGACAATAAGAGGTAATGATTCTATATTTTTTGTTGTGGATAGATTTTCTAAAATGGCACATTTAATACCTTGTAGAAAGACATCAGATGTAGTACATATAGTAGATCTTTTCTTTAAGGAAATTGTCAGATTGCATGGATTACCTAGGAGTATTATCTTTGACGAAGACAGTAAATTTGTTTGATACTTTTGGAAGACTCTTCGGAAAAAATTTGGCACCGAGTTGAAATATAGTTCTACATTTCACCCACAAACTGATGGACAGACAAAAGTTGTGAATAGAAGTTTGGGAAATCTTTTGAGATGTTTAGTTGGAGACGCACCGAGTAATTGGGATTCTATGTTGGCACAAGCAGAGTTTTCATACAATAATTTAGTGAATAGGAGTACTAGAAAAACACTCTTTGAGATAAATAGCATACAACCAAGAGGTATATTATATTTGAGAGATATTGCTGATGAAAGAAAGAGAAGTGTTGAAGGAGTAAAATTTGCTGAGTACATGAAGACATTGCATGAAGATGTGAAACATAAGGTGGAGAAAAGTAATCAGAAATACAAAGATAGAGCTAATAGATCAAGGAGACATAAGACTTTTGATGTTGGTGATGAAGTGATGGTTCATTTGCAGAAAGGCAGATTTCCTGTTGGAACATATGGGAAGCTAAAAATGAAGAAGTTTGGACCTTGCAAGATTTTGAAGAAATTTGACAGTGGAAATGCATATGAGATTGAGTTACTTGATGACATGGACATATCACCTATTTTCAACATTTCTAATTTGTATGAGTATCATGAACCTGATGAAGACATGGGAGTACCGATGGATTATCCTAAGAAGCAGATAGAAGAAGTTGAGCAGATTTTGGAGCAAATAATTGGCAGAAGTACAAGAGGAAAATAGTACATGGAATATTTGGTAAAGTGGAAGAATAGACCGATTGAAGACAGTTCATGCATTTCACAGTTTGAGTTGGATGCAACTCAGATCATACATGTTTCATGATTTAGAGAATCATTTTCAAATAACCCTAGGTGTCTGATGCAGGAGCATCTCAGATCCTTGGCAATCCTGCATCACCAAAAACATATTTGAAGTTTGTCTGTGTTTCTTGGTTCCTTCTTTAACCAAGTTGTTTTGGTGTTTCTCAATTTCCCTTGTTGACCGAGTTGGTCGGTTATCTCTTAGGTGCTCAGTGAATTTTCTTGATGCTCGACGATGCTTGTCTGGCACTCAGTCTCCTTGCTTACTAAGTTGTTTGTTTTAGATTTTTGTTGAGGCTGACTTGTGTAATTAATTTTGGTCATGGATTTAATGTTGGTATCCATCATTGGGAAGCATGTGGACCTAGATCTGGTCATCCCTTCCATTGATTATGGATCTGAAGGCCAACTTAATTCAGTAGCCTCTTGTATAAATGTAGTTGTTTGGTTAGAGTTTAGGAAGTAGTTTTGGGGGAGTAAGTTTGGAGATAGAAGATAGAAGATTAGAGATTATTGGAAGATCCTCACATATTGGAGGAATTCATTACTTGATTGTAATATCTGGTTGAAACTAGGAAGGCCTTACAGCCCGACATGTATTAATCAATTTGAAGATAATATATGAAAAAGTTTTTGCATTCTCTCTCTCACTGTTGTGTGTTCTTTCTTCCACGTGTTGTTCTGCAAGGTGGATCTGGTAAGGGTGTGCCTTTGGCCCCTCTCTATATCCTCCTTGCCTCAAAATTATAGGAACATATCATAGTCTAAGTCAAGTATGTAATTTGCAAAGAATATCTGACAAGATTTCTAGAGGGAGAGTATCATCAAGGTGATTAAGCTCCATCTTAAAAATTAACAGTTTCCCATACACCCTCCTACTTGAGGGTGGACCTACATTTCATGAGGGTTTAACATTTGTTATATCTATTTCCATCTAAGCACTAGTGTTTGACCCTACATGAATATAGTCAATCACACAAAAAGATACCTCCTATTTAGTATGGTATTTTACTAGGTGGTGTAATCTTGGTTATGTGAACTGATGTACACTTGCTAGGAAATGTACTACCTTGGCCAAGTTTTCATAATTACTAGCATTTGTTGCATGCAACCATTTTTCACCACCATACTTGACTATAATAAAACTTCTTGAGTTATACTAACTTGGTAGAGTCTCGTTCAAATTGACATTCTACTATATTCTATCAATGTTTGAGGTTATATTTAGACTCTAACTTTACAATTCTCCTCTAATCCATCAAAGTTCATCTATCTTTCACCTCATAAGAATATTTTGTGCATTCTTATTCTGAAGCAATTCTCCTAATTAGAGTTCAATTGTATTTGTATGAGAATAATAGATACTATGCGGTTGTGAATGTATGTATGATGACATCCATGCATGCATACCTGCATATGCCTCCATATAATATCAATATTTTATTAAGATTTATGATCTACATCATGATGGTTTACTCAGTTAAGTTAATGTGTTACAAGAATTCATTTTTTATAGGCCTAAAGGCCTCTAAGAAGAAATACCTAAGTTTGGTTGTTCTAAACAAAATGCATGTATAAATTTAATACTTTGGTTTCTCCTCATTTAAACATGGTTTTAAGTTTTTCAGTTTGCAAATTTGTCACATTTTCCTTCTAGGAAGAAAATTTAGTTTCTTTCACTAGAAACCCAATCAAAAAGTCCAGTTAAAATTTTGGCTAGCGAGCTTTTTTTGTTATAATCATGTAAACAATACATAGTGGAAAGAATTAATTAGTTTTCCTTGAATTATGTCCCAACACATTTCCCATAGTTATGTCTTCTATGGTTTAATCCTCTAAAACTTTCCCTCTATGGTTGTGCATTTCCATTGAATGAGATTCAAGTTTAGTTATTGAACTTTCAAATTTTCAAGTGCTTAAATATAGCTATTAAAATGAAGTATTAACTTATGTGACTTTTGTTGCAAATGAAGTCTGACTCTTTGTTTCATCTTCTTTTCTTTGTCTCTTCATCTTCTCATTCAAGATTATTGTATATATATAATGAAAAAACCCTATGTATGTAAGCTGCAATAATAATAAAATTCCTTCTCTTTTTGGTGGATGTAGCCAAATTGGTGAACCACTTTGAAATCTTGTGTCTTTGTATATTCTTGTGGTTCTCAATTTTTTAATTCTTTTACAATTGGTATTAAAGCAATGTTGTTCGATCTAGGAGAGAAAGAAAAATATAGAGAATAAGCCTATTGAAAATAAGGGCATGAAGGAGAAGTGAAGTGCTGAATGTGAAGGTGCATAAGGTTGAGAGGTGAAAGTTTGGCCTGGAGATGAAATAAGAAAAGGTCAGTTAAAACCAATGCAAAAGAAAATAAAAACATGGAAATTGCAAAGAGAGTGTGCAGGTGTATGGTGTATGAGAGGGAAGAAATGTGAGTAGCTTGAAGCATGGTAGAATAACAGTGTGATTTTTTGAAGTACTAAAAAAAGAGGCACAATAAGAGAAAAGGCTTGCTCTTACTTACAAACGTTGTAGATTCTATTGAAGTTTGGTTTTTTTTTTTTAAGTTGTAAGATATAAAATATGGATAGGGTTTAGAACAATGGGGGTTTGCACATAAAAGAGACCCTAAACCAATATTTAACACATACATAAAATTCTAATGATAAGGAATATAAATCTGAAAATGCTTGCAAAGAATAATGAAATCAGATAAAATAAAATACATACCTCATAACATAGCAGATCTAGAAATACCTATTTTTTGGTGTTTGTATTGAGTTTCTAGAAATTCTACAACCAGATTTGGAACAGAAACACTAAGATAGAGAAAACCCAAAAATACTTTTCTTTTATGAGCCAGGTCGACCTTGACCCAAATACGGGGGCGCAATCGTGCCCCTTTATGTCGACCTTGACCTGCACTGTTCTAATGAAAAATCTATTTATAGATCCTGAAAGTTTGTTGAAAAGGGTATCTGAATCTACTCTATAATTCAATGTTCCTTACCTATTCCTACAAGAAAAATGGTTTTTTTTGTTGGGGGAGGGGTTTGCCTTGGTCAAACCCTGATTTAGGAACTAACCTTGAAATCAAAATTGAAATGGAGAATGCTAGCAAGTAGTAGAAACAGATCTAAGAATGAAACTATGATATTCAATAGATATGCAATTGTATTTGAAATGTAAACAAGTATGTTAATATGAAAGATTAGACTCAACATTAAAAACCATAAATTTAAATCAAAACCTCCATGATTATATGCTTGGAATCCACCTTGAAGGAAGAATGAATAAATCTTGAGAAGAAGACTTGAAAACCTTGATTGAACACTTGGAAGCTTGAAAGTAGATGATAGATTATGTGTAGAATGATCCTCCTTCCTCTTTTCTTTTTCCTCTCTTTTCTTTTGTTAGAAAGTAAAGTCCACCAAGATAATTGAGAGGGGGGGGGGGGGCTGAATCAGTTATCTAATAGATATAACTTTTATCAACTTCAATAGATTTTAACCATGTAAGCAATATAATTACCAACCATAGAAATATATTCATACACAATAACACAATGACACAAGATATGTTGACTAGGGAACCTCTTGATCAAAGAGTAAACCCCAGTGGGAATGATGCCCACAAAAGATGCACTAATATGAATATTCATTGTGAAAGGATGGACTTTGTTAGGAGTCTTATGAAATACATTCTATACATATGAATCCTTGTTAGGAGATTTTGAATCCCTATTAAAAGATTCTAACTCTGTTAGGAGTTATGGAAGACAGAAGGACCCACTTCCCAAACAGCTTCAATGGCAAGATCACTGAACACGGTGTCCAACTAATCTCTGGATTATTCAACAGAATAATATCAAATCATTATTGATCTCAAAAATATGTTACCTCATCTCTGACTATGCCAAACTGCACTCACTGCTACACCAAATCTCAATTTCAGATCTCTATACCTTGCATGTCTTCCTTCATAAATTCACTTTCACAATCTTTCATTTTACCAATTCAATTCATCCCTATGTCTGTACCTCTCTTACAAAAAGGAAAAAAATTCCTTCCTTTATACCACACTCAAGTACTTACAAATGAGTTGGCATCCAATTACAAAATAAAAGTTTCCACACGTTACATCAAAATTACACAAAATTGTCGACTTCCAATTAGAATAATTCTTCACTCGTGTGACCTCAAATTTTTCACTGTCATCCATGTCACTATCAACATGTCTTCAACTTCTCTTTAAATTCACAAAACCAAATTCAATCTTGATTAGGAGATATCATCCGATTTCCACAAACCGCTACTCAGGAACACTACCTGAATACTGCTTCCACCAAAATGATCATAACTTACATGAATAAATGAATTACTATCTGCACTCTTAACCATGAACATATAACATATCAAAGAGTAAATTCTCAACATCACATAGCTTGATCTACAATATCCCACATGCGCAAATCAAAACATTGTATACTCCTCTGCTAATCTCCAGTAGATCACTGTGTTGACATTAATGACAATCATAGTCATGAATGAAACAACAACTACTACAAAATGGCTGCCAATACTCCCATAGGATATATTAAGCATTCATTCCTAACAATCTCCCCCATTGGCATTGATGGAAACATAGATGAAAAACATCCAATGTTCCATAAATCCAATACTGCAATTATGCTACTCTTCAACAAATATTTTCAAATCCTCTTCATCAATCAAATCTTTCTTCTTTTTCCTATTCAATTCTCTCCAATAGATGGTACAAATGGTTTTTCATGTACACTTCTCCCCCATTGACATCAATGACATAAATTTCATCATTATGTCAACAACAACTCTAATGTCAAAAGACATTGTTTAGAAAATACATTCACTAGAGTCCTCATGACTCAGCTCAGATACACATACTCCCCCATAGAGGAAGTACCAACATCAAATCTAGAAGAAAGATAAGGCTCATATACCACTAGATGGATGTAACCAATCTACATCACTTCTCAAAAGTAGGCTGGGGTATAACCCCAAGTATACCTCTTAGATACACAAATGTATCCTTAGGCAAGGGCTTTGTAAATATGTTTACAATCTTCTCCTTTGTGCTTATGTACTCAAGTCTAACTTCTTTCTCAACAACTTTCTCTCTTACTACATGATACTTAATCTCTATATGCTTTGTCTTAGAATGTAATACATGATTCTTAGACATACTAACTGTGCTGGTGTTATCACAATGTATAACAATAGGTTCAAAAAACTTTATTCCAATATCCTTCAGCATCTACTTCATCCAAATTATCCAGTTGCAATTGTTTGCTGATACTACATATTCTACTTCTATTGTGCTCTGTGAAATACAATTCTTCTTCTTGCTTAGCCAAGAAACCAATCTTCCTCCAAGGAAAAATGCTCCACCACTGGTGCTCTTTTTATCATCGACACTGCCTCCCCAATCAGCATGTGTATATGCACATAGGATAAAATCATTAGATTTTTCATACCACAATCCATAGTCCATTGTGCCTCTTAAATATCTCAGTATCCTTTTTACTACTGCATAATGTGATTCTCTAGGTTCAACTTGAAATCTTGCTACAATTCCAACTGAATGTGCTATATCAGGTCTTGTATGTGTCAAGTACTGCAATCCTCCAATCATAGATCTTTACTTCTTTTGTTCAACTGTAGGAGTCTCATCTGTGCTAGATAATTTATGTCTAGTTACCATAGGTGTTCCAACTGGTTTTCAGTTTGCCATTCCAAATCTCTTTAACAAATCATTCAAGTACTTTGTTTGGCTTACAAAGATACCATCACTATTCTATGTTATCTGTAATCCCAAAAAGTATTTCATTTCACCAATCATACTCATTTCAAATTCAATTTTCATTTCATCAGCAAATTTATCACTAGCTTCATCTTCTCCTCCAAAAATAATGTCATCAACAAAAATAACTATAATTAACAAACCATTTTCAATTTATTTTGTGTATAGGTTACTATCAACTGTTCCTTTTGTAAATCCCAATTTTAACAAATACTTATCCAATCTTGCATACCAAGTTCTAGGTGCTTGTTTTAGTCCATATAAGGCTTTCTTCAATTTACATACCATGTCTCCTTCTTGAGTCAAAGGAAAACCTTCAGGCTGCTCAATGTAGACTTCTTCTTCGAATTCTCCATTCAAAAATGTTGACTTCACATCCATCTAATAAACTTTGAATTTCTTAAAAGCTGCATAGGCCAAAAATAGCTTCAATTATTGCTACTGGTGCAAAAGTTTCTTCATAGTCAATTCCTTCTTGTTGTGAGTATCCTTTACATACCAATCTTGCTTTGTTTCTTACTACTTCTCCTTGTTCATTCATCTTGTTTCTGAATACCAATTTAGTTCCAATAACATTCTTATCTTTAGGTCTAGGGACCAATTCCCATGTCTTGTTCTTTTCAATTTGATCTAGTTCTTCTTTCATAGCTTTAATCCAATGTTCATCTTCACAAGCTTCACTAGTATATTTAGGTTCAATTTGAGAAATCAAACATAATTGTTCTTGTACCTTATTTCAAGTTAGAACTCCTCTATCTATGCTTCCAATAATCTACTCAATAGGATGATTCCTTGATAAGTTCCTGTTAGGTGTCACTATCTCAGATCTCACTTCAGGTGTTTGTTCTTCAATGATTTCACTATGGCTTTCATTCAACAATTCACTATTAGTTTCATAGAATAATTCAGTAGTTTTAGTGTTAGGTTTAGGATGAGTTCCTTCTTCAGATTCATAATCAAGCATTCTTTCCTAAATTTTAAACTTTTCATCAACTTTAACATTTGCACTCTCAACAATAGTCTTAGTTCTCTTGTTATAACATCTATAAGCTTTTCTCTTCAAAGAATATCCAAGAAATATACCTTCATCACTTCTACCATCAAACTTTCCAATATCATCATCTCTCTTTATATAATATTTGCTTCCAAAACTTCTAAAATACTTAACTAAGGGTGCATGTCCAAACCATAATTCATAGGGTGTCTTATCTATGTCTACTCTGATTTGTACTCTGTTCATTGTATATACTATTGTGTTTACCACTTCTCTCTAGAATATCTTCTCTAAATCATTCTCAAATAACATAGCTCTTGCTTCTTTAGTCACTGATATGTTTCTTCTTTCTGCAATACCATTTTGTTCAGGTGTTCTAGGGGCTGAAAACTGTCTCTTAATACCATTCACTTCACAAAAGGTGTTAAACTCTCTAGAAGTAAATTCTCCACCTCTATCAGATCTCAAAAATTTAATTTTCATTCCGGATTCATTCTCAACTTTATTCTTAATGATCTTAAACTTATCAAATGCTTCAGACTTTTCTTTAAGAAATGCAATCCACATCATTCTTGTAAAATCATCAACAAGAATCATAAAATACCTTTCTCCATAGAATCCTCTAGTCCTTGTAGGATCGCTCAAATCTGTATGAACAATCTTCAACTTCTTTGTAGATGTAAACTTCTTACTGGGAAATTAACTTCTCTTCTATTTTGCCATCACACATTCCTTGCACATCATGTTAGTAGGCTTCATAATTTTAGGCAAATCTCTTACTGCAAGTTTAGTACTTATTTTCACAATGTTATCAAAATTTATATGACAAAATCTTCTATGCCATAACCAACTATCATCAATCTTAGTAATCAAACATGTCATCTTAGTCGGATTCAACTGAAATACATTACCTTTGGTTCTAGATCCAATTCCAATCAAATTTCCATCTTTATCTTTTATCACACAAGTTTTCTCAGTAAACCAAACTTGATATCCCTTATCAACTATCTATCCAACACTCAAAAGACTATGTTTCAAACCATCCACAAAGTAAACATCATTAGTATTAGTCTTTCCATCAAGAGTAATAGATCCTATACCTTTAATCAAACAACGTGCATTGTTTCCAACTCTAACAACTCCTCCATCATAATTGTTAAACTTTATGAACTTTTGCATGTCTCCAGTCATATGATGTGAACTACCACTATCTATAATCCAATCAGCTTTCTTTTCAACTTGAGAAACTAGGGCTTTTTCTACCTTAACATCTCTTTCAAGATTTTCTTCTTTAATTGCTACGAATCTTATGTCATCATTATTCTCAGTATCACTTTCACTTAAATTCCTCTCTATACTAGCTTCAAGATCTTCATCATTAGCATAATAACATTCCTTAGATCTTCTAGGTTTGAAATTATTTTTGTACTTTTTAACTCTCCTAGGAAATTTAGATACAAAATGACCATATTCTTGACAAGTCCAACATTTAAAAATTTTCTTACCATCTGGGTCTCTCTTCACAAGTAAGGCAATACCTTCTTCAATCTTTCTACCTTCTTTATTTCTAGATCTGTTGCTGCCAGCATAATCTCCATTCACACTAATGCTTCTTGACAAATTAGGGTGAATACTAAGAGCACTGAATGTTGTCTCCAGTCTAGGAAAATCTCCCGATAACCTCAAGTTCATTTCTGCTGCTTCCAATCTTCCAAGAAGAGTCTCTCTTGTAAAGTTCAAAGTACAAGGTATAACTTGTTCAATCATCTATGTTGTCTTCTTAAATGTAGGAGTCAATGTCCTCATAATTTTCCATATAACTTTATTTTTAGTCTTTATTCCTCCATAAGATTTTATGCCTACAATAATTTATGACATTCTACCAATATAGCTTCTAACAGATTCATCTTCCATCATTCTTATATCTTCAAATGCACATATCCAATTATGTAATCTAACTTTCTTTGCATGTTCATCACCTTCAAAAGTAGAGTGTAAAGCTTTCCAAATTTCATGAGATGTTTTCAAATATTTTACCTTACTATACTCATTCTCTGGAAGGGCTATCAAAAGTGCTTCTCTAGAAAGTGTGTTACACATGAATAGATCTCTCTCATTATTAGAACATGTTTCAAGATTATCCTCATCAATGATAGTCTTCTCATTCTTTGTATTCAACCTATAACCTGGTCCTAAACATAGTAGACGTGTCTTCATCTTTTATTTCCAGCTATCAAAATTCACTCCATCAAACTTAGGGCTTTCTTTCCTAAAATTCACCATGGATCTCCTTAAGCTGCTAAACTTTTCTTTCAAGGACTTGCCGCTCTAATAGCAATTGTTAGAAATTAAAGTCCACCAAGATAACTAAGAGGGGGGGTCAATCAGTTATCTGATAGATATAAATTTTATCAACTTCAATAGATTTTAACCATGTAAGCATTATAATTACCAACCATAGAAAGATATTCACACACAATAACACAATGACACAAGATATGTTGACTAGGGAACCTCTTGATCAAAGATTAAACCCCGGTGGGAACAATGCCCACAAAAGATGCACTAATATGAATATTCCTTGTAAAAGGATGGACTCCGTTAGGATTCTTATGAAATACATTCAGTACATATGAATCCATGTTAGGAGATTTTGAATCCCTACTAAAATATTCTAACTCTGTTAGGAGTTATGGAAGACAGAAGGACCCACTGCCGAAACAGCTTCAATGGAAAGATCATTGAACACACCACCAACTGATCTCTAGATTATTCAATAGAATAATATCAAATCATTACTAATCTCAACAATATGTTACCTCATCTTTGACTGTACCAAACTGCACTCACTGCTACACCAGATCTCAATTTCATATCTATGTACCTCGCATGTCTTCCTTCATAAATTCACTTTCATAATCTTTCACTTTTCCAATTCAATTCATCTCTATGTCTCTATCTCTCATACAACAAGGAAAAACATTCCTTCCTTTATACCACACTCAATTAATTACAAATGAGTCAGCATCCAATTACAAAATAAAAGTTTTCACATGTTACATCAAAATTACACAAAACTGTTAGCTTCCAATTAGAATAATTCTTCACTCGTGTGACCTCAAAGTTTGCACTATCATCCACATCACTATCAACATGTCTTCAACTTCTCTTTAACTATACAAAACCAAATTTCATCCCGATTAGGAGATATCATCCGATTTCCACAAACCACTACTCAGGAACACTGCTTGAATACTGCTTCCACCAAAATGCTCATAACTTCCATGAATAAATGAATTACTATCTGCACTCTTAACTATGAACATATAACATATCAAATAGTAAATTATCAACATCACATAGCTTGATCTATAATATCCCACTTGCGCTAATCAAAACATTGTCTGTTCCTCTGCTAATCTCCAATAGATCACTGTGTTGACATCAATGACAATCATAGTCATGAATGTAACAAAAACTTCTATAGAATGGCTTCTAATACTCCCATAGGATATATTAAGCATTCATTCCTAACATCTTCCTCCTATTTTTTTTCTCTTCTTTCTCTCCTTCTCAAAATGAGAGGAAAATGCTTCCTTATATACTAGTCTAGGACACCAACTTCTAGAGAGGCTAACATATGAGAAATAAATTCCAATTAGGCTCACCCCCTTAAAAGTGGACCTAAATTAGATATCCTTTAAGATTCACCACTTCAAAGCCTGAAGCAGCTGACCCAGATGCAGGAAAAAGAACTTTTGAGTCTCCCCCCACATCTAGCACACTTTCCAATGAAAAAAGGGGACCTAGGTCAAGGTTGAGGTCAACCCTAACCTAGGTTAGGGTTGAGTTAAACCTTGACCCAAGGGATTAACACCCCTGGAAAATATGCCAGGTGGGGAAAGCAGTTCCTAGAGAGGCCCAATCAAGTTCCTAAACAGGCACAGAAGATGGAAAAAGGGAAAAAAATTAGAGGACAACATGATAATAGCCCAAAACACCCCCTAAGGAGGGCTAAATAGTATTAACATGGAAGTGCTTCTATTTTAAGATGATACATTAAGCCCCCACTTTAGCGAGAGTATGGAAATTGAACATACTTGCGGTAAAGTTAGAAGAAAGACTCCAATGGACTGCAATGAGGTAGAACATCAGTTAGTTAAGGACATGAGCCCCCGGGCCAAGGATTCTAACTTGACATACACACACAAGGGTACAAAAAAAAAGATAAAACAAAGACAAAGCTAAAAGACACAAAAAAGATGGGTTAGTACAAAAACAAACCCAAATCAACTAGCAAATGAAACCTTGCTAATAAATGCTTTCTATACTAATATCATATTTGGAAAGCTATCATAAAAGTATAAATGACTAAATAAGAAAGACAAGAGAAACACTATAAATAACATAGCTTCATGATCTAATCCTACTAGCATGAAATTGAAAGAGAGAAAAGAGAGAGTGATTACCTCGCCCAATAAGATGCCTACCTTACCATGAGTCACCAAGGAGGGAGAGCCCAACAGGTAGTCAAACCTAATAGTTCATCCATAAACTATGCTTTATAGTTGTAATGCATCTTCTGGTGGCTTTTAGAATACCCATAGATCCACATTCTTGTATCACTATGGAATATAAAATGCATGTCTCTTCAAGATTTAGCAACTTATGTGCATTACCTTCTGAGGATTTAGCATATTTGAAATTGAAAATGTGTGTCTTGTTCAAGATTTAGCAACTTATGTGCATTACCTTCTAAGGATTTAGCATATTTGAAATTGAAAATGCGTGTCTTCTTCAAGATTTAGCAACTAATGTGCGTTACCTTCCAAGGATTTAGCAAAAATGAAAATGTGTGTCTCTTCAAGATTGACCAACTTATGTGTGTTACCTTTCGAGGATTTAGCATGTTGTAAAATGTAAACTATAGTATAAGGAAGACCCTATATATGCCCCCTCCTTATCATGGCTACCTAATAGATAGGATAAGGAAGAGAAGGAGGATACCTACTTCACAAATTAAGGAGATATCCTATTAACAACAATGTACACTATATTCTTAGCAAAGAGTATTGACCCTTACATTGAAGAGCATAGATAATCATGAAAAAGGATATGTCACTTTTGGAAAAAGGATCCTCAAAGAGAAAGAGATCTTATGAACAATACCCCCACCATAGAGGAGTGCTTTGGATAAAATATCATCTTTCAAAGAAAAGAAAAGAGAGATCAAAGATTCAATCATCAAGCCCCCTGCGATCAAGAGGAAGAGGAATCTTGGAACGAAGGAAGAAAACTCTAACCCCAAAGCAAGGAAAAGATTTTATAAAGAACATAATTTTCAAAATAAAGAAGAGGTGATGACCTAGGACAAAAACCTCTCACATAAAAGGATATCCATAGCTAAAACATCAGTCAGTATAAGGAAATAATATTTTATAATAAACAAATGCCACTAAGCTAAGGAAAGTAGATGCCTAGACAGAGAGAAAGAAGGAAAACCTTACCCCTAGGGATGAAAGCAAGGGATATACAAAGATATGCCATAACAAAGAGATATATTTGCAAAAAAAAATGTCTTTAGAAAAGATATCATGAATACTAGAAGAGAGCTATGGATGATTATGAGCAAAGGAAAGATGTCATAATACAAAACCATAGGGATAAAATAGAGAAAGAATAACCAATTAAGCTGAAAAATAAATACATGCTAAGAGCATAATGGATCTTAGAAAAATGAAGAAATACCTCTTTCCCCCCAGTCTAGAGACAAGAGCAGAAAAGATCTATATTATAGAATAATGAGGGGTATTCCCCGTATGGAAATTATGAAGAAATTGTAAAACTTCACGAGAGTGAAATATAATTCCTAAAGCATCTCTTTCACTAACATACATCTTGAAATGCACATAATAAGAAATTAAATGTGTATTACTATAGTGAAAAGGACATTTTTACTTGGAGAGAGTATCTTTTAGCATAGGTTTAAAGATTTCTTTCTTAGAATTCATTAGCTAAACATACACCTCCTTAGCCACATCTTGAGGGGTATCAGGGTAATCTAAGGAAGGTGTTGGAAGAAGAACATGAAGAGGAGGGTGATGATCAGAATCAACCACCTTAAATTGAGATAGTGAAAAGCCAAGACCACGCATATCTTGTTTAGGGGATAGATGAACCGGATATTTAATACCTTGTTCATTAACACCAATCCTTAAACCCTTATAACCTTGTTTAGCCATCATATTGTATCATGTAGTGTACATATCTTGTAAAGCTTCTACAGGAGGTGATTGTTTAAGGTGATCATGACAAAATGTTGTGTAAGGTGGAATGATAAGTTTAGAAGAAGTTTATTTTCTCTCCCCTTTAATATCATCATGGATCAGATAAGAAGGGGAATGATGCAAGGGTAGATGGGGAGAGGGGCCAAAGTCACACCCTAACTAGGTCCACCTTGTAGAGATCACACATGAAAGAAAAAAACACACAAGTGAGAGAGAATGCATATATCTTTCATATATTTATTCCAATTGATTGATTGATTTCAGGCTGTAAGGTATTTTTGGTTTAGGCTAGATATTACAATTCAAGTACAAAAGTCCTCCAACATGTGAGGATCTGCAACAATCTCTAATCTTCTAGCTTCTATCTTCTAACTAAACTACCCTCCTAAACTACAACCAAATATTACATTATATACAAGAGGCTACCAAACAAGTCAGCCTTCAAATCCACCATCAACAGAAGAAATGACTAGATCTAGGTCCACACACTTCCCAATGATAGATACCATCATTAAATCCATGACCATAATTAATGGCAAGAGTCAGCCTCAATAGGAAACTAAAATAAAAAACTCGGTAAGCAAGGATAATCGAGCACCAGAAAAGCATCACCGAGCACTAGGGAAAATAATCAAGTGCTAGAGAGATAACCGACCAACACCAGTAAACAAAGGAAACCAAGCAACACCGAACCAACTCGGTCAAAGAAGGAACTGAGTAACATAGGAAAATACAAACATGTTTTTGGTGACACAAGATTGCCAAGGACCCAAGATGCTCCTACATCAGACACTTGGGTTTATTTGAAAATGATTCTCTAAATCATGAAGAAGGTATGATCTGAGCTGCATCCAACTCAAATTGTGAAATCCATGAACTGTCTTCAATTGGTCTATTCTTCCACTATACCATATATTCCATATACTATTTTCCTCTTGTACTTTGCCAATTCTTTGCTCCAAAATCTTCTCAACTTCTTCTGTCTATTTCTTATGATAATCATTCGGTACTATCATTTCTTCATCTGACTCATGATACTCATACAAATCAGCAATGTTGAAAATAGGTGATATATCCATGTTATCAGGTAACTCAATCTCATAAGCATTTCCACTATCAAATCTCTTCAAAATCTTACAAGGTCCAAACTTCTTCATTTTCAGCTTCCCATATGTTCCAATAGGAAATCTATCTTTCTTCAAATGAACCATTACCTCATCACCAACATCAAAATTCTTATGTCTTCTTGATATATCAGCTTTGTCTTTGTATTTCTGATTACTTTTCTCCAACTTATACTTGACATCTTCATGCAATATCTTCATGTACTCAACAAACTTTACTCCTTCAACACTTCTCTTTCTTTCATCAGTAATATCCCTCAAATCTGATATACCTCTCAGTTGTATGCCATTTACAATCTCAAAAGGTGTTTTTCTAGTACTCCTATTCACTAAATTATTGTATGCAAACTCTGCTTGTGCCAACATAGAATCCCAATTACTCAGTGTGTCTCCAACTAAACATCTCAAAATATTTCCCAAAATTTTGTTTACAACTTCTATCTATCCATCGGTCTGTGGGTGAAATGTAGAACTATATTTCAACTCGGTGCCAAACTTCCTCCAAAGGGTCTTCCAAAAGTATCCACCAAATTTACTGTCTCAGTCAGAGATAATACTCCTCAATAATCCATGCAATCTGATAATTTCCTTAAAGAAAATATCTTCTATATGTAGCATCTAATGTCTTTCTACAAGGTATAAAATGTGCCATTTTAGAAAATCTATCCACAACAACAAATATAGAATCATTAACTCTTACTATCTTCGGTAAGCCAAGAACAAAATCCATACTAATATCAATCCATGGTTTCTCAGGAACATAAATCGGTGTATACAATCTAGTATTCTGACTTACTCCTTTTGCAACTTGACAAATTCCACAACTTTGCACAAATTTCTAAGCATCTTTATACAATTGTGGCCAAAAGTATTTCTCCTTAAGAAAATTCAATGTTTTATCCATACCAAAATGTCCAGCCAAACCACTACTATGTTTTTCTTTTATCAAATAAGTTCTCATTGGTCCTCTCGGTATACACAATTGAATACCTTTAAACAACATACCTTCTTGAATGAAATATTCTTCCCATTTAGTACTCAACTAATCTGGAATAGATACTCTACACTTTCTGCATGGCTCAAAAAAATTAGGATCAAATTCATAAGAATATCTCATGTGATCAAAGCCAGGAACTTCAATTTTCATCTTGGTCATCAAAGATCTCCTTCTACTCAATGCATCAGCAACTTGGTTAGTGACTCCACTCTTATGCTTTATCACAAATGTATAACTCTGCAAATACTCAACCCATTTCATGTATCTAATTCAACTTATTCTGACTACCCAAATACTATAAACATTTAAGATCGGTATACAATACAAATTCACTCAGTATCAAATAATTTCTCCATTTCTTCGGTGCTTGAACAATAGCATAAAATTCTTGATCATACATAGCATATTGCCTTCTTGCATCATTCAAATTTTCACTAAAGAAAGCAATAGGTTTACCTTCTTGACTCAACATAGCTCCTATTGTACTTCCACTTGCATCACATTCCACTTGAAATACCTTATTGAAATTAGGCAATGCCAAAATAGGAAATTCAGCAACCTTCTACTTTAGAGTCTCAAAAATTTTATCAACTCCATGTGTCCACTTGAATTCTCTTTTATCTCCTCTCATAGTCTCAGTCATAGCATTATAAATTGAGCTAAAATTCCTAATGAAATTTTGGTAAAAACTTGTCAAACCATGAAATGATCCTACCTCACTAGCATTCTCAAGTGTAGGCCAATTCAAAAAAGCTTCAACCTTTTCAAGATACATCTTCAAACTGTCAGCTGAAATCACAAATCCCAAATACACAATCTCCTCTTTCATGAATGAACACTTTTTTAGATTTATCAGGAACTTTTCTTCTTTCAACCTTTGCAATACTTTTTTAACATGTAACAAATGTTCTTCTCTGGTCTTACTGAATATTAGAATATCATCAAGGTATAAAATCACAAATTTACCCAAGAATTTCTTCAAAACTTCATTCATCAACCTCATAAAAGTACTTGGTACATTAGTTAAACCAAAAGGCATAACCAACCACTGATACAAACCTTCTTTTTTATTGAAATTAGTCTTCCACTCATCACCTTCATTGATTCTAATTTGATGATACCCACTTTTAAAATCAATTTTGGTAAAATACTTTGCTCCATTCAAACTGTTATCTTGTTGATTTCTCTGGAATCAGTACACATTCTCCATTCTCCATTCTTCTTAGGTGCCAATACAGTAGGTACTATAAAAGGACTCAAACTTTCTCTGATCAAACATTTCTACAAAAATTCTTGAATCTATTAGTTCAATTCCTGATTCTCAGTAGGTTTCAACTGATGTGGTGTCTTATTTCATAAACTAGCTCCAAGTATTAGATCCATGCAATAATCAATGTTTCTCTTCAGTGGAAAACCATCAGGTAAATTATCAAAAATAATTTCACTGTACTCAGTGAGTAACTTATCAATCTCCTCAAGGACACTATCCTCTATTTTCTTACTCAGTTCGTTAGGAATCACAGCAAAACATACATCATTCTTCTTCAAATCCTTAACAAACTTTCTTCCTTCCATCAAACAAACCTTCACAGATGTGCAAACATTACTAACAGGTTATTCAATCATAGGTAACAATATTTGTCTTCTTCTATCAGCCCAAATAGTATATTTATGCAATCTCCCTTCATATATAGCATGTCTATCATATTGCCAAGGTCTACCCAACAAAATATGACAACAATCCATAGGCATGATATCACATAACACCTTATCATAGTACTTTCCAATTTTCAAATTCACATAACATTGTTCACTTACCAAGAGTGTATGCTCATCTTTGATCCATGAAATTTGATAGGGCTTGGGATGTTCCAACCTTTTCAACTGTAACTTTGTGACCATTTCCTCAGATGCCAGATTCTCTGAGCTACCACTATCAATGATTACCTTCCAAATTTCATCAGAAACTCTACATCTGGTCTTGAACAAACTTTTCCTTACCAGATCTTCCTTATTACTTTCACTCCAAAGTGCTCTCCTTACCATCAAGTTCTTTTCCTTCTCGGGTTCATTCGGTGACTCTTCTTGCACCAAAGCATTTCTACTGCTACCAACCTTCTTACTTGCATGTGTACACTCAAATTATCTATGTCCTTCTTCTCCATAATTTAACAAGTTCCTCGGAAACCACCTCTATTATAACCACCTCGGTAGTTATTGCCTCAACCTCTAGATGAACTTTCACCTTTCCACTCGGTCTTGCTTTTATCTAGATTTGTCTTTTTAGGTTCAAATCTATTGTTTTCACCATAAGATCTACCTCTTCCTCTAGGGAATCTACCACCTCTACCTCTTTGTCTTGCTGGCATTTTTATATTTTCACCAAGGAATATATTCAATCAAGAGATCTAACAAAACTAAGCATAGGGTATGAATAAATAAACAAGAAGGAAGATAATACCTAGATTGTAACTCAGAGATCCATCCTTCGAGTCTTTAAAATATTATCCTTCATATTCTTCTAGATCTGCCCTAATTTGTCCATCTAGGGTTGCTTCAGATTTTCCTTTAATTCACTCCAGTTTTGCCTTAAATCGCTGCTCCTATGGTTGCTACAAATTTTCCCATCTCTGCTGAAAATTCGCTGCTACAAATTCACCCATCTCTGCTGCAAATTTACTACTTTTAGGGCTGACATAATTTTCCCTTAATGGCTACATGAATTTTCCCTAGATCTGCTATAAATCTACCTTCTAATTCACCTTCCAATCAGATATAAATCACAGACTTGGAGAGAAGCACATAGATAGACTTGAGGTCTTCATCCTTATGAAAACTACCTACGTTGTTGCATTCAATGAAACTCAAAGTCAGACGTAGTTTTGATTCTTATTTCTTTCTTCTATCATTCTCCAAGTCGCTCTTATATATGAGCAATTAAGATAAAACCCTTGGCCTCCAAGTTGGCCAACTTGGGCCCATAATAAATAATAATCTTATATTTATTATTATCTTAATTACAACTTGGGCCCTCCAAATATTAAATCAATCTTCAAATAAATAATAAATAACTCCTTTATTTATTATTATATATTATTATTATAATGACAACTTTGGCCCTCCCAACTATAGATTAATTAAATCATTATAGATAAACAATAGATAATAAATATCCCTTATTTATTATCATTATTTAAATCATTTATAATAAATATATCTCCATATATTTATTATATATATTTCCAATTATCCAATTGGTTGATCTTTTCCGTAAAGGCCAAAATATCAAAACTCCCTCTTGGACTTGAGGAAAAGATCAACTCAATGATCTCCCTCTATCACCCTTGATAGAAAAGCCAAATATATCTATCTTCAAGATATGATAAGAACACATATGTTCTTCAACATCCATTCATCATAGCCATGTTGGATTCCTTATCCAATGGTATCATAGATTTCACATCTATGAAGGTAGATCCCTATCTACCAACCATAAGTCACATATGTATATCAACATTTGACTTCATAATGTTATCTATCCTATTGTGGGTTTATCTGGCCCACAAGAATATCAAGCCCATGATATTCAAGATAACATTAAGTCACCAAAGTAACAACATCAAGTCCATGATGTTTTACTATCCAGATGTGGATTTCTCAGATCCATGAGTCCCATGACTCAAGAGTTTAGAATTTCAACTCTATGATATTCATGGTATCATCAAGTCCATGATGCATACCATCCAATTTTGTGGATAACTAAGTCCATGAGTCATCTTGACTCAATAGTTTAGAATATCAACTCTATGATATTAATGGTATCATCAAGTCCATGATGTTACCAAATACTCAATTGTGGATCCCTGATCCATGAGTCTCCAAGACTCAAAGTATATCAACTCCATGATATCCAGAGCATTGGTCTAATGAATATCAAGTCCATGATATTCACCAAATGCTCAAAGCAATGGTATTTTGACATCAAATCCATGATGTCTCACCAATTTCTCAGAGTAATGGTCTTTTGACATCAAATCCATGATGTCTCACCAATTACTAAGTAATGGATCCCTAATCCATGCGAATGTGGATCCCTGATCCACAAGATATCAAATCCATGATATCCTCAAGCATTGGTCTAACGAATATCAAATCCATGATATTCACCAAGTGCTCGGAGCAATGGTCTTTTGACATCAAATCCATGATGTCTCACCAATTGCTCGGAGTAATGGTCTTTTGACATCAAATCCATGATGTCTCACCAATTACTCAACAATGGATCCCCAATCCACGTGAATGTGGATCCCTGATCTAGAAGATATCAAATCCATGATATTCATAAGAAATAAGTTAGCCATATGCATAGATGTAATCTCATAAACACAATCTTATCTTACAATTTTTTATCATATAAACAAATCTTATCTCATGAACAAGCATAAGAGTAACAACTATGATCAAATAAAGTGGTCACACATAGATCCATATAATCTCAGTCATATGAAGTATGATCCATTCATACACAATAATCCAATAAAGTATGCTTCATCCATACATGCTAAGGTATGCAATAGGTAAATTAGGTATTTTTCTTACATACATGCTAAAGTATACAATGTGTAGTAGTTCTCTCATAGAACAAGCATAAATCAGCAAGGAAGGCATACTTAAATTAATCCAAATAGATATCTCTTTATGTTACCACAGCTATAACTAAAACAAAATCTATAATACATACCAGATTATATCATTTGTCCAATGTCAATGTAAAGACCAACACAAGCCAATGTTGTCAGTGTACAAAAGTACTTCCTTCAGATTCATAAGCAGTTAAGCAGTTATGTATGTCATAATTATAGACTCAGTCATAATAGTTAGGAAGGATATTCTATCATAAGCCAAGTATTATGAACCAGCCAATATGTAAATATAGCATATGCAAGTGCTAATCAATGCAAATGTCAATGACCCAGTCAATATGCTAAATGGAAATGTTTAATGAATCAATCATATGATGCTAATGAACTAGCTAATGATCCTATAAGCCATGATTATCTTACACATGTAAGAGGGATAGGAAAGTGATCCCATGATCAAACTCCATCTTAATCTAGATTCCCTCCAAGGTATTCAACCTTAATGCAATATTTAGCCCTACTTTCATATTTACAACCAATTTAAGCCAAACCCGCGGTTGCCTTAGTTTTGAAATAGTTAGACTAAAATTCCTAAATCTGAAATGGATCTTTCTTCTACCATAGCTCTGATACCATGTAGGAATTTTTATATTTTCACCAAGGAATATATTCAATCAAGAGATCTAACAAAACTAAGCATAGGGTATGAATAAATAAACAAGAAGGAAGCTAATACCCAGATTGTAACTCAGAGATCTGTCCTTGGAGTCTTTAAAATTTGATCCTTCATATTCTTCTAGATCTACCCTAATTTTTCCATGTAGGGTTGCTTCAAATCTACCTTTAATTCACTCCAGTTCTGCCTTAAATCACTTCTCCAAGGGTTGCTACAAATTCGTCCATCTCTGCTGCAAATTCACTACTCCTAGGGCTGCTACAAATTCGCCCATCTCTACTGCAAATTTGCTACTACAAATTCACCATGTTGCCTTATTTGCTCTACTTTCTCTTCCTGCTATTTTGTTTTTACCCTCTCATTCTCCAATTCTTTCTTTAAGTTATTGGTTGCATGTCCTGCATTCTCCAATTTTTTGTATAAACTTAATGAAGAGGCTTTTTCATCCTTAAATTTTTTTTCGCTCTGTTCCAATTTTTCCCTCAGAATTTTCAGTTTTGCATCCATATGTTCTTGTTGTCCAATTACTTCTTTAGACGATGATTTTTTTATCCTTCTCTATAATTCTTTGCACCTATTTTCTGTTGCTTTCTCAGTTGCCTTTACATTTTCTAGGTCTGCCTTTAGCTTATCTATTGTGCCCTGAAGCTTTCCTTTCTCTCTCTCCAACTTCATCAGTGAGCTGTACACCACTTGGTTGGTCATTTTTGACACATTTATCTTTTCCACATTTTTAATTTTGGATAAATCCATTTGGAGGGTGCTAACTTGAAATTGAGATGGATCTAACTGACTCTCTAGTGGATTGTTATCTCTAGCTGGGGGCATAATAACCATGAATTCCATCATATATTTATTTGGGTCATATGTGGGAAATAACCTATTGGATGTAGGTTCTGCATCATGAGCTACAGCAACTACTTCCATCTTCATTTTCTTACTATTTTCTCTATTCCTATTTTTGGATTGTTCATAGTTAGTTACAAAATCATTGTAACGAAAATTAGGGTTTTGTGACACAACTAAATGTTTGAATGGTGAAATAGTACTTGCACTAATGTACGAGCTTCCACCTATGTTGCCTGTGGTTCTGCTAATTCCACCATGAGGATTAGCAACACCCTGACCCATTACAAGGGGATTTTTTGGACTATTCTGAGGGTTTTGTCCTGAAGGTTGGGAAATTGTTGGACTCACGGTCACCATTGGAATTATTGTACTAATACTTGTAGTTGTCATAAACTTTTGCTTCTTTACCCTACCTTGATCTCTGGGAACATTTGTTTTCATGTCTATCTGTAATGTCCTTTTTGGACCACTAGTTGTAGTTGTACCCATGATATCCACAGTTGTGGGAGTGGCAATTGATTGAGATTGAATCTGAGTGCTTGCAACAGTTGGAACTATATTTGAAGCTGGAACTAATGGAATTGACTGAGTTGATGAATGTGATGATTGAACTCCAAGCCCAAGGCCTGGTTTCGCACCATGTTTTGGTGGAGCTAGTGGGTCAAGTACAGACCAAACCCCTTATCCACTGGGACCCAAACCACCAATACCTTGGTAGCCCATTTTTTGTATAATATCTACCCCTTTGGTATATTTATCTTTTGTAGACTTCTCAAGTCCTCTACTAATTGTGGGATTCACACTAGATGTGGGATCCATAGAGTCCTGGTCATAGTCATCATCATCAATGACATTTGCTTTAGCTAGATGCTCCTTATTCCACAAGTCGTTAAACATTTTATCCTCTTCCACCTCATAAAGATCTTTAGAGGTCTTTGGCTCACTGAGATTCTTCCTCATTTCCCAAAAATCTTGAATTTTGGTTCAAGTCCAATTATCATCCATACATTCATCCATTAGGTCATTTGGAATAGATTTTGTAGATGGTTGAGCAGCTTTCTGGTAGAAATTGTACAATGTCATGGCCTACACTTTTCCTTTCTGTTTGTGCAATGCCATAATTTGTGATGACAATTCCTCTAGGAATTAACTTTTGAGTCTCCCCCCACATCTCACACACTTTCCAATGAAAAGGGGGACCTGGGTCAAGGTCAACGTCATGGTCAACCTTGACCTTAGGGGTTAAGACCCTTTGAAAATATGCCAAGTGGGGAAAGCAGTTCCCAGAGAGGCCCAATCAGGGTCCTAAACAGGTACAGAAGATGGAAAATGGGTAGAAATTAGAGGACAACATGATAATGGCCCAAAACACCCCCTAAGGAGGGCTAAAAATTATTAACATGGAAGTGCTTCCATTTTATGATGATACATAGTATTGATTCACAGACTTGTGTGTTCCCAAATTACCTCTCAAAAAATGAGATGTTATTTTATGTCAAAAAACATCAGAAGCATTCAAAAACCCTTAGATAAATAGAAGTAAGAAAAAATAATTTATTTTCTAATGTGGCAACAAGCCATGTTAAATAAGAAATTAGGTAGCAAAGGAAAAAAAACCTAAACAAGATTAGCTGGTAAATAAAAAGAAACAACTTGAAGAGGTGAGTGCATCGAGGAATAGTTCAAACATATTCGATGCAGTTGAGGATGATTCTCTAGTACCATCTGAATGGACAATTCTAAATCTAAGCATACCAATATTGAATCCCACTATGTGGATTTTCTATGCCAAGGTGGGGATGAAACACAAGTTTATAAACTATGCTTGAAATGTGTGGGACCATGTTGTGTCTTATCTTTTGAGAATCGATAAGGTCTGTGTATATCCATAAGGAGGAGATGCTCAACAATGTTAGGAGCTCACCAAATATTTTGAGAGGTGGATGAATTGTGAACTTGATCATCATGGTTGGTTTGCATACATAAGATTTGAATCTCTATTCTGATTATTGGGAAACCAGAGTCCTTAAGGCTCCCAAATTTATCGGTTATTTTGATTGACTGTAGATTGTGGATTTTAGCTTGATTCACCCAATTGGTTGGAACTCTCTTGAATTTTAGTATTATCTAATTGTTGGCCCCATTTGGATAGTTTTCATTTCTATTTCATCACAATATAACTTCATCCCTAATTCTCCCTCTCACGAGCTATGTTATCATAAAGCATGAAATACTAAATTGTGTGGTGTACAAAATTGTGTGTTTCAGGGCAAGAGATCTGAGTATTCCAATACCAAATTTGTGATTTTTTGACTTTTTAAGTTTTACTAAAAGATGTTGGGATTTGTATTAGGAAATTCCATGGAGGAACAGGGGAATCAAAATTATTATCAAAGTTGTCCACTACAAGTTGATCCCATGACTCCAGGGGTGAAGAATATGAAATCCAAGTTTGATATTGATTCATTGAGTCCCACTGATCACAACAGTCTACAACATCATCACAATAAAAAGCATGAGAATGGAGGCTCTAGGAATAAGAATGTGTCTATCAGTATAGAAGAGATGTATGAAAAAAATTTACAGATGAAGAGCTTGGGCAATGCTACCCCCTTCTAGGATGACATCATCTGAAGAATGTGAGGTTGAGAATTTGGGAATTGAATCTGAACTATAGGAGATGTTGGAGGAGATGGTTTTGGGAATAAAAAATACTAGATTTGGCCTGATTCTAGAGGGTATTTTATATGGCCAATGATGACTGCTAACTTGGCAGTATGGAAGAATTTGAAAGAACTATGAAATGGTTATGATGTAGGGAGAATTGTTAACCAATTGTTGATGGAAATTTGATTGTTACAAAGTGTTGCAGCTTCAGGTATAATTGTTTCATGTGATGTTTGGTATCATTTTTCAGATTTTTTTTTGATACCATGAATAGTTTGGTGCCACACTACAATGGGAGTTTTGATTTGGTAGTAATAATTTTTTTTGTCATTAGATAGTTCCAGCAAAAACTTTAGTGGCGATTATTCACCATTTGGTGAATGTCGCTTATCACCGACCCCTAATTTGGCAAATATATTGGCCATATGGGAATGATCATATTGCCCCGCATTTATGAAAATTGGGCCCAATGCCTAGGATCATCACCAATTGGTTTATGAAAATTGGGTCCAATGCTCGGGATCATCGCCAATGGCATATAATTTTTGGGCACAATATATTTTTAACATTCGACTATAATTTCAAAGTGGCCCTAAATGGACGGCCTACATTCGCTAATAGTTATATATATTTTTTTTAGGCAGACCCAACTTCGCCAACCATTTTACGGATGTGTGTCTCAAACTGATGGATTTTCACCAACTTTATTAATCATACCAAGGTATTGGACGACTCATAATCACCTAGGATATAACACGACATGTTATAATTATGCGGGCTTCGCCAAATATTTAGACACCGACCTAGTACCTCCTGCATAATTCACCAAAAAAGATTAATATAAATACATTCATACATCAATGTTATTGTACACAATTTGGATTGGTTCAATTTAATTGATAGCGAAGTTCAAACTATTGAGTCTTGACTGCTTTGGCGAGTCACGACTGTGATTGAATTTGAGGCAAAGGTAAGTGATTATTATTCTACGACTATGTAAACATTGTATAGTATAGTTCTATTGTCATTTGTCACTTCAACAAGTAAATATTTTTTTTACATTTTTTTTTCACTGGTAGGCTGGTAGCCTTTATTTCATTGAAGAATCGAGATGTCGAACAAGAATAAGGGTAAGGCTCTGGCATATAGGGAAAGCCAAGAGAGGCCAACAAAATGTAGAACCTTATCATCATACTTTGGTTATGGTGTTGGAAATGTTTATGGCCAAAATTGAAAAGCTACTTCATCACAAGAAGATTTTCAAGATTCACAACCTGAGGCTGAACCTTCACGACATATTGAAGAAGTTAGCAAACCTGATAGCTTAGGTCATGATGAACTTGAAGAATATTTTTAGTTAAATACCTAGAGTGTCCATAATGATATAATTGACTTGGATAAGACTGAGAATGTCAGAGAAGATGATGGTGCAGGGAAGAAAAGAAAATACAAATCAAAGAATGATAGAATGTGGGATCTGTCAAGGAATTTTCAAATAGAATGGGTGTCAAAGTATCCATTCATTGAACCAGTGGATAATCCAATTGAAGGGGATCCTCTGGTAGAATGTAGATGTAAGATTTGTAGTGAGATAAATAAGAGGGAAAAGAGGTTGTAGCTAAAAATAGACACCATAAAGAAGCATATAGGTAAATTTTACGAAAAGAAAACCATAGATGGAGTTCAAAAATCAGTGATAAGATGGAAAACAAAGGAGGAATCTCACCATGTTAGGAATGCAGAATTATATGAATTTCAACATAATATAAATATGAAGCCTGGTGAAGTTAAAGGCTCTATTGAAGCTTATTTTGGAAAAGCATTGGAAGTAGAACTAATGGGAAAAGTTGTTCAGTTAAGTGTTGTGTTTAATATTTTGAGCAGAGGGTGTCCTATGATAGACTACCCATCATTGATTGTTTTATTACACTTTCTAAAAGTTTGTAACTATCCTAACAATCATTGGTCAGTAAACGATGGATGGGAATGGACAAGTTGTCTTGCCAAGGTTGAAAAAGAGGATCTAAAGGCAAAAATTAAAGAGTCAAATTTTATTGCATTTTCTTTAGATGAGGTTACAGCAGTAGACAATACTTCCTGGGTATGCATGTGATGCAGGAGCATCCTTGGTGTAAGAGCAATCTTGCATCACCCAAAAATATTTCTATTTTTTATATTCAATAAGGGTTATTTTGTGCAGAGCTGCTATTTATGGAAAGTTACTATTTTTGGTAATTTTCGTATGTGCTCAGAATGATCTGATTTCTTTCTTGGAGGTTCATTTTTGTCATATAAGTCTGCCAGTAAAGTTTCATTGCCAGATCAAGTGTATATTGGAAGATATTGAAGATTTTCGGTATTGGCAGCAGGGTACAGAAACTTTGAACTCAGTTTTGAAGGCTTTAGAGGACCCGGATGAGGTCGAAAATTTGGGTGACAAGCGCTTGCACCGGTCAAGCCTGTAGAGCACTTCGTGGCATTTCTGAAATGGGGTTATAATAGCCGATCGGGTCAACTGGTGATGACTTATGGTCTTCGGAAGTTGGGCCACCTGAAATGGCGAAAAATAATTTTCTTCAAAATTTCTGTTCGGGTTTCAAAGGTTATCTTGAGCCGACTATGATGTAATGAAATGTAAAATAAAATAATTCTAAGTTTGGTCGGCCTTATTGGCTAAAATTCTGGAACCTTCCCAGGTGGTGGAAAATTACCTATATAAGGAAGGCTGTATTATTGTCTTAGGCAGTTCAGAATAGTTCTGGGTAGTAGATCTGGGTAATAGCTCGAGGCTTTGTCCTACAGAATATTGTAAGGGAATGCCCATGTGGCTTTGCATATTGTAATTCTGAAAGTTTGTAATTCCACATTTGTGGAGATAATAAGAAGCCAATTTTCTGTTCTTGCATATTGTTGTTGTTTCTCTTTTTCTGTTATGTGTTTGTGGTATTAAGGGGAGCACCCTTCATCAAGTGGTATCAGAGCAGGAGTTCTTGAGTGTATAAACAGATCACCGACCGTGAGGCAGTTTGCACCAGGACCGTGGCTAGGGTTTCAGCACGCATCGCGAAAATGCCTCCACGAAGGGAACGTGGCGGAAGAGCTGGTGTTGTAACACCTGAGGTTAGAGAGCTGTAGAGACAAGTGTGAGCATTGCAAAAAGAGATTCATAGAGGAATGAATCTTAATGTCAGAGATGAAAGTGAGGATGAAGCCGAAGAAGAATATCAAGAAGGAGAAGTCGAAATTGTGAACCAGGAGGAAGAAAGACTTTTTCGGGCGATTTCCAAGATTGGAAAAAGACCTAAGATTGAGGTTCCTACATTTTCTGGAAATCTTAACCCAGACGAATTGATCGACTGGATCAATGAATGTGAGGAGTATTTTGAGTATGAAGATGTTGAGGATCCTGATAGGGTCAAATTTGCGAAGGCCAGACTGAAAGGTCATGCGAAGATCTGGTGGCAAGAAATTCAATTAGAGCGAAATAGAAGAGGGAAAGATAAAATCACAAGATGGGATCGGATGGTGGAAAAATTGAAGTGACAGTTCATTCCTGTTGATTATGAGCTTGACCTACTGAAGAAAATGCAAAGTTTGAAGCAAGCAGGAAAATCTGTTCAGGAGTATACAGATGAGTTCTATCGACTGCTCATCAGAAGAGGCCATGCCGAAGCTGATAAGGAGAAAGTTGCCCGATACCTTAACGGGTTAAGGCCAAGCATTCAAGAGGAGTTGAATCTGGTTCGAATGAGCAGTATTGAGGAGGCATACCAATTTACCGTAAAAGTAGAGGAAAAGCTGAACAAGAAGTTCGAGAGCAGACAAAACGGAAGAGGTCACAGTGGACGATCTGGTGGACGGTCATATGGTGGCCGAAATGAACATCCGAAAAAGAAGGATGAGGCCAGTAGTAGTCAAAATCAGTGAGGAAATAATTCCAATCACTTCTAAGATCAGAATAATAGAGATCAGAGAGGAAGAGGAAGAGGACAAGGATCTGGAAGAGGTGGCTTCCGTGGAACATATTTTCACTGTGGAGAAGAAGGTCATAGGGCATTTGAATGTCCTCGGCACCAAGGCAGAATGGACAGAAGAAATGAAGGCCAGGCCAGAGTTACACATGTAGATGAAGATGCCAGATCATCAAATTTTAAAGATGTTGAAAGAGGAGAAACGTTGATTAACAGAAGAGTCCTGTTGAGTGGTGAGAATAAACCTGAGCAAAGGAGGAGCCTGTTTCGCACCAGGTGCAAGTGTGAAGGTAAATGTTGTGATGTGATCATTGATAGTGGGAGCACTGACAATTTGGTGTTAGAAGAGATGGTGACAAAGTTGAAGCTCAAGAGACAGAAACACCCACATCCATATCGGATTGCCTGGGTAGAGGATGACCACAAGGTCATAGTCCATGAACAATGCCTAGTGAAGTTCAAGATTGGCGGATACCAAGATGAGGTATTGTGTGATATCATATCTATGGATGCATGTCATATGTTGTTGGGTAGACCATGGCAGTTTGACAAATGTGCTGTACATGATGGTCGTGCGAATACCTATTCCCTGACAAAGGATGGAGTGCGGCATAAGCTAAAACCATTGAAGGAGACTGAAGAAAAGGTATGTGGTAATGCAAGGATAACTTTTGTTGATGGAAGAAATTTCCTAGATGGTATGAGGTATGAGCATGTATGTTTTGCTTTAATTTTAAAAGTTGGTAAAGAGGAAGTAGAAGATGTTCCTGTAGAAGTTGCAGATTTGTTGAATGAGTTTCAGGATATTGTATCCGATAACGTGCTTGATAGATTACCACCAGTCAGCAAGATCAGTCATCAGATGGACTTGATTCCAAGAGCGAGTTTGTCCAATAAGGCAGCACACAGAATGACACCTGCAGAAAGTGAGGAGTTGAACAGACAAGTACATGAACTGTTATAGAAAGGATTGATCCGTAAGACTCTGAGTCCCTGTGCTGTACCAGTGGTATTAGCACCAAAGAAGAATGGAGAATGGAGGATGTGTACAAATTCTAGAGTAATAAACAAGATCACAATCAAGTATAGGTTTCCATTGCCACGAATGGATGATATTATGGACTGTTTGAGTGGAGCTGTGTATTTCTCAAAGATAGATCTGAAGAGTGGATATCATCAGATTCGGATCAGAGAAGGAGATGAATGGAAGACTGCCTTCAAGACAAAGGAAGGACTATATGAGTGGTTAGTCATGCCTTTTGTGCTAACCAATGCGCCGAGCACTTTCATGCGGCTCATGAAAGAGGTTCTGAAAGAATTTCTGGGTAAGTTTGTCATTGTTTACCTAGATAATATTTTGATCTTTAGTAAGACATTGGATGAGCATATGATGCATATTCGTATGATATTTGAGAAGTTGAGAGAAGAGAAATTGCTGATTAATTTGAAGAAGTGCAGTTTTGTGAAGAAAGAGTTAGTGTATTTGGGATTTGTAGTTTCAGCAGAAGGTCTAAAAATGGACCCAGAGAAGGTACAGGCTATCCTTGAATGGCCTACTCCAAGGAGTGCTACTGAGGTAAGATCTTTTCATGGTCTAGCTAGCTTTTATAAAAAGTTTATCAGAAATTTTAGCAGTATTTGTGGACCCTTGACTGAAACAATGAGAGGGGATAGAAAAGAGTTTAAGTGGACTAATGGGGCAGAAAAGAGTTTTCAATTATTGAAACAAAAAGTTACAGAACAACCTATTTTAGCACTTTCAGATTTTAATAAGGTGTTTCAAGTAGTTTGTGATGCTAGTGGTACTGCAATAGGAGTTGTTATGAGCCAAGAAGGTAAACCTGTTGCGTATTTCAGTGATAAGTTAAATGATGCCAAGAGGAAGTATTCTGTTTATGATCAAGAATTTTATGCTATAGTTCAGGCATTAAAGAAGTGGAGACATTATCTGCTTCCTAAATAGTTTGTTTTGTATACTGATCATCAAACTTTACAGTATTTGAATAGTCAAGGAAAGTTGAATCAGAAAGATTTGAAATAGGTTAAATTTTTACAGAGTTATACATTTGTTTTGAAACACAGGAGTGGAAAGTCTAATAGGGTTGCAGATGCTCTTAGCAGAAGGCAACTATTGATGACAGAAATGCAGATTGAAGTGGTTGGGTTCAAGGAACTCAAGAATTTGTATCCAGAGGATCCTGATTTTGGTGAAGCTTGGAAAGCTTGTACAGAACCTGTTACTCTAGACAGGACGAAATGGTTAGATTTCATCATCCAGGATGATATGCTATTCAGAGGGAGTCAGTTTTGCATTCCACGAAGTTCTATGAGGGAAAATCTCATCAAGGAGAAGCATAGTGGAGGATTGGCTAGACATTTTGGTCATGATAAAACCGTTGGTTTGGTTAGTGAGAATTATTATTGGCTACAGTTGCAGCAAGATGTGAAGAAGTTTGTACAGAGTTGCAGAGTATGTCAGATGGCGAAAGAAGTGAAGCAGAATACAGGATTGTATCAGCCATTACCTGTACCAGAGAAGCCTTGGGAGGATATCAGCATGGATTTTATTCTTGGTTTACCGAGGACACAGCGGGGACATGATTCAATTTTTGTGATAGTTGACAGATTTTCAAAGATGGCACATTTCATTCCCTGCAAGAAGACTAATGATGTTGTTCATGTAGCAGAATTGTTTTTAGATAAGTAGTGAAACTTCATGGTTTGCCAAAGACCATAGTTTCAGATCGGGACACTAAGTTTGTTGGATATTTCTGGCGTACGTTGTGGAAGAAGTTGAAGACAGATTTGAAGTTCAGTTCATCACATCATCCACAGACTGATGGACAGACAGAGGTGGTGAATAGGAGTTTGAGAAATTTGCTGAGATGTTTGCTTGGAGATAAGCCAACAGGATGGGATTTGATTTTACCACAGGTGAAATTTGCATACAATAATTCTGTCAACAGGAGCACTGGTAAATCACCATTCCAGATTGTATATGGAAGTAGTCCAAGAAATGCATCTGAATTGAGGAAGATAGATAAAGGAGAAATAAGTAGTGCTGAAGCTGAGGATTTTGCAGAACACTTGAAGAACATCCATGGGGAGGTGAGGAAGCATATTACCAAGATGAACGCACAGTATAAGGCTAAGGTAGATGAGAAAAGAAGGTATAAGGAATTTCAGGTTGGTGATGAAGTCATGGTTCATTTGCGGAAGGAGCGGTTTCCAGTTGGTACATATAACAAGCTGAAAATGAAGAAGTTTGGACCATGTAGGATATTGAAAAAACATGATTCAAAAAATGCATATGAGGTAGAATTGCCTACTGAGCTAAATATTTCACCAATGTTTAACATTTCAGATCTGACAGAGTATCATGAGGGAGTTGTTGAAGATGAGATCACAGCAGCACAGCGGAGTATTCCAGCAACTAGTTCAGACACTAAGGAGATTGAAGATATACTGGATAGTCGTGTTGGCAGAAGTACAAGGAATAGGACATATGAAGAATATCTGGTCAAGTGGAAAGGATGACCTGTTGAAGATTCATCATGGCTAACAAAGGAGGAGGTTAACCGTCTTAGTTTTCCTCTGCACACCTGAGTCGTGACAGGGTCACTTCTCAAATTACCCAGGGTGTCTGATGCAGGAGCATCCTGGGTGTAAGAGCAATCTTGCATCACCCAAAAATATTTCTATTTTTTATATTCAATAAGGGTTATTTTGTGCAGAGCTGCTATTTATGGAAAGTTACTATTTTTGGTAATTTTCGTATGTGCTCAGAATGATCTGATTTCTTTCTTGGAGGTTCATTTTGGTCATATAAGTCTGCCAGTAAAGTTTCATTGCCAGATCAAGTGTATATTGGAAGATATTGAAGATTTTCGGTATTGACAGCAGGGTACAGAAACTTTGAACTCAGTTTTGAAGGCTTTAGAGGCCCCGGATGAGGTTAAAAATTTGGGTGACGGGCGCTTGCATTGGTCAAGCCTGTAGAGCGCTTCGTGGCATTTCCAAAATGGGCTTATAATAGCCGATCGGCTCAACTGGTTATGACTTATGGTCTTCGGAAGTTGGGCCACCTGAAATGGCAAAAAATAATTTTCTTCAAAATTTCTATTCGAGTTTCAAAGGTTATCTTGAGCCGACTATGATGTAATGAAATGTAAAATAAAATAATTCTAAGTTTGGTCGGCCTTATTGGCTAAAATTATGGAACCTTCCTAGGCGATGGAAAATTGCCTATGTAAGGAAGGTTGTATTATTGTCTTAGGCAGTTCAGAATAGTTCTGGGTAGTAGATCTGGGTAATAGCTCGAGGCTTTGTCCTACAGAATATTGTAAGGGAATGCCCATGTGGCTTTCCATATTGTAATTCTGAAAGTTTGTAATTCCACATTTGTGGAGATAATAAGAAGCCAATTTTCTGTTCTTGCATATTGTTGTTGTTTCTCTTTTTCTGTTATGTGTTTGTGGTATTAAGGGGAGCACCCTTCATCAAGTGGTATCAGAGCAGGAGTTCTTGAGTGTGTAAACAGATCACCGACCGTGAGACAGTTTGCACCAGGACCGTGGCTAGGGTTTCAGCACGCATCGCGAAAATGCCTCCATGAAGGGAACGTGGCGGAAGAGCTGGTGTTGTAACACCTGAGGTTTGAGAGCTGCAGAGACAAGTGCGAGCATTGCAAGAAGAGATTCGTAGAGGAATGAATCTTAATGTCAGAGATGAAAGCGAGGATGAAGCCGAAGAAGAATATCAAGAAGGAGAAGTCGAAATTGTGAACCAGGAGGAAGAAAGACTTTTTCGGGTGATTTTCAAGATTGGGAAAAGACCTAAGATTGAGGTTCCTACATTTTATGGAAATCTTAACCTAGAGGAATTGATCAACTGGATCAATGAATGTGAGGAGTATTTTGAGTATGAAGATGTTGAGGATTCTGATAGGGTCAAATTTGCGAAGGCCAGACTGAAAGGTCATGCGAAGATCTGGTGGCAAGAAATTCAATTGGAGCGAAATAGAAGAGGGAAAGATAAAATCACAAGATGAAATCGGATGGTGGAAAAATTGAAGCGACAGTTCATTCCTGTTGATTATGAGCTTGACCTACTAAAGAAAATGCAAAGTTTGAAGCAAGCAGAAAAATCTGTGTAGGAGTATACAGAAGAGTTCTATCGACTCCTCATCAGAACAGGCCATGCCGAAGCTGATAATGAGAAAGTTGCCCGATACCTTAATGGGTTAAGGCCAAGCATTCAAGAGGAGTTGAATCTGGTTCGAATGAGCAGTATTTAGGAGGCATACCAATTTGCCCTAAAAGTAGAGGAAAACCTGAATAAGAAGTTCGAGAGCAGACAAAACGGAAGAGGTCGCGGTGGACGATCTGGTGGACGGTCATATGGTGGCCTAAATGAAGATCCAAAAAAGAAGGATGAGGCCAGTAGCACTCAAAATCAGCGAGAAAATAATTCCAATCGCTTCCAGGATCAGAATAATAGAGATCAGAGAGTAAGAGGAAGAGGACAAGGATCTGGAAGAGGTGGCTTCCGTGGAACATTTTTTCACTATGGAGAAGAAGGTCATACGGCATTTGAATGTCCTCAGCGCCAAGGCAGAACGGACAGAAGAAATGAAGGCCAGGCTAGAGTTGCACATGTAGATGAAGATGCCAGATCATCAAATTTTGAAGATGCTGAAAGAGGAGAAACGTTAATTAACAGAAGAGTCTTGTTGAGTGGTGAGAATGAACCTGAACAAAGGAGGAGCCTGTTTCGCACCAGGTGCAAGTGTGAAGGTAAATGTTGTGATGTGATCATTGATAGTGGGAGCACTGACAATTTGGTGTCAGAAAAGATGGTGACAAAGTTGAAGCTCAAGAGACAGAAACACCCACATCCCTATCGGATTGCCTGGGCACAGGATGACCACAAGGTCATGGTCCATGAACAATGCCTAGTGAAGTTCAAGATTGGCGGATACCAAAATGAAATATTGTGTGATATCATATCTATGGATGCATGTCATATGTTTTTGGGTAGACCATGGCAGTTTGACAGATGTGCTGTACATGATGGTCGTGCGAATACCTATTCCCTGACAAAGGATGGAGTGCGGCATAAGCTAAAACCATTGAAGGAGACTGAAGAAAAGGTATGTGGTAATGCAAGGATAACTTTTGTTGATGAAAAAAATTTTCTATATGATATGAGGTATGAGCATGTATGTTTTGCTTTAATTCCAAAAGCTGGTAAAGAGGAAGTAGAAGATGTTCCTGTAGAAGTTGCAGATTTGTTGAATGAGTTTCAGGATATTGTATCCCATAACGTGCCTGATGGATTACCACCAGTCAGGAAGATCAGTCATCAGATGGACTTGATTCCAGGAGCGAGTTTTCCCAATAAGGCAACACACAGAATGACACCTGCAGAAAGTGAGGAGTTGAACAGACAAGTACATGAACTGTTACAGAAAGGATTGATCCGTGAGAGTCTGAGTCCCTGTGCTGTACCAGCGGTATTAGCACCAAAAAAGAATGGAGAATGGAAGATGTGTATAGATTCCAGAGCAATAAACAAGATCACAATCGAGTATAGGTTTCCATTGCCACGAATGGATGATATTATGGACTGTTTGAGTGGAGCTGTGTATTTCTCAAAGATAGATCTGAAGAGTGGATATCATCAAATTCGGATCAGAGAAGGAGATGAATGGAAGACTGCCTTCAAGACAAAAGAAGGACTATATGAGTGGTTAGTCATGCCTTTTGGGCTAACCAATGCGCCGAGCACTTTCATGCGGCTCATTAACGAGGTTCTGAAAGAATTTCTGGGTAAGTTTGTCATTGTTTACCTAGATGATATTTTGATCTTTAGTAAGACATTGGATGAGCATATGATGCATATTCGTATGGTATTTGAGAAGTTGAGAGAAGAGAAATTGCTGATTAATTCGAAGAAGTGCAGTTTTGTGAAGAAAGAGTTAGTGTATTTGGGATTTGTAGTTTCAGCAGAAGGTCTAATAATGGACCCAGAGAAAGTACAGGCTATCCTTGAATGGCCTACTCCAAGGAGTGCTACTGAGGTAAGATCTTTTCATGGTCTAGCTAGCTTTTATAGAAAGTTTATCAGAAATTTTAGCAGAATTTGTGGACCCTTGACTGAAACAATGAGAGGGGATAGAAAAGAGTTTAAGTGGACTAATGGGGCAGAAAAAAGTTTTCAATTATTGAAATAAAAAGTTACAAAACAACCTGTTTTAGCACTTCCAGATTTTAATAAGGTGTTTCAAGTAGATTGTGATGCTAGTGGTACTGCAATAGGAGCTGTTATGAGCCAAGAAGGTAAACCTGTTGCGTATTTCAGTGAGAAGTTAAATGATGCCAAGAGGAAGTATTATGTTTATGATCAAGAATTTTATGCTATAGTTCAGGCATTAAAGAAGTGGAGACATTATCTGCTTCCTAAGGAGTTTTTTTTTATATTGATCATCAAGCTTTACAATATTTGAATAGTCAAAGAAAGTTGAATCAGAGGCATTTGAAATGGGTTGAGTTTTTGCAAAGTTATACATTTATTTTGAAACATAGGAGTGGAAACTCTAATAGGGTTGCAGATGCTCTTAGCAGAAGGCAACTATTGATGACAGAAATGTAGATTGAAGTGGTTGGGTTCAAGGAACTCAAGAATTTGTATCCAGAGGATCCTGAGTTTGGTGAAGCTTGGAAAGCTTGTACAGAACCTGTTACTCTCGACAGGATGAAATGGTTAGATTTCATCATCCAGGATGATATGCTATTCAGATGGAGTCAGTTGTGCATTCCACGAAGTTCTATGAGGGAGAATCTCATCAAGGAGAAGCATACTGGAGGATTGGCTGGACATTTTAGTCGTGATAAAACTATTGGTTTGGTTAGTGAGAATTATTATTGGCCACAGTTGCAGCAAGATGTGAAGAAGTTTGTATAGAGTTGCAGAGTATGTCAGATGGCGAAAGGAGTGAAGCAGAATACAGGATTCTATCAGCCATTACCTGTACCAGAGAAGCCTTGGGAGGATATCAACATGGACTTTATTATTGGTTTACCGAGGACACAGCGAGGACATGATTCAATTTTTGTGGTAGATGACAGATTTTCAAAGATGACACATTTCATTCCCTGCAAGAAGACTAATGATGTTGTTCATGTAGCAGAATTATTTTTCAGAGAAGTAGTGAGACTTCATGGTTTGCCAAAGACCATAGTTTTAGATCGGGACACTAAGTTTGTTGGATATTTCTGACGTACGTTGTGGAAGAAGTTGAAGAGAGATTTGAAGTTCAGTTCATCACATCATCCACAGACTGATGGACAGACAGAGGTGGTGAATAGGAGTTTGAAAAATTTGCTGAGATGTTTTGTTGGAGATAAGCCAACAGGATGGGATTTGATTTTACCACAGGCGGAATTTGCATACAATAATTCTGTTAACAGGAGCACTGGTAAATCACCATTCTAGATTGTATATAGAAGTAGTCCAAGAAATGCATCTGAATTGAGGAAGATAGATAAAGGAGAAATAAGTAGTGCTGAAGCTGAGGATTTTACAGAACACTTGAAGAACATCCATCGGGAGGTGAGGAAGCATATTACCAAGATGAATGCACAGTATAAGGCTAAGGCAGATGAGAAAAGAAGGTATAAAGAATTTTAGGTTGGTGATGAAGTCATGGTTCATTTGCGGAAGGAGCGGTTTCCAGTTGGTACATATAACAAGCTGAAAATGAAGAAGTTTGGACCATGCAGGATATTGAAGAAACATGATTCAGGAAACGCATATGAGGTAGAATTGTCTACTGAGCTAAATATTTCACCAGTGTTTAACATTTTAGATCTGACAGAGTATCATGAGGGAGTTGTTGAAGATGAGATCACAGCAGCACAGTGGAGTATTCCAGTAACTAGTTCAGACACTAAGGAGATTGAAGATATACTGGATAGTCGTGTTGGCAGAAGCACAAGGAACAAGACATATGAAGAATATCTGTTCAAGTGGAAAGGACGACCTGTTGAAGATTCATCATGGCTAACAAAGGAGGAGGTTAACCGTCTTAGTTTTCCTCTGCACACATGAGTCGTGACAGGGTCACTTCTCAAATTACCCCGAGTGTCTGATGCAGGAGCATCCTGGGTGTAAGAGCAATCTTGCATCACCCAAAAATATTTCTATTTTTTATATTCAATAAGGGTTATTTTGTGCAGAGCTGCTATTTATGGAAAGTTACTATTTTTGGTAATTTTTGTATGTGCTCAGAATGATCTGATTTCTTTCTTGGAGGTTAATTTTGGTCATATAAGTCTGCCAGTAAAGTTTCATTGCCAGATCAAGTGTATATTGGAAGATATTGAAGCTTTTCGGTATTGGCAGTAGGGTACAGAAACTTTGAACTCAGTTTTGAAAGCTTTAGAGGCCCGGTATAAGGTCAAAAATTTTGGTGATGGGCGCTTGTGCTAGTTAAGCCTGTAGAGCGCTTCGTGGCGTTTCCGAAATGGGGTTATAATAGCTGATCGGGTCAACTGGTGATGACTTATGGTCTTCAGAAGTTGGGCCACCTGAAATGGCGAAAAATAATTTTCTTCAAAATTTCTGTTCGGGTTTCAAAGGTTATCTTGAGCCGACTATGATGTAATGAAATGTAAAATAAAATAATTCTAAGTTTGGTCGGCCTTATTGGCTAAAATTTTGGAACCCTCCCAGGCGGTTGAAAATTGCCTATATAAGGAAGGTTGTATTATTGTCTTAGGCAGTTCAAAATAGTTTTGGGTAGTAGATCTGGGTAATAGCTCGAGGCTTTGTCCTACAGAATATTGTAAGGGAATGCCCATGTGGCTTTGCATATTGTAATTTTGAAATTTTGTAATTCCACATTTGTGGAGATAATAAGAAGCCAATTTTCTGTCCTTGCATATTGTTGTTGTTTCTCTTTTTCTTTTATGTGTTTGTGGTATTAAGGGGAGCACCCTTCATCAAGTGGTATCAGAGCAGGAGTTCTTGAGTGTGTAAATAGATCACTGACCGTGAAGCAGTTTGCACCAGGACCGTGGCTAGGGTTTCAGCACGCATCGCGAAAATGCCTCCACGAAGGGAACGTGGCAGAAAAGCTGGTGTTGTAACACCTGAGGTTAGAGAGCTGCAGAGACAAGTGCGAGCATTGCAAGAAGAGATTTACAGAGGAATGAATCTTAATGTCAGAGATGAAAGCGAGGATGAAGCTGAAGAAGAATATTAAGAAGGAGAAGTCGAAATTGTGAACCAGGAGGAAGAAAGAGTTTTTTGGGCGATTTCCAAGATTGGGAAAAGACCTAAGATTGAGGTTCCTACATTTTCTGGAAATCTTAACCCAGAGGAATTGATCGACTGGATCAATGAATGTGAGGAGTATTTTGAGTATGAAGATGTTGAGGATCCTCATAGGGTCAAATTTGCGAAGGCCAGACTGAAAGGTCATGCGAAGATCTGGTGGCAAGAAATTCAATTGGAGCGAAATAGAAGAGGGAAAGATAAAATCACAAGATGGGATCGGATGGTGCAAAAATTGAAGCGACAGTTCATTCCTGTTGATTATGAGCTTGACCTACTGAAGAAAATGCAAAGTTTGAAGCAAGCAGGAAAATCTGTTCAGGAGTATACAGAGGAGTTCTATCGACTCCTCATCAGAACAGGCCATGCCGAAGCTGATAAGGAGAAAGTTGTCCGATACCTTAATGGGTTAAGGCCAAGCATTCAAGAGGAGTTGAATCTGGTTCGAATGAGCAGTATTGAGGAGGCATACCAATTTGCCCTAAAAGTAGAGGAAAACCTGAACAAGAAGTTCGAGAGCAGATAAAATGGAAGAGGTCGCGGTGCACGATCTGGTGGACGGTCATATGGTGGCCAAAATGAAGATCCGAAAAAGAATGATGAGGCCAGTAGCACTCAAAATCAGTGAGGAAATAATTTCAATCGCTTCCAAGATCAGAGAGGAAGAGGAAGAGGACAAGGATCTAGAAGAGGTGGCTTCCATGGAACATGTTTTCACTATGGAGAAGGTCATATGGCATTTGAATGTCCTCAGCGCCAAGACAGAACGGACAGAAGAAATGAAGGCCAGGCCAGAGTTGCACATGTAGATGAAGATGCCAGATCATCAAATTCTGAAGATGTTGAAATAGGAGAAACGTTGATTAACAGAAGAGTCCTGTTGAGTGGTGAGAATGAACCTGAGCAAAGGAGGAGCCTGTTTCGCACCAGGTGCAAGTGTGAAGGTAAATGTTATGATGTGATCATTGATAGTGGGAGCACTGACAATTTGGTGTCAGAAGAGATGGTGACAAAGTTGAAGCTCAAGAGATAGAAACACCCACATCCATATCGGATTGCTTGGGTACAGGATGACCACAAGGTCATGGTCCATGAACAATGCCTAGTGAAGTTCAAGATTGGAGGATACCAAGATGAGGTATTGTGTGATATCATATCTATGGATGCATGTCATATGTTGTTGGGTAGACCATGGCAGTTTGACAGATGTGCTGTACATGATCGTCGTGTGAATACCTATTCCGTGACAAAGGATGGAGTGCGGCATAAGCTAAAACCATTGAAGGAGACTGAAGAAAAGGTATGTGGTAATGCAAGGATAACTTTTGTTGATGGAAGAAATTTCCTAGATGGTATGAGGTATGAGCATGTATGTTTTGCTTTAATTCCGAAAGCTGGTAAAGAGGAAGTAGAAGATGTTCCTGTAGAAGTTGCAGATTTGTTGAATAAGTTTCAGGATATTGTATCCGAGAACGTGCCTGATGGATTACCACCAGTCAGGAAGATCAGTCATCAGATGGACTTGATTCCAAGAGTGAGTTTGTCGAATAAGGCAGCACACAAAATGACACCTGCAGAAAGTGAGGAGTTGAACAGACAAGTACATGAACTGTTACAGAAAGGATTGATCCGTGAGAGTTTGAGTCCCTGTGCTGTACCAGTGGTATTAGCACCAAAGAAGAATGGAGAATGGAGGATGTGTACAGATTCCAGAGCAATAAACAAGATCACAATCAAGTATAGATTTCCATTGCCACGAATGGATGATATTATGGACTGTTTGAGTGGAGCTGTGTATTTCTCAAAAATAGATCTGAAGAGTGGATATCATCAGATTCGGATCAGAGAAGGAGATGAATGGAAGACTGCCTTCAAGACAAAGGAAGGACTATATGAGTGGTTAGTCATGCCTTTTGGGCTAACCAATGCGCCGAGCACTTTCATGCGGCTCATGAACGAGGTTCTGAAAGAATTTTTGGGTAAGTTTGTCATTGTTTACCTAGATGATATTTTGATGTTTAGTAAGACATTGGATGAGCATATGATGCATATTCGTATGGTATTTGAGAAGTTGAGAGAAGAGAAATTGCTGATTAATTTGAAGAAGTGCAGTTTTGTGAAGAAAGAGTTAGTGTATTTAGGATTTGTAGTTTCAGCAGAAGGTCTAAAAATGGACCCAGAGAAGGTACAGGCTATCTTTGAATGGCCTACTCCAAGGAGTGCTACTGAGGTAAGATCTTTTCATGGTCTAGCTAGCTTTTATAAAAAGTTTATCAGAAATTTTAGCAGTATTTGTGGACCCTTGACTGAAACAATGAGAGGGGATAGAAAAGAGTTTAAGTGGACTAATGGGGCAGAAAAGAGTTTTCAATTATTGAAATAAAAAGTTACAGAACAACCTGTTTTAGCACTTCCAGATTTTAATAAAGTGTTTCAAGTAGATTATGATGCTAGTGGTACTGCAATAGGAGTTGTTATGAGCCAAGAAGGTAAACCTGTTGCGTATTTCAGTGATAAGTTAAATGATGCCAAGAGGAAGTATTCTGTTTATGATCAAGAATTTTATGCTATAGTTCAGGCATTAAAGAAGTGGAGACATTATCTGCTTCCTAAGGAGTTTGTTTTGTATACTGATCATCAAGCTTTACAATATTTAAATAGTCAAGGAAAGATGAATCAGAGGCATTTGAAATGGGTTGAGTTTTTGCAGAGTTATACATTTGTTTTGAAACACAGGAGTGGAAAGTCTAATAGGGTTGCAGATGCTCTTAGCAGAAGGCAACTATTGATGACAGAAATGCAGATTGAAGTGGTTGGGTTCAAGGAACTCAAGAATTTGTATCCAGAGGATCCTGATTTTGGTGAAGCTTGGAAAGCTTGTACAGAACCTGTTACTCTAGACAGGACGAAATGGTTAGATTTCATCATTTAGGATGATATGCTATTCAGAGGGAGTCAGTTGTGCATTCCACGAAGTTCTATGAGGGAGAATCTCATCAAGGAGAAGCATACTGGAGGATTGGCTGGACATTTTGGTTGTGATAAAACCGTTGGTTTGGTTAGTGAGAATTATTATTGGCCACAGTTGCAGCAAGATGTGAAGAAGTTTGTACAAAGTTGCAGAGTATGTCAGATGGCGAAAGGAGTGAAGCAGAATACAGGATTCTATCAGCCATTACCTGTACCAGAGAAGCCTTGGGAGGATATCAGCATGGACTTTGTTCTTGGTTTAGCGAGGACACAGCGGGGACATGATTTAATTTTTGTGGTAGTTGATAGATTTTCAAAGATGGCACATTTCATTCTCTGCAAGAAGACTAATGATGCTGTTCATGTAGCAGAATTGTTTTTCAGAGAAGTAGTGAGACTTCATGGTTTGCCAAAGACCATAGTTTCAGATCGGGACACTAAGTTTGTTGGATATTTCTGGCGTATGTTGTGGAAGAAGTTGAAGATAGATTTGAAGTTCAGTTCATCACATCATCCACAGACTGATGGACAGACAGAGGTGGTGAATAGGAGTTTGGAAAATTTGCTGAGATGTTTGGTTGGAGATAAGCCAACTGGATGGGATTTGATTTTACCACAGGCGGAATTTGCATACAATAATTCTGTCAACAGGAGCACTGGTAAATCACCATTCCAGATTGTATATGGAAGTAGTCCAAGAAATGTATCTGAATTGAGGAAGATAGATAAAGGAGAAATAAGTAGTGCTGAAGCTGAGGATTTTACAAAACACTTGAAGAACATCCATGGGGAGGTGAGGAAGCATATTACCAAGATGAACGCACAGTATAAGGCTAAGGTAGATGAGAAAGAAGGTATAAGGAATTTCAGGTTGGTGATGAAGTCATGGTTCATTTGCGGAAGGAGCGGTTAAGAAGTTGGTACATATAACAAGCTGAAAATGAAAAAGTTTGGACCATGCAGGATATTGAAGAAACATGATTCAGGAAACGCATATGAGGTAGAATTGCCTACTGAGCTAAATATTTCACCAGTGTTTAACATTTCAGATCTGACAGAGTATCATGAGGGAATTATTGAAGATGAGATCACAGCAGCACAGTGGAGTATTCCAGCAACTAGTTCAGACACTAAGGAGATTGAAGATATACTGGATAGTCGTGTTGGCAGAAGCACAAGGAACAGGACATATGAAGAATATCTGGTCAAGTGGAAAGGATGACCTATTGAAGATTCATCATGGCTAACAAAGGAGGAGGTTAACCATCTTAATTTTCTTTTGCACACCTGAGTCTTGACAGGGTCACTTCTCAAATTACCCGGGGTGTCTGATGCAGGAGCATCCTGGGTGTAAGAGCAATCTTGCATCACCCAAAAATATTTCTATTTTTTATATTCAATAAGGGTTATTTTGTGCAGAGCTGCTATTTATGGAAAGTTACTATTTTTGGTAATTTTCGTATGTGCTCAGAATGATTTGATTTCTTTCTTGGAGGTTCATTTTGGTCATATAAGTCTGCCAGTAAAGTTTCATTGCCAGATCAAGTGTATATTGGTAGATATTGAAGATTTTCGGTATTAGCAGCAGGGTACAGAAACTTTGAACTCAGTTTTGAAGGCTTTAGAGGCCCCGGATGAGGTCAAAAATTTGGGTGATGGGCGCTTGCACTGGTCAAGCCTGTAGAGCGCTTCATGGCGTTTCCGAAATGGGGTTATAATAGCTGATCGGGTCAACTGGTGATGACTTATGGTCTTCGGAAGTTGGGCCATCTGAAATGGTGAAAAATAATTTTCTTCAAAATTTCTGTTCGGGTTTCAAAGGTTATCTTGAGCCGACTATGATGTAATGAAATGTAAAATAAAATAATTCTAAGTTTGGTCGGCCTTATTGGCTAAAATTCTGGAACCTTCCCAGGCGGTGGAAAATTGCCTATATAAGGAAGGTTGTATTATTGTCTTAGGCAGTTTAGAATAGTTCTGGGTAGTAGATCTGGGTAATAGCTCGAGGCTTTGTCCTACAGAATATTTTAAGGGAATGCCCATGTGGCTTTGCATATTGTAATTCTGAAAGTTTGTAATTCCACTTTTGTGGAGATAATAAGAAGCCAATTTTTTGTTCTTGCATATTGTTGTTGTTTCTCTTTTTCTGTTATGTGTTTGTGGTATTAAGGGGAGCTCCACAAATGTGGAATTACAAACTTTCAGAATTACAATATGTAAAGCCACATGGGCATTCTCTTACAATATTCTGTAGGACAAAGCCTCGAGCTATTACCCAGATCTACTACCCAGAACTATTCTGAACTGCCTAAGACAATAATACAGCCTTCCTTATATAGGCAATTTTCCACCGCCTAGGAAGGTTCCAGAATTTTAGCCAATAAGGCTGACCAAACTTAGAATTATTTTATTTTACATTTCATTACATCATAGTCTGCTCAAGATAACCTTTGAAACCCGAACAGAAATTTTGAAGAAAATTATTTTTCGCCATTTCAGGTGGCCCAACTTCCGAAGACCATAAGTCATCACCAGTTGACCCGATTGGCTCTTATAACCCCATTTTGGAAACGCCACGAAGCGCTCTACAGGCTTGACCAGCGCAAGTGCCCGTCACCCAAATTTTTGACCTCATCCGGGGCCTCTAAATCCTTCAAAATATTAAAGAGTCAAATTTTATTGCATTTTCTTTAGATGAGGTTACAGCAGTAGACAATACTTCCTGGGTATGCATGGATGTTTATATTGTACAGAATTTTGTTCACCAACCTCATCTACTAACTGTTGCTAAAATGAGGGATAATGTGATAGCGGAAAATTTATTTGAACTAGTAAGAGTTCTCTAATTGAATATGGAGGTATAGATGACATGACCATTTCCAAAAAGCTAGTGTGTGTTGGAGTGGATGGAGCTTCAGTAATGCAAGGCCATAGAGGCAGTCTTTGTACAAGGATACAATCTTCTTGTGCACCTTATGTTACTCTCATTCACTGCATGGCACACAGAATGAATCTATCTTTTGGAGTTGTCAGCAAGCATGCTCCAATACAAAAAAATGAAGCTTTAATCAAAGATCTCTACCAATACTTATGTCAAAGTCTAAAAAGATTGAGGGAATTTCAACACTTTGACAAAGGACTAACCAATGGGAACAAGCTTCTCAAGGATAATGATACTAGATGGATCTCTCTAGATGGACCAGCACACCAAGTTTTTTTTAGAATATCAATCATTTCTTGGTCTAATGAACTCAAGTCATGACGAAGCAAGGCAACCAAAATTTCTTGCGCTACTGGCAATGTTAAGTAATGTAGAGACACTGTTAACATTAGTAGGTCTTCTCCCCATGCTTGAGGAAATGAGAAATATAATGAAAAAGGCCCAGCAAAGAGCTATGTATATTGCATAATATGTTGTGCTGCGTAAATTGACATGCTTGACACTCGATAATCTCTATGAATTATGTGTCGATGATGTAAAATTTGCCAATTGGCTAAAAATCACAGATTTGAACAATCCTGATAACTTTTTAAAAATTAGTTCAAAGGGGGAGTTATGTGTAGAAGTTCATGGACTTGAGATACCAATGCACTACTTTTCCAGGATTGAGTCTGAGGAACCAGGAAAGAACCCCAAGAGGCGAGTATCAAGTATTAAAAGGGAAGACTTTACCAAGATCGTTGAGTCTGTAACAACTTTTGTGAAGCACATTGCCTTTGATCTTTCCGCACATATTAGAGCAAGATTCCCTCTAGTCAAACTACTTGAATCCATGGCTATTGTGTTTCCTCGATATTAGAATATGAACAATTTGAAAGATTTTAAAACTAAGCTACTAACTCTGATAGATCATTTCTACAAAACTAAAGAGTTAAATGGAGTAACTCTAAATGGAATTTCAGATGCAAATCATTTAAGAGAGAAATCAGGTCATTTTTCACTGACAATGAGGGAACAATATAATATTATGTAGAACCCTCGTGAAGATGGATCAGTATCAAGGCTTTGGAAAAAATCTAGCTGAGAGTGAATTGTTGACTGATTCAATATTAGAATATTTCAAGCTTTTTGATTTATGTCTGACCATAATATTGGGGTCAGTGGAGGATGAGAGATTTTTTAGTGCTCTGGGATTCCTAAAGTCAAAGCTAAGAAACAAACTAGACAAGAATCTGGAAAATTTCTTGAGGCTCTATACATCCAGGTATGAAGTCAATACTTTTCCTTATGAAAGGGCACTGAAATTGTGGAGGAAGAAATGTCAGAGAAGAGGGATGGGAAACATTTAAAACCAAAGTGGGACTAGGAGTGGGAATGCCAGAGACAATGATATGCAGAGTGAAAAAAACATATTGAAGAACCAAGGAAGCTATGAAGTTGACGGTGTTGAATCTGACGATCTCAATGATGATATGATGTGGTAGCTTGAAGTTGAACCATTGTAGAAGTAGCAGGTCCTAGGTATTTATTAATCTTTTTCCTAAAGTCTACTGTCAGTTTCTGTATCTCATCATCAATCATGCACAATAGCATATTCCAATGTCAAAAGCATGAATGTGGTTGATAATGTCATCAAGATTCAATTCCACAATTAATAATGGTTTTCATTTGCATTATTCAGCTCATATGGTACAATTCTTATAGATTTTTCATTATTCTTTTTTACAACATAGCAATTCATATGTTACAATTCTTAGATTTAGAAATACTGACTCTTATTAATTTAATTACAAATATGATGAAATGTCTCAATACAGCTCTATGATTTTTTTTACAAAAGTCAATGACTCAATACCCATTGGCAATTTGGCACATTGCCCAATTTCAATTTCATTACCCTAACTCTAAGCCAATGACCCTAAATTCCCTTTTATAGAAACAAGGGAGCAACAACAGCTTCAGGTCGATTTGCCTAATGTGAAGTGAGAAGTCTCAAAATCTAAATTAGTAAGACAACAAAAATTCTACAACATCTCTACAAATTTAGTTGTACATTTCTACATTTGACAGGTCAGTTTAGTAAATTAGCATTGGCAATAGCATCTACAATTGCAAGACTGCAACATTGATCATGTTCAAAAAACAAAGTTCAAACTTGTTACTTTAAACTCAATTCTAGACTCTAGTATTTAGGATAATATCAAAGATATATACTAAAGATATAGAGATGATTGAAACTGAAAGTACTTTCACATACTATGATTGATGAGATCAAGATGATTTTGTCAGTTTCTTTAGTATGCTCCATTCTTTGTAAGTTGGAAGGGAAAAATTTTTGATGTTCTAGTAAATGACCTGCAGCTTCTTCAGCCATCCATACTTGGAAGAGTGAGTTGAAAGCAATGTTCCTTCCATTACTACATTCAAATTTTTGAATATTTTGATGCACTTTGCAATGCCTTCATGAGTTCTATCCTAAGGAAGGTTGCCTAAATCAGATGTCATTGTGTCCTCCAACTCTTTTTTGTAAGCTTCTCTTCCAACTAAATTTGTTGATGAGTAATCAAGTCCAGGACTCAACAAACCAAGAGATATCAATTTGGTTGTTTTACTATTCATCTTGGCGATCTTTGGCTTGAATAAGGCAAGAGTTTCATCTAATTCTATTATTTTTTGACATATTTGAAAGATAGAGGTCACCTTTATTGTTGCACCAATGCGGTCTTGAATTCCCTTGCTTTCCAAATGCCTGTCACTGGTTCTATTGATTTCTTGTATAATCCGCTTTGCAATTTTTTATCTCTAACAAAAAATTTTGTTCGTCACAATATGCTCTTTCAACTTCCCATAAACATATGTAACAGTTTCATTCAGTTCAAACCAATCACACAACCTATCACCAAACATCTTTATTTGCACTCAGAAGATTTTTTTATTTGTTTGATTGTATTATTTACATTGTCATTCAAGATGTTTTCATAATTTTTAATTGTATTCTTTGCCTTCTTTAGGTCTTCTTTCATTTCTGAGAACTGGTGTTCACCATGTTTTCTTATTTGCTCTTCTTTCTCTTCCCACTCTTTTGATTTCTCTTCCTACTATTTTGTTTTTACCCTCTCATTCTCCAATTCTTTCTTTAAGTTATTGGTTGCATGTCCTGCATTCTCCAATTTTTTGTATAAACTTAATGAAGAGTATTTTTCATCCTCAAGTTTTTTTTCACTCTGTTCCAATTTTTCCCTCAGAGTTTTCAGTTTTATGTCCGTATGTTCTTGTTGTCCAATTGCTTCTTTAGAGGATGAATTTTTTATCGTTCTCTCTAATTCTTTGCACCTATTTTCTATTGCTTCCTCAGTTTCCTTTACATTTTCCAAGTCTACCTTTAACTTATCTATTATGCCCTGAAGCTTTCCTTTCTCTCTCTCCAACTTCATCAGTGAATTGTAGACCACTTGGTTGGTCATTTTCAACACATTTATCTTGTCCACATTTTTAATTTTGGATAAATCCATTTGGAGGGTGCTAACTATTGGAATTAGGAGAGATAGGTACTAAGAGGGGAGGGGTGAATTAGTGACTTCAAAAATTTTACTTATAAAACCTTTCAGATCTATAACTATGTACTGTGATAAGTGATCAAAATAACTTGAATATAATTGTATAAATCAATCATCTAGTTAACTTGAGAAAGTAAACAACATGAAATCAATATGACAATCACATAACACAAGTATTTTGGTAACGCAGAAACCCTTGTAAGAAGGTAAAAAATGCGGTGGGGATGACACCCACAAATTCTTCACTACTGCAGATAGAAAAGGTTTGCCTGTTAAGGCTACAAGTTTTGATCACTTCTGGTGATCTTACCCTATTAGGAGTAACATATTAGATCAGCTAGATCTACCTAGTTATAGGATTTAATTAATACTAATGAAGTGTGTACTCAGTTAAGAGATTTACATAAGACTGTTAAGTCTACTCTATTAAGAGATTTATCAAAAACTCTATCACAATTGTCAGAAAGTAATAGGAAATTATCTGCTAGTTGACAAATCAATTATCTAAAATAGATCTATAAGTGCTTATCAAAATATCACCTTATCTATGATGGTTCTCTACTCTGTTCTACTCGGTAGCCTTCTCTAATTCTACTCAATCTGATATCCTCTGTACTTTGTTCTTCTTGGTACACTAATTGTCTTGAAGATAGGCAATTTCTTCAAGTGCTCCGTGATTCATATATATTAGTTCACCAACCTCACAAAATGGTGCAAACATAAAAAATATATAGTGTTCTATTTTTTTCACCTTAGCAAAAATTAGGTTACAAAAATAATCATAACCCTAAGATCTACGGTGCAAAATAACCTAGATCAACTATTACAAATAAGATAAACATTACATTTAATGAGTATCTTTTACAATAAATGCTCCTTGATCTTGGTAAACCATTTTATGATCTATTGTAACCATTTGCATAGAAAAATGTGCCATTTCAGATTACTATGCCATTTTCTATGATCATCGGTAAACACTATATAATCTACTCGGTGTATACTGTGATGCTCGGTGTTTACTGACCATCAGTGTGAGTGTCGCTAGTGCTCAGTTAACTATGTGATGCTCAGTGTAAAGGCTTTACCGACTGCTCTGTCTTATTTCTGGTTATCGACCAACTCAATATAAGTAAATGATCGACATGTTTACTATCCTTTGATACTAATGACAACCTTAAATGCTCAATAGAGATTAACAATCTCCCCCTTTGGCATTAGTATCAAAACTTTTAATGTATATAGACAAAATGTTTCTATATATTCCTTATGTCTCCACCATATACATATCCACAACAAAAAAATTGCTAAGTACAAAGTACTCCCCCTCAGTGCATGCTCCTAGTAGTATGTAATATACATATCAAAACTATACTTATTTGGCATATACATGGTTTCCTCCTTTTTGATAATAATGCCAAATGTAAAAATATATATATATATAATGTATACTTACATCTTATCAAAAATGTGTGGATGGGTTTTCTTTATAGACTCCAAGAGGTTATCCCATTCCTCTTTCAATTTGGTAAGAGCAATATGCTCAAGACCGACTTGTGCATGCATGTCAAAGATATTATCGAAATCTCTGGTGTTGCTACAAGTTGTTCAGCTTTGACAATATGTGCTTCAAAAAAATTTAGGTAAGGAGTGAGTTCTTTTTATAACTCTGTAACCTGATCAGTGATGTGTGCTTCTTGTTTCCTTAAATCTTCTATCAGCCACCGGAGTTCCTGAACTCAGTTAATATGCTTTAAGAAAGAAGTTGGCTCGGTGATACCTGCTTGTGTACTCAACTGTATCTCTACTTCTAAACCTTTTATCTTTTCACTAACTTCTACAGTGAAGGTATCTAAAGTACAAAGCTTGATGAGAAATTGACAAATTATCTGGGTAATAGGTTTTACCTTTGTAATGACCTCAGATAATTTTACCTTGTTCAGTGCCACTTCTGTGATGATCCTTTCTACCAATTTGTTCTGAATCTTTGATTATGCCCATTCTTCTATTCTTTTGTCTGCATCTGTATTAGGGGCATTGATTTTGTCAGTGAGTGTAGCAAGTTGATCTAAGATGGGAGCATTCTCATCAATATTTCTTTCCAGTACTATCTATTGCAGAATATCCCTCACATCATTCAACACTTCTTTACATTTGTGTTCTTGCCTTAACTTCTCTTGTGCCACTTTCCTTGAACATAATTCCCCATATCTACTTAGTTCCTTGGGGCTTAGGGTTCTAGAGTCACATTCTAGTATAATGATAACTTCATCAATGGTGAAAAACCCTTTGGCTTTCTTCTTCTTCTTCTTTTGTGCAAGAGGTGACTTCTTCTCACTTATGATAATAGCTTTTTCTTCACTTTTCAAAGTATCTTTCCCAATTAACACTGTATCATCCTTCTTCTACTCCTCGGTAGATGGTGTGGGAGTCTCGGTTGTAGTGTCAGGTGGGTTCACCTCAGTTGCCTTTGTTTCTTCTAATTCCTTTATTTCTGTAGACTGTGCCTCTATTTTTTTAGGCTCATTTGTATCTACAGGTTGATCAAGTTTTTGTATCTTAGTTGTATCATTATTTTTCTCAGGATGAGAAGCATCAGGTTGTAGTTGTGAAATTATTTCCACTACCTCTGCAAGTATAGGTAGTTCACCCGGTAGAGATGTGAACACACTATCAGTGTCTAATGTGTCATCTTTGTTTGGTGCAATTGTCACATCTTCATCATCCTCATCATCAGGATCACCGTTAGTGATGTCCTCAATGAGTGCATCATCATCAGTTTTCTTTTGCAAGTGGATCTTAACTTGATCTGGTGCATCCTGTGAAATTCTGATTTCTTCCTTTTGTTTAGTGATATCAATTACCTCGGTAACTGATATACTGGTGTCCTCTATTTTCTTTCCTTTGTCATCATTGATGAAAATACCTTTACCTTTTAAACTGTGTCTCTTTTAGACAGTTTTAGGAATTCTTCTTGTTCATCTTTCTCTTCTGCTTTCAAAATTGATGTCCATAGAGAATCACATATGACATCCATATCATCCACATTCTCATCCATGATCTACATAGCTCTATTCTTGACTAGATATCTAGCTTGATACTTTGTCATGTATTCACTTACAACAACATAGCTAAAGTGTGAGGTTGTAGAACTTAATGATCATTCTCTTTTCCTTTTCTCTATATCTAGTGCAATAGCCCATCTCTCACTTATTTTGTCATCAAGTTCCTTCGGCAATTGACATGCAAATTCCATCAATACTCTCTTGAATTTAATCATCATCTAGACAATAGCATGTTCTAGCTTTGTCTTGTCCTCAATTGAAATTTTGTCAAATTTGCCTATGCTTGGATCTGTAAGATTTCCATTCTCAATTATATCTTCAATTATTTCTTCTATTGTACTTTCCCTATTACGAACTAACTTGAATTGATCAGGATCATTTTCAGTGTCAATCTCCTCTATATCTTCTTTACTTCTTATGTATTTCCTCTTTTTCTTCGATGTCTCAGCTACTTTCTTGGTCTTTCTCTTAACATATTTTCATGTTGGTGTAGTTGCTCTTCTTTTTGCTACTTTTACTGCTTCTACTTGCTCGGTAGATTGTGCAGTAGTTGACGAACATGTCTTCATTCCTTTAGGTTCTGGTAGCTACATTTCCTATTCATCATTGGTGGGAGGAACTGGTGTGTGATCCTTTTCTTTGTTTGACTCGGTCTCCTCGCTATCATAGGGCTTGTTAGCCAACTGTAACTAACCTTCGGTTGCTTCTTTAACCAGTGACTCCTTAGGTGAGTCAGATGCATTTCCATATTTTGTTGTGAGATCTTTTCTCATTTTCTTTGCTCTTCTAGACATTTTTTTGATCTCTATGTCTGTTGTGATTCGTGACTTAGCTTCCTCATACACTCCAAACCTACTGGCAGTGATGTCTATCGGTAATGCCAACAATGCATTAATAGATTTAAAAGCGAAATCATGATTCATTTCATATCCCATCGATGCTAACCATTTTGTTCTCAGTTCTACTACCTTTATCATTGAGTGGTCTGTGCTAACTACAAAACATATGTCATCTTCAAATTTACTTACTAATTCTCTTGGAATTCTACTCCTTTATTGCATTTTTGCCTAAAATTCTTTGAAATATGCATTAAATTTCTTATTCAGATTGTCTCCTAGACTTTTCATCATTTCACCAATTTGTACAGTTATTAGTTTGTCTGATTGCCAATTTACTTTACCAATACCTAGTACATATTTTTGTAGATAGAAAAAAGTACAAACAAGCAGTAATCTATACTTACATGTATTGGACTTCTTTGCTTTTATTGTCTTCATATTATCATGTAGTTGGTGTAGTAGCAATTTGGCAAGATCTAACTAGTGATTTTTCTTCACAATTTTATATGCCATGTCCATGGCACTACAGGGTACACTATTTGGTCTGCTAGATTGAAATATCTTGTATCCAATGACATGAGCTACAAATTTTACTACTAGATCTTTGATAGTTGAGATTTTCAATGCCCTACCATCCCATTAAGCTCCAGTGTTCTTTTCAATGTCAGGATGAGATGAACTTTGAAAGGCTTTGGCTTTGTTAGTTGTAGGGTACCTAGTAACCCTACTGATAATCTTCTTTGTGACCTCAATAGGTTTATCTAACCAGAATTTGCCATCATGAAATCTACTTAGCATGATTCTTTTCTAGTCACTTTGGAAGGATTGCGGGAAGTATGTAAAACATCATAACCTTGACTCCTCAATCTTCTTGTATTTGGATTTAATCTTTCCATCTAGTCCACAGACTTGTTGATAAGCAACAATGGTCTCAAAATTACATACTTCACTGATGTTGTAGTGAATATAGGCCCTAACGTCTTTTATTAACAAAACCCTATCTGGAATACTAGAAAATGCACCCATATCGTCTGTTTGTGCTGCGACCATGGGATGAGGTTTGAATTTCTCCTTGGTGAAATGTGCCCTTACAATTAATTCTACTTCCTCCTCAATGTTTTGTGATTTTCTTGCAGTCGATGTGGATGCCATAAATTGTTTCTAGGGTTTCAGCAAACAATAGATAACCAGTGTTTGGTAGGCAGATGAACTTACTTGTTATTGTCAAAGAATTTTTGTCAATTCAATCTACAGTAGCTTTGAATCTTTTCTAAAAATCTTTAGCTCGAATTCCTCTTTGTAAAATCTCTATTCTTCGAAATTGCAATGTAACAATGAACTCTATTTTTGCATATTTATAGGTTTTTCGATATTCTCGCTCAAACTTTTATGCATTAAATGCGTGACCTAACTTCTGATACAAAATAGCTGTCAGCTCAGTAATGTCTACAATTTCTTTTTCTCGGTTAACATAGAATTTCTTCATCAATTTGCACTGTTGTCGGTTAACCTTGTATAGTGATTACCGATGGTTAACCAACTCACGTTTCTTCTTTTATCGACTATGTGACATTTGTAAACTTATAACACATAAACCATAGTGCATCTTTATTCATGTAGATTTGGTATTTGTACATCATATATAAGGAATTGTATGTAAAATGTGATCATTTAAAATGTCAGTTCCATACATACCTTTGTCATCTTAAGTGGAGGTATCGATGTCACCCAATCCAGTGGATGAGGTTTCACCGACAGTGTTACTTGACTCAGCATTCTCATTAGATGCCTTCTTCCACATTGTGTTCCTTAACTTTTTAATATCTACAATGTTATATCCACTCTCAAATATATGGTTTTCATCAGGTGCTTGATCTTTGCAGTTCTTTCTTACATGACTGACCTTGTGATAGTGCATACATGCCATTCCTGCATTTGTCCAGTTTCTTGATTATCCAATCCGATTCTTTTTGTAATAGTTTTCTGCAATATGTCCATACTGACCACATACAATACAATTAGTCGATGTATTATAATCCCAAACATATGAGTTACCTTGTCTCTTCAGTTGATATGGCTTTCATGTAGTTTCTCTTTAGGTGTCCAGATTTGTTTCATTTTTGCCTTGCAGTCCCGTGCAGTGTGTCCATGCTTATTGCAAGTATAGCATATTTTCTCCTCAGTAGTATTATTAGTAGTTTCATTCTTCTTAGCTCTTCATTCATAATTTGGATGTCTAAACTTACCACAGTAATAACAATATCCATTGAATTTAGGAATGACAGGAGGTTTACCTTGTGCTTTGCTTCTGCACACATTAGATGTATGTCCTGGTTTTCCACAGTGATAACATGTCAACACTTTAGGTTTCTAACTTTGATTGTTGTTGACTTTTTTAGCTTTTTGTGATGATTCTCCTTCACCAGTGTAGCCTATACCAGTTTTGCTTCCAAATCTCCTTTGATTAGTCAGGAAATCATCAATCTTTTTAGAACTATCCTCAGCTGTCTTCATCATTTCATTGTGTTACTTTTGTGTCTTTATTTCATTTCTCAGTTTTTCATTATCTTCTCTAAGTATTGCAACATCTTCAAGTCTTCTTGATAATTCTCCATTTACTCGGTTCATTTCTTGATTGACTATCATCATCTGATTTGATACTTGGAAGTGACGATCAATGAGTCTCTGTATTTCACTTTCTTTTGCTTGAAGTTGTTCAATCATCAATCTTCGGTCTTCAATAGCCAGATTCTAATCTTGTTCAGCTTGTCTAGCATTATTCATGATTTCCACCATTCTCACCATTTGAGATTCATGACCGATTTGAAGTGCTTTCACTTTCTCAGATAGATGCTGATTATTTTTAGATAAATCAGATATTATGCTTTCAGATCCGTCAAAGATGCTTCCAGAGCTTGATCCAATATGATCAAATATTTCATCACTAGGCTCTTCATGATAACTGATTTTATTCAGCTAAATTGCAAGGTTCTTCCTTTCAACTAGTAATTTATTTAGTTCTTCCTTGGCTTGTTTATACTGTTCCACAAACATCTATATTTGTATCTTTTGATTCTCAATAGTTTTGTCAAGCTTGTATCTCTCCATGACTTAGATCTTTACCCTTCAGTGGTTAGATTGTTCAACAAGAGAACTAAGCTCTGATACCAATTATTGAAATTAGGAGAGATAGGTACTAAGAGGGGAGGGGTGAATCAGTGCCTTCAAAAACTTTACTTATAAAACCTTTTAGATCTATAATTGTGTATTGTGATAACCGATCAAAATAACTTGAATATAATTGTATAAATCAATCATCTAGTTAACTTGAGAAAGTAAACAACATGAAATCAATATGACAATCACATAACAAAAGTATTTTGGTAACGCAGAAACCCTTTTAAGAAGGTAAAAACTATGGTGGGGATGACACCCACAAATTCTTCACTACTGCAGATAGAAAAGGTTTGCCTGTTAAGGCTACAAGTTTTGATCACTTCTGGTGATCTTACCCTATTAGGAGTAACATATTAGATCAGCTAGATCTACCTAGTTATAGGATTTAAACAACACTAATGAAGTGTGTACTTGGTTAAGAGATTTACATAAGACTATTAAGTCTACTCTGTTAAGAGATTTATCAAAAACTCTATCACAATTGTTAGAAAGTAATAGGCAATTATCTGCTAGTTGACAACTCAATTGTCTGAAATAGATCTATAAGTTCTTAACAAAATATCACCTTATCTGTGATGGTTCTCTACTCTGTTTTTCTCGGTAGCCTTCTTTGATTCTGCTCAATCTGATATCCTCTGTACTCTGTTCTGCTCGGTACACTGACTATCTTGAAGATAGGCAATTTCTTCAAGTGCTCCATGATTCATATATATTAGTTCACCAATCTCACAAAATGGTGCAAACATACAAAATATGTAGTGTTCTATTTTTGCCGCCTTAGCAAAAATTAGGTTACAAAAATAATCATAATCCTAAGATCTATGGTGCAAAATAACCTAGATCAACTATTACAAATAAGATAAACATTACATTTAATGAGTATCTTTTACAATAAATGCTCCTTGATCTTGGTAAACCATTTTATGATCTGTTGTAACCATTTGCATAGAAGAATGTGCCATTTCAGATTACTATGTCATTTTCTATGATCATCGGTAAACACTATATAATTTGTTCGGTGTATACTGTGATGTTCGGTGTTTACTAACCATCAGTATTGGTGTCGCTGGTGCTCGATTAACTGTGTGATGCTCGGTGTAAAGGCTTTACCGACTGCTCTATCTTACTTCTGGTTACCGACCAACTCAATATAAGTAACCGACTGACCTATTTACTATCCTTTGATACTAATGACAACCTTAAATGCTCAATAGAGATTAACACTAACTTGAAATTGAGATGGATCTAACTGACTCTCTGGTGGATTGTTATCTTTAGCTAGGGGCATAACAACCATGAATTCCATCATATCTTTATTTGGGTCATATGTGGGAAATAACCTATTGGATGTAGGTTCTGCATCACGAGCTACAGCAACTTCTTCCATCTTCATTTTCTTACTATTTTCTCTATTCCTATTTTTGGATTGTTCATAGTTAGTTACAAAATCATTGTAATGAAAATCAAGGTTTTGTGACACAACTAAATTTTTGAATGGTGAAATAGTACTTGCACTGATGTATGAGCTTCCACCTATGTTTCCTATGGTTCTGCTAATCCCACCATGAGGATTAGCAACACCCTGACCCATTACAAGTGGATTTTTTTTACTGTTCTGAGGGTTTTGTCCTGAAGGTTGGGCAATTGTTGGACTCACAGTCACCATTGGCATTGTTGTACTAATACTTGTAGTTGTCATAACCTTTTGCTTCTTTACCATGCCTTGATCTCTAGGAATATTTGTTTTTGTGTCTATGTGTAATGTCCTTTTTGGACCACTAGTTGTAGTTGTACCCATGATATCCACAGCTGTGGGAGTGGCAATTGATTGAGATTGAATTTGAGTGCTTGCAATAGGTGGAACTATATTTGAAGCTGGAACTAATGGAATTGACTGAGTTGATGAATGTGATGATTGAACTCCAAGCCCAAAGCCTAGTTTCACACCATGTTTTGGTGGAGCTAGTGGGTCAAGTGCAGACCAAAACCCTTGTCCACTAGGACCCAAACCACCAATACCTTGGTAGCCCATTTTTTGTATAATATCTTCCCCTTTGGTATATTTATCTTTTGTGGACTTATCAAGCCCTCTACTAACTATGGGATTCACACTAGATGTGGGATCCACAAAGTCCTGGTCATAGTCATCATCATCGGTGACATTTGCTTCAGCTGGATGCTCCTTATTCCACAAGTCGTTAAACATTTTATCCTCTTCGACCTCATAAAGATCTTTAGAAGTCTTTGGCTCACCGAGATTCTTCCTCATTTCCCAAAAACCTTGAATTTTGGTTTGAGTCCAATTATCATCCATACATTCATCCATTAGGTCATTTGGAATAGATTTTGTAGATGGTTGAGCAGCTTTCTGGTAGAAATTGTACGATGTCATGGCCTGCACTTTTCCTTTCTGTTTGTGTAATGCCATAATTTGTGATGAAAATTCCTGTATTGACATATTATTTTCAGCAGCATATTTCTCCATCTCTTTTTTAACCTCCTCCCAAGAATCCATGTTTTTAAATTTTTTAATCAATGGCATACTCTTATGTTGACATTTTCTTGCAGAGTTCCCATTCTCTCTAAGATTTGTTCCAATTATGTTGAGTGGATCATACTGCTAATGACTGTCAATATCAAAGAAAAAAATTGTAAAAAAGGCTTCTGCCACTTTGAATCCTCTTCTCTCAAATGTGAACCCTCCAAATGAGAAAGGAAAGGAAGGAAATATCATTTTCTTTTACTAACCATTAAAGAGTACATCTGTGCTCTCCATCTACCATACATATTCCAATGCAAATACCCTCTTTGTGACATGTATTGGAAAGTTTTTAGGGTTCTACTACTGAACCGTAAAACCTTAACACTTTGTACTCTTCCATGAAGTACCAGTCAGCCAACTATATTTTACTTCCAAGTTGAATTAAATCTCTACAAGTAGCAGGTAATCTAGGCATTGGAGTGCTTGTAATTTTATCGTACATTGGTGCCAAAAAGAAGTCTAAAATATTGTTGTAGTTCCTTCTGTTATTAATCATCCTTATCTGAGGTGTCCACTCATATATTGGATTTTTTCCCTAACTGCAAAGCTTTTTTATCTGAAATATTGCATGATGCTTTGCTAAGAGAAGATAGCATAAGTAGGTTGTGAATCTAAATGTCTTCTGTGAACCTATTTTAATCATTAGTAATTGTTCTTGCATGCAACGAACAATGTGCTCAATAAAACAATATTTTACTGGTTCTTTTTCAAAATGAATATGAAAAAGCATTTCAGGAATGCTAGCACCCACTTCTTTGTTACTATCCAATCCAAAACAAAATGCTAGCAAGGAAATATTGTCCTGAACCCATGGCACAAAAATTTCATAATCATAAGGAGGCATATGATTTGGACTCAGGCTAGAACTGTTTGCTATTCCTCTGATATAAGAATCTCTTTGTGTTGCATATATTTTTTCATAATCCTTTGCCAACTTTCTCTGGTCAATTTGCACGTTTGAGTTTTGTTGTTCAAACCCTAGGTTCAACAAACTAGCAAATTCACTCTCGGTTATGGAAAAAATTTCCTCTTGAGTATTTTTATTCACAATTTCTTTTTTATTTACATCATAATTTTCAGCACTGACCATGACAATTTATGGGCAACAGAATACTTGAGGTAATGCCATGCTTGCCGACCCAGCATTCCACAATGCAATTTTATTTGTTGTTGCATTTACCTTGGGGTTAAATGAAGAAAATTTTGAACCCTTATTTGGATCGTTCCACTTGTATTCAATTGCAAATCTAATTTCCATTATTCCCTTATTTCCATGAATAACAGGATCATAAATATCATGGAATAAATCAGTGAAACCTAGTGTTTTAAGTAGATTGTGGAATTCTATTATCTGACTTGTCTTTTTACTCATAGTCTTATTCTTGATATTTTTTTTGCCCATTGTGGTAAGCTGGTAAGTGGTAACCTAAACCGGTATCACTATTTACTCATAGGAAAATTCAAATATTTATACACAACTACAAGCCTACAATTTACAGGGGTGATTCAAAATTAAACCCTAACAAGTAATAGGATAATTTTTTTTCTATAATATAAATAGTAAAGTTTTAAATCAAGAGATTTGAAAAATTTAAAATGTGGGACCTGGGTGTTCAGGATATTAGTAGTTACCCATTACCCTTAGTTTTGATTTTTGCAAACTTTGACTGGGAACAGAGCTTCAGCTGAGAGACTTTGTTGCACTTTCTTTCCTCAATATAGAAATTTAGAATATGTAAACCCTTTCTAAACCCTTTCTAAATCCGCAAACTACTAGAAAGTGAAACTTAAAGTGCCAAAATTGTACAATCTAGAGTCATCACCACTTATCTAATGGTTGACTCACCTCACAACTATGAGTCAGACATGTCACATCATCATCAAATGGCATTGTTGGTAGGACCATGTGAGACTGCGAGTGGAATGTGTTACGTGTTTAGTGACACATGTCATGATTCCAAAATGGGTTTGAAAAGATGGTGTTGCTTTTCCCTTTCATCCCAAAATACAACATTGGTCATTGATCTACAATAATCCAATGGTCATATTGGCGGTGTGTGCCTGTGGTGGCCCCAGACCCCCGTGGGTCCCATTAACTCAACTAGTCACCACTCACTTGACGGCTAACTCACCTCACGACTACAAGTCAGACATGTCATGTCATCATCAAATGGCATTATTGGTAGGATCATGTGAGATTGTAAGTGGAACGTGTTATGAGTTTAGTGACATGTTTCATGATTCTAGAACAGGTTTAAAAAGATGGGGTTGCTTTTCCCTTTCATCCCGAAATATAACTTCAGTCATTGATCTACAATAATCCAATGGTCATAATGGCTTTGTGTGCTTGTGGTGGCCCCAGGGCCCCATGGGTCCCATTAAGTCACCTAGTCACCACTCACCTGATGGCTGACTCACCTCATGACTATGAGTCAGACGTGTCACATCATCATCAAATGGCATTGTTGGTAGGACCATGCGAGACTGTGAGTGGAACATGTTACGTGTTTAGTGACACGTGTCATGATTCTTAAATGAGTTTGAAAAGATGGGGTTTCTTTTCCCTTTCATCTTAAAGTCCATCATACATCGTCAATCTATGCTCATCCAATGGTAGTTATTTGCAACGGACATTGTTAAATGTTATAATGTTATTTTTTCCTTTATAAATATTAATTAATAATAGATAATAAGTTAATAACATTTAAAGTTATTTAATTGAATAGTAACAATTTTAGCCAATCAAATTCAAAATGCACTATTTTTTTAATAATATTAAATTCTAATAAATTTTAGAGGCCAGAGTTAAGGTTAGTGTTTAGACATAACGAGATTTCTATGGTCGTTGACTCGCTATGTCTCCCAAACATGAGTTAAAGTAATATTTTTAATTGATTATATAGTATACTTAATGTTAAAATGATATTTTTTATTGATTATAACTTTAACATTGATAATTATAATCACATATAATTATCATACCTTATAATTAGAAAACAATAAATTATTTCTCTGACCTTATTAATTCATAATTCTGTCAAATTGATTATATAGTATTCTTAAAGTTAAAATGATATTTTTTATTGATTATAACTTTAACGTTGATAATTATAATCACAGATTCACATATAATTCTCATACATTATAATTAGAATACCGTAAATTCTTCCTCTAACTTTATTAATTCATTTGTCCTTCAAAATTCTATAAATCTTTCATATTAAATGTACGAGTGTGTGAATTTTGACAAGTAACATTACCCAAACTTAATGTCAGTACTTAGTGATAACTGATAAGACATTTCTTTTATTAACTACAACTGTCTACATTGTACAACTGTGATACATCATACATGTCTAATACACAGATAAATCATAAAGCAACTAATTAAAATATTGCAATCACAGTGACAGAGAAGTCTAAGAACCATTTTTTGTACAAACTGAAATGAGCTAAAGCTTGCAAAATTTTCATTGTTTTCTTTTCATAAAATTATAATTACATAAACATTGTCCAGTTCCACTTCCAGAACAAAGAGAAACCTACTATAAACAAAACAAAAAAAAAATGAGGTATGTTTTTATCAAAAAAAACCACTAGTAGACTAGTAGTCCAGTGTCCACTTCCAATACAATACTACAAAAAGAAACCTACTATAAACAAAAAAACCCATAAACAACTATGAGGTATGTTTTTATCAAAAAAAACCTGTAGTAGTCCACTAGTGATTTTTCCCTTCAGCTCCATCTAAGTAGAATTCACCAGAGAGGATTAACTGTGAAAATTCATTGAGCCACCCGAATTTCCCCGCCTCAGCCTCCTCTTCATCAAGCATAAACCACTTTTGAAGAAAATCCCTAGCAATTAGGGCCCATTTCCTATGGCGCTTATACTGCCCAGCATTTAGGCCCAAAAGAAAAGGTTGCATGGCCACATTCTGGCTTGGGAGGAGAAGCTTGGGTATTTCACTTGCCCAAGGGATCCCCACCCCTATTTTTGCAAACATGATAACATTAACATTGTCCCCCAAGTATTCTTCTTTAAAAACTCTCCGCAGCAGAATTAACATGTCCACCTTCTCTCCTCCGAGGTCAAGAAGAGATGTCAAAAAATGGGACACAATATCTATGTTGACATGGTGCCTATCTTCATTGTTCAGAAACTCTCAGCCCAACACCATTTTCACAGCCTCTATAATGAAAGGCCCACCCTCCTTACAAATAGATTCTAAGGTCTCATCAGAAAAGGAACCTAGAAAGGTCTTCTAGGCCTCCTCAAATGTGCATATAAGCCTAATTGGAGTGTCCATCTAAAACAGTAAAACTTTAGAAAACTTAAAAACAAATTATTTGCATAGTGCAGACTGCAGACCCTAAACAAACAAATTATCTAGAAAAGGCCAAAGATGAATCGATGAATAATGAAGGTAGATCGTCTATAAATAGCCCTTGAATTCTTGATCGTTACTTAGCAATAAATTATTTTGTCTTTAATGGTATTAAATCCATTGTCCTTAACATGCCTCTAAATCTTTCATGTAAATCTTTCCCCTAAATGCATGCATGTGAGAAATTAAAATTTTGGACTTAATCTTTCATATCTAGGATTAAACCTTTCCCATAAATGCAAAAAATGTCAGATATCAGTTATAGCATCTATACGAATTAGGAGGTGGTGCGTGTCTACTCTGCATGACAAGTAAAAGAATGTCGCTTGTCACTGACAAGGCATTTATTGCTTACTAAGTTAAGAGGTTACACGTTGCACTATAGTAATAGAACCATGAATATCCATACCAACATGTGTACACTGTAGTCTACAGACAAGTAACCCTTATTTGATATGTGTCAACATTCCGGTGACTTCCTCCACAACTCTGTTTCCTTCAAAAAATTGAGGCTGAATTTAAACTTCAGCCATTGATCTTGGATCATCGGATCGTCTCAAATAATATATTTAACATTATAAAATAATGTATGTATGTTAGGTATGTTAGTCTAAGGTATTATAACAAAATATTTCCCATCTTTTGAAAATCGCCAACAAAATATTTTTTTTTCCATAATTAACGAATGATTAGCCAATAAAATCAATAAATTTTTAAACGGTACATAAAATTCGCCAATACAAATATTATTTTTACCCTTCAAAAGAAAATCATTCGCCTCATATATTATTATTTTTTACTTCAAAAGAAAATCATTCGCCTCATATATTATAATTTTTTCCTTCCAAAGAAAATTATTCGTCGACAATTTATAAAATTTTCATTTGGCGGGGAAAAAATTGCCAAGAAAAACTATGAAAAATCATGGATTTGAAAAAAAATTTGCCAGCATTAAATCAAATTCCCCCCTAAAATAATGTATGATTCTCCAAGATTTTACATTTTTTCCTAAGAGGGGGTTTCTTAAAGTTATCCTTAGATAGTTCCCTCCATTTAATTGGAGATATTTGTTATTGTCCTATGGTGGGTTCTTGATTCTAGATTAGAGCATTGGCTTGATACAGGTTCTCTTGACAAGTTATGCTCTTTGGACCATGAGGTTTTGATTTGTGGAGATGTTAGATCAAGTTGTCATGTTGTGCTCTTGGGTAATGTAGATTTGCAATGGGATTTTTGACAATTAATCTTGTTAGTGCTCTTGGTATCGAGTACATTGGCAGATTGACCATGGAGGTACTCTTGAAAACTAAGAGTCTTGGGTGAGGCTACAATTATCTTGGTTTTAGAGAACATTTTTTGAGGTGGTTTCTCTTTGGAAATTTCAGCATGAAGACCGAAGAGCCTACACTTGTGGATGGATGTGAGTTCATTATAGACCTAGAGGAGATTGTTCTTAGAGAAGAGTCATTGTGACTTGGTGTATCCTAGAGGATCATTCTCACTCCCCGCTCTTGGTCTACTCAATGTATTTATCTCCATGTGCATTGAGTTTAGGAGATGGTTGAGATGGTTCCTAGTTTTGGAATGTTTTTTAGTTTGATCTTCTTGTTTAGAGGGGCTTTCATCCATGGTAGTTGGTTGTTGTAAATTCTCTTATTTGGAGAGGTAAAGGAGATCATACTTGGCATAGTTTAGTACTTGGTGGTGTTGGTAGAAGGATGAGTTATTGTTTGCATGATTGTCCCTTCTAATAATTTTTTGAGGTCATCTATTGTTGTTGTAGTTCATTATTTTTTAACTACAATATGTGGTCTTTTTTCAGAAGGACTTGGAAGATGTCATGTGAGACTTTGCAATAGGCTGGTTGTAGTTTTCAAATTATTTTCAAGTTATTCCCACACCTTTTATGTGCTGATTGGTAGGTTTGAGTCAACTTTTTGGTTGACATTGCTCATCCAGCATGTGGATTGCTCTATAATGGTATTCTAGTTTTTTTGCACATCAATGGTTTTTGGTGTGTTTTATTAGAAGATGGTATATTTGTTACATGGTGAGTTGTTGTATGGATTGGTTATGTAGTTATAAATCTATTGATGTTGTATGGTTAGTTGGATGTGATTGGCAACTGGTTGTGGTTGCTATTCCAGCTATGGTGATTGTCTATCGGCAATTTATTACCATGGGATTTGGTAAGGGAAAGAAGATTTTAAGTGGGAGGTTGTTCAGATGTGAAGTCATAGCATGAGTCAAACTTCAAGTGAGAGATTGTTGGATATGAAGTCTAACTCTTCATTTCATCTTCTTGACTTTGTCTCTTCATCTTCTCATTGAAGATTATTGTATATATATGAGGGAAAATCCCTATATATGTAAACTGCAATAATAATAAAATTTCCACTCTTTTTATAAATGTAGCCAAATTGATGAACCATGTTAAAATATTGTATCTTTGTATATTCTTGTGGTTATCAATTTTCTTTAATTATTTTACAACAATTCCTAAGAAAGAAAAAGAATATCCAAGAATTTTGTTCCAATATTACATCTTCCACCACTCATTTCAGTTCTCTATAAGAAAGATCCATTTCATCTTACTTTTAAATCTTCTATTTTATACGTATTGAATAGATTTATAGTGTTCAACAAAAGGAATTAGCTCATGTAATCAATAGAGAAACCTTCCTAGCAATCTTTTTTAAAAAAAATGAAGTTCATAGAGAGTCTCTGTTTAAGTAAAGAATATGCCATTTCTAGAAAGATACATAATTAAAAGAGTGGTTCATTCCTGGAATTGAGTCAACAAAATGTTGTATTAGTTCCAAGCTCACTCTTCCTTCCTCATAAAACTAGCTCATCAGACTGAATCTTTTGTAGGTGCTAAAATAGAAGGCATGTTTCTCGCTGTATAGAAATGGGCAACTTCTTCCTTAGAGAGAAACAGTGTTAAGATACCCAAAATTATAAAGACATGATTTCAAATATATAAAGCATAACATGAAACTTCCACATAGAAATAAAATAATCCTCATCTTAAAGCACTATAACCCTTATTAGATGATCCTTACCATAAATAGACAATAGTTTGCATCTCAGCTATGAAATCTATAGTGAAATGTTTTCAGGTTTAAATAAAGTTTAAATTGATTAAGAAGCTTCTTTTCACACTTTTTATGAATCTAGCAGAGCATTTCTCAGGCAAGCAAAATGTATTATGATATAAAGAACAAAACTCTTAAATTTTTTGCATACATATCACTATTCCACAAATTCCATGTAACTATCACCTCAAATTTCATTTCATATCACTGTGCCATTTCACATAAGCACCGTGTCATTTGAACCCCACCTCCTATATATTCTGGGTGTAGGGATCAAATCTCAAGATGGAAAATTGAAACATAAGAAAGAAAAATGAAAGGAATTCAATTACCAGGACCTAACCTGCCATTCAAAGAACGGATATTAGAAAAAGTTGGACATGTGTGCTGTCATCTACTCCCACCATGATTCCCTGGACCTGTAATGCATGCATTAGACATCTAGTTTTGAATTTATGTTCTTCAAAACCACATATTAGCGGCCATAGGGTAGGATAATTAAAAATATGCTGGGCAGGATAGATAAAAATTGACATCGGCTAAGTTTGAGATAGAATGCACCAAAGAAAAAAAAGTTAATTTTTTTCAGACTCGTAAAAATACTGATTTTTCTGCAAGTTTTTTGTGATTTTCAACCACAAAATGTGCATATCATGAAAAATAGATGTTGAAAATTTTAGGAAAATCTGTTGTGTTTTCTATTGGAGATTTGCCAGCAGGTCAGTACTAATTGTATGTTCGTCATTAATGACAACATATGGAAAGTAGCATGCATGGAAGTCTTATGCAGTAAGCTTTTAGTATATGTAACATGGACATGGTATCAGCATGATAACATGGGTGCAAAGGTTAACTGTTAGTACAGACAATTATATAGCAGTTGGTGTCAGCAGTGTTCCTGACGGAGTGATAGACAGTGTTCTGTGTATGGTTGTCCGTATAGTTATCATGGAGCCTTGCGTGCTTGGATATATGTTGAAGACATGTTAGTGATGTTTTAGTTATGGACACATAATCTGATGATGAACACGAGTAAAGTTATGTAGTCACTATTCGCCAGTAGCAGTTTCCTGTGTTTATTCAGAAGAGCCGATAGATATTTTATTGGTTCTTGAGTTGCGCCTATCTTGAGGGTATGGGCCCTTGGAATTAATCTTGGAGAAGTGCTATTGATGTTCAATTAAGAGGGCATGAGTTAATTTAGCTTACAAAGAAAGTTCCAGTTGTTTTGGTAGAGCCGATAGTGTGTAGCATGCGTCTACATTTATTTTATTAGACAGGTCCCAGATTGAGTTGCATCCATAATAGAGCCGAAAGAATGTTTGTTGGAGTTTATTATGGTTTCTCTAATATGATTTCAAAGTGGTTCTAATAGGCTGACTTGATTATATCATTTTGAGGAAAGATATTTATAGGCAGTCATTTTTTATTGCTGAAGTGTGGTTCGTGGTTGATTAAGCAGAGCAGAGTAGAGTGTGTGAAGTGTTGAGCCATCAGAAGAAGGTCTATGTGACCAAGTGAAGTACTTGTGCTATTCATTGGAACTGATCCAGATAGTAAGTCAAAGTGCAGTTCACCAAGATTTAGATATAGTGTGTATCTGTTATTCAGAAGGTTGTAGCCTTCGCCCATTTGAGCAGTGAGCTCTCAGACAGTGCATCCGATCCCCTAATAGGGACAATTGTAAAAGACTCCTAACAGGGTCTAACCCTTGACCAAGTCTACTATACTTAATATATTTTAAAGCTACTCCTAACAGGGTAAAGGATCTTCTAACAAGGATCATTATACACTAGTACAGAATATTAGTGGGTATCAAGTCCCACCGGGGTTTTTACCTATTTGAGTTTTCCCATAACCAAAATATTGGAGTTATGTTCAAGTGTTCTTTCATTGTGTTTATGCTTTAAGTTGAAGTATACTTAATTGGATAAAGAATTGAATCTTGTAGATAACTGATTCAGCCCCCCCCCTCTCAGTTATCTCTTGGGACTATTCCTAACAATTGGTATAAGAGCCAAGTGCCTTAGAGAGAAATTTTAATAGCTTGAGGTTGATCAGATGGTGTACTTCAGGAAAGAAAGTCCTAATTTTTATGGAGAGAATTATCTTGATTGGAAGAACAAGATGGTAACCCATTTGCAGTGCATTTCTTTTGAAGTTTTTAATGTAACAATCAAAGCAGCCAAGATTCATACCTTAGAAGTGTTGAACTACAACTAATTGAAGAATCTGTGATTAAAGATCACTGAGGAGTTGATGATTAGATATGTAATATGATTAAATCAGTATTATGTTGTCATCGATGTCAAATAGTTTGACAGCACTTATCTTATAAGTTACTATACCGACACATCTGAGGAAAGGTGAAAAAGAGATGAAGAATAGAGATATCTACATGAGGAAAGATGTACATGATAGATGAGGATAAGGAACACATTGAGTAACTTGTTGATGAGTCTATGACTTGATGATATTGACTTTATTATGTTGCATTCATCTATGATGAAGTATAGAGCTAAAAGACACAAAGCAGTGTTGTCTGTAAATGAAGCATTGCTAGTATACACCAATGGAGTGTAGTGTATACCAATTGCAGTATTAACTGAGCAGTGTTCACCGATGCATTTTTTTGTTAACCGAGCAGAACAGAATGTATTAAATGATTATTTTAGCCAATAAGATTGATGAGCTGGCAAGAGTATAACATCAAGGTAACAAATAATGTTTGTTACACAGATTGACAGCTAACAAAATTTAGGGAAGATCTAACGGAGAAGATTGAGACATGTTATTGACACAAGTACCAAGAAAGTTTGAAGCGGCAAAATCTATGAATGAGGTTAAGTAGAAAAATTTGATGGTGGAGAAGAAAATGATTTACTTGTCTATATAAGAGAACAAATTTTCTTTATGGATGACACGAGAAGAAGCTGCAGGATTATCACGTGAACAAGGTTTCATGCATTCTGATCATATTGGTTAAGCAAGAACCGAGCTGCAAGACAATTACTAAGCTACAAAGAGCAATTACCGACAGATAGTAATTTGATACAGTATTGAATCTGAAGGTTAATATTGATTAGAAGGATTTGTATGGACTAAATATTGATCTGTAATCTGCAATTGAAATTGTATTAAGGTAGGTCATTTACTGTTACATATTTAACCATTGTATATAGTCAAAATCTCTTAACCGAGTGGACTCTAAAAGTCTTATGATGTATCATTTATAGAATGAACATTGTTATCCTATCAACCTCATAGTGAATGTTGGTTTGATGATAACTTCTAGTCTAAAATCCTCTAACAAGGTCACACCTGACAGTGTGTTTGTAACCTTTAACAGGGTTGGGTCTTAATCGACCTCACTTTAGAAGAGTGAACAATTTTGGGTTGTCGGTCCCAGGTGTTTTTTCCCTTTACAGGGTTTCCATGTTAAATCTCTTGTGTTATGTGTTGATTGTGATATTTGTTTGTTATCATTCTTTACATGTTATATGTTAGATTTGATCGGTAAACTATTTTAGCATTAGACTGGTAATTGGTAAAAGTACAGACAGTGAAAGTATTTAGTGCTTATCGACGAGCAGAAATTAAAGAAGTTATTTTGGATTATACATTTTGTTTTGGGACACTGGATAACTGATTCACCCCCCTCTTAGTTATTCTAACAAGAATACCTTGGAAAAGATGATGCTACTGACACACAAAAGGAAGTGTTTCATCATAATGCTATTGCTAAAGAAGCCCTTATTAGGGCCCTATCTGATGGTGAATTTTCAGAAGTAAAAAAGGTAGATACAGCCCACAAAATATGGAAGCACCTTGAAGACACATTTGAAGGAGATAAACAAGAAAAGGATGCACACAAAAAAATATGGAAGAAAGGATACAATGCATTAGAGATGCTGCCTAAAGAAAACATCAGAGCTTACAATCAGAGGATTAATGAAGTAGTTGTTGGAATCAGGAACAATGGTGGAGAGATATCAGAGGAGGACATTATGGATAAAGTGATGACTACTCTTACTCCAGAATATGAAATCAAGATCAACATCCTTGATGAGACCATGCAGCTTACATCAAATTTCAAGAGAGAGACCTTGATCAACAAGATCTCAACTTTTGAGACTTCAAAATTGAAGATAGAACCAAAGAGTGAGATAGCTTTCAAAGCAACAGTTCATGGTAAGAAATCTGCAAATACTTCTGGTAATTTTGATGATGATGATGAAGATAAAACTCTAGATGAGTTTATTGCTATGATTGCCAAAAGAGAAAAGAAAGGAAAAGGAAAATATGAAGGTCAATTACCATTTAAGTGTTTTTTATGTAATAAGATTGGTCACTTTGCATCTAAGTGTCCCACTAGAGCTAGAAATTTCAAAAAGGATTATAAGCCTAAGTATTCTAAGGAATGCTACTATGTTAGAGATTGAGTTTCAGATGAAGAATCTGGTGAAGAAGAAATTAGTTTCATTGCTATTGTAGATAAAATGAATAACAAGTCAGTTCCTAAAGATAAGAAAGTAAATCAAGAGCTAGCATTGATTTCACAAGTAGATATAAGGACAAACTGGATTATAAACAGTGGTTTTTCACATCACATGACAAGTGATAAAGGAAAGTTTGTTCATTTGGACAAATACAATGGAGGTATGGTCAGATTTGGAGACAACACTCTTAAACCTATAGTTGGTAGAGGAGCCATCACTTTGGATGGAAAGAATAGTACTGATGATGTTTTTTATGTTGATGGTTTGAAACATAACCTTCTCAGTGTTGGATAGTTACTTGGAAAAGACTATCAGTTGGAGTTCAAAGATGACAAATGCATCATTAACAACAAAGATGGTGTTATAATTACATCAGGCACAAAGACAAGAGGTAATGTTTTTCAACTCAATTCAGAAGCAAGTTGTTTTGTTGCTAAAGTTGATGACAGTTGGTTATGGCATAAAAGACTATGTCATATCAATTTTGATAACATAGTGAAGATAAGCAATGTAAAGGCAGTAAGAGATCTACCTAGCATAGCAAAGCCAGTTGATACTATATGCAGGGAATGTGTGATGGGGAAGCATGTGAGAAATTCATTTAGGAGCAAGCAGAATTCAGTAGAGAACAAGTTGGATCCGATTCATACAAACCTATGTGGTCCAACTCAAAAAAGATCATACTATGGTGAAAGGTATTTCATTTTGTTGTTGATGATTATACTAGGATGATGTGGGTTGCATTCTTAAAAGATAAGTTAGAAGCTTTTTAGAAGTTCAAAATATTCAAAGCTAAGGTTGAGAATGAATCTGGACTAAAGATAAAATGTTTGAGATCAGATAGAGGAGGAGAATTCACCTCTGACAGATTTTATGAGTACTGCAAAGAACATGGCATAAAGAGATAGTTAAGTGCACCTAGAACACCTTAGACAAATGGAATTGCAGAGAGAAGGAATAGGATCATCCTTAATACAATGTGCACCATTATGATAGAAGGAAAATTTTCACACACCTATTGGAAAGATGTGGTTAATACAGCAGTCTATACCATCAATAGAATTCAATTAAGGCCTAGCACTGACAAGACACCTTATGAGCTATGGTTTGGTAATGTTCCCACAGTAAAATACTTTAGAATCTTTGGAAGCAAGGGCTACATCAAGAGGGATGAAGCAGTAGGCAAGTTTGATGCAAGAAGTGATGAAGGTATTTTTCTTGGTTACTCTACTAAAAGTAAAGCTTATAGATGTTTCAATTTAAGATTGAAAAAGATCATTGAAAGTGCTCATGTAAAGATTGATGAAAATTTTATGATTCAAGAAAGATATCATGATTACTCACCCATGATTGAAGAAGAACCTAGACCCTCTACTAGTGAGACAGTTATTGAAGAAATATTTGACAATATTGATGTGTTATTCAATGACCCTGAGACAAGTGAAGAAAATATTCCTAAGGATGATGAATCAACATCACCTAAAGTTCCAAAGTTTACATCAAGAAATCATTCCAAGGCAGACATCATTGGAGATCAGAGTGAAAAAGTCTTAACAAGATCACAAGCAAAGAATTTATGTAGTATTGAAGCGGTATGTTTACTATCTCAAATTGAGCCTTTAAGTGTTGAAGATGCTTGTAATGATTCAGATTGGCATGATGCTATGAAAGAAGAACTTGATCAGATTGTTAAGAATGACACTTGAGAACTGGTCCCTAGACCTAGTGATAAAAATGTGATTGGAACTAAGTGGATATTTAGAAACAAGATGAATGAAGATGGTACAGTAGTAAGAAATAAAGCAAGATTAGTATGTAAAGGATATGTGTAAAGAGAAGGCATTGATTAATCAGACACATTTGCACCTGTGAGTAGATTAGAAGCTATTAAGTTTTTTTTAGCTTGTGCTACAGTCAAAAACTTTAAAGTTTATCAGATGGATGTCAAGTCAACATTCTTGAATGGAGACTTGAAAGAAGAAGTATACATTCAGCAGCCGGAAGGATTCACCTTATCAGACAGACCTGATATGGTATGCAGATTGAAGAAGGCCCTCTATGGACTTGAGCAAGCCCCTAGAGTATGGTATGAGAGACTAGATGGATACTTAACAAAGAGTGGACTCAAGAAAGGAGCAACAGATTGTAATCTATTCATTAGAGAGACATCTGAAGGTTTACTTCTTGTAGCTATATTTGTTGATGACATTATCTTCGGAGGTGTAATACCCCAAAAATGGGCTATAAGTTCATTAATATCCTATATCAACAATTCGAACGAAATCGACATCAAAGTCCTAATCTAAGGCACATCTAAACATCATCGAATCCTAATTGATTATCATAAATTCGGCATTGGGGAATATTCTTAGTAATATTCCTAATCATCATAATTATCTTTAATTTAATGATTATTTGGCGATAAATCTCGTTTATCCTAAGTTTTATTAATTGAATATTTTCATATTTAATTAATTGGATTTAATACTGCCACTTAATTATTTAATTGAATTTAATTATATTTATTCCTAATTATTATTATTTAATTTTGACAATAAATCAAAATTCCTATCATTAATTGATTAAATTCTTATTTAATTAATTAAAGCAAGTTGTCATATTTAATAATATTATTTTTGGAATAAAAGTTTGAAAAAATAATTGATTAACCCATAAATCAATTGTTTTATTTTTAAAATCAGTTAAGTTGAGAATAAATAACTTTATTTATTTATTAATTCATAATTATCCATGTGCACAATCAAAGAGCAGTTAAACTCCAAATCAGAAAATCAATGCAAGTTTTTGACTTTTTGGAACTCAACATCATTTTTGAGTTTTAAAATTGATCTAAACTTCTAATTTGAGTTAAAAAGCTATTTTTGCATGATTTGCATATTTTTGTGAATTAAATTATCTTTATTTAAAAATAACTCAAAAATAAAGCTGAGTTATTTGAGTGATTTATGGCTTTTATCCATGCACCTCTAAAGCCCTGGATTTCTATAAATTAAGGCTTCAGCTCATTCCAAATCATCTCATATTTTTGCACAATCACGTTGGAGAATTAGAATTTGGAGAATCAAAGCTTATTGAGAATCAAGGCTATTGTGAGATCAATTTGTTTTTTTTACATTCATTTAGATTCTTTTTCATATCATTATTAGATCATTTTAGTAGATCAATTTCATATAGATTAGATTTCATATCAAGTTTTTATCATTCTTATTGCATAAAAAATCAAAAAAAATAGCTTAATTGCATTCAATTCATATCTAGATCAATTGCATTCAAATCCTTCATTTAGGTGTTATCTAGGTCACTGATCTCAATAACAATCTGACAACATCAATCTCACACCTACTAGAAGGCAGTAAATCGCTTGGTTAATTTAAATTTCAATTTTGCACGATTTTGATTTTTGCTAACCTCTAATGTTTTACTGAAGTGTTGTGTATACAAATTAGGTACAATTTTCACACACACATTTCTAATGCCCACCGTGGGGCAACCCACCTTTACATGCTGGTTTTGATTTTTTTTTGGAGCTAAAACTCAAAAGTTTCAAAGATTTAATTTTATCTCTCAAACCACTTAGATTTTTTATCTAAAATTTTTTTTGCAAGTTGGAAAAATATTAAGAAAGCTACAGTAAAAAATTTAGAATTTTTTGATATGTTTTAAATTTTTAATAATTTTTTTTTGAAATTCCAAAAAAAATTAATATCTGACGCAAATGAGAATATTTTTTAGAAATTTTTATATTTTCGGAAAGCTCTTTAAATTATACAAGGGGTCCATTCTTTGTCTTTTAAATTTAGACACAATATAATAGCTCAAATAGTCAATTTACAAAAATTGGTCTGTTTTGATAAAAATAGGTCTCTAGGGCACAAATGAAGAGATTTTTCTAAAACTTTTACATTTTTAGAAAGCTATCTATTTTTTAATAGGGGTCTCTATTTTGAATTTCTATTTTTGTGGCCAAAATTATATCAAAAAAATTAGATCTTGTTGACTAGGTCAAATGCAGCAAAAAAAAATAAAGTTTTGTGATGGGTATGCACTTATTTTTTTTACATGGTTCAATGAATGATATAAGTTGTCATTTGGGTTAATTTCTGGTTATTATTGCTGATAATAATTGATTTTTAGAGCTAACCCTATGATTTTCATAAGTTGAATATATGTTGGATATCTTATTTGCTTGTTTGCTTGTTCGAGAGTTCATCACTTGCTTGCATGAAAAAGCTCAACAAGAATTGCTAAAAATCAGGTAAAATCTACTAAGCACATTGTGAGGATCCCAGGTATTCTCCTTCATCTAATAACATTTTGATTTGGACTTAAAATAAATCTCTTATGTGTCTGGCTTGTGTGCATCTTTTCATGCTTTTGTCTATTTCTACACACTTGCATAATTGATACTAGGTTGTGACCCCTTAAGGATTCATTAAGTAGTCTTAGATACTTGTGATTGATCTTGATTGCTATCTTGGGTTATTGGACTCGCTAATCCACCGACCCCTCATTCCACCCCATGGTTGCAAGGTCAGCGCCACATTAAAGGGGAGGGGTCAACAGGACAGAAGCGTTAAGTGTTCCACTTGGCAATCCATTTATGCTTTTAGGAACTCATTTGTTTTCTAAGTCAAGGACTTATTTTCAGCTTGTGTGAGGTGTTAAGTGTTCCACCTTGTGGACTCATCTCATATTCACTTTAAGCGTTAAGTGTTCCTCTTTCTGCTTTTTGGGTACTTTCGATAGATTTGCTTTTTGGAAACATACATTTGTGCTCACATAGTAATTAGGCCCTATGAACACTATTCGTGATTCTTGAGAGATTGGATTCCTAATGAAATCTTTCTTGATGATAGAATCCTTGTAGGTAGGGAGGATACTTAGTACATTTCACATTCAACTTGGTTAGTGCGTCTTCTCTTATTGATCGATACATTCTCTCCCAAGAGAGGTTGATAGATCACGTGGGGTTGAAATCATGAGCTTTGGTGAATCAAAATTGGTTAGTGCACATTCTCTTATTGATCGATACATTCTCTCCTCGAAGAGGTTGATAGATCACATAGAGTTGACATCATAGACTTTGGTGAACCAAAACTTTGTCTTAGCGTGTCAGATTTATTTGTCTACTTTGTTTGGGTTAAAAGTGAAAAGGCATCAAAAACCTTGGATCTGGAGCCAAGTCCCCTTGTGGTATACTATTGTGAGTCATCTTTAGAGAGGGTTAACCGTAGCGGACAATCCCTTCACAGGGCAAACTGCGTTGATGGAACCTCAAGCAGCAATAGCCATTTTCACCATGGTAGTGACAGCTGCTATATAAATGTCCTTCTGAAAGAAATCTTCACAGGTGTGGTTCATTGTTGGGTTGTCAGATCTCCCTAGTAGCTCTTAAAGATTAAGTTCTCAGACTATGTCAAAACCTTGGTGCACCGAGATTGGAGTTCACCCCTTTGGATCATAAAAGTTGCAGAGTCAAACCATTACTAAAAACCCTAGCGAGGCCAAATTTTCATTTTCTAAGGTATATGTGCATTATTGCAAAACATTTTGGAACATACACAATTAGCGCTTCTAAGGATTAGAACGAATAAGTCACTTGATTATTCATGCACAAGGTTGCTTTTTCCCTTGTTCATTGTTTTCAGACATGCCTGAAATCACTTGCTTGCTATTTTGTGTACTTTCTTATCTATCTGGTTACTGAAAATGAACAAATCTGTTATAATTCTCAAATTTAGACATTGAAATTTGCAAACAATCCGAATCTGAAAACTCAAAATTTGCAAAAATCTGAAGTAAAATCTTTTTCTGGAGTCAAAATTCATCTCAGGAGGTCATAAAGTCATACGAGTTTTCTCAAAGTGTCATTTCATTATAGCTCATCTGTCGTATGATTGAGTACCCAGTGTCGTATGAGTTTTCATGCCAGCAAATTCTCAAAGTCAAAATCTTGCAACTGTCGTATGAAATTTTCAACTATCGTTTCGTTGCAAACCCTCTGTCGTACGAGTTTTGCAACTATCGTACAAGTTTTACAACTGTCATTTCATAGCATACCCACTGTCGTACGAGTCTGCAGAGTGTCATTTGGGAAATTTTTGAGAGTTGTCAGAAAATTGTCAGAATTGCCAGATATTTAGCTTTTTCAACCTATTTCTAGAATCTGTCAAAACAAATCACTGTGTCAAGAACAGAGCAGTAGCTATTGCAAATCAGTACACATGTCTCAAAGAGTTATTACACATGAGGAAGAAGCTCTAATCACTGCTATGATGAAATAGATGCATGCTATGCAAGTCAAGATTAACAAACTTGAGAAAGAAAAAGAACCTAAAGAGTTCTCCATGGAAGCTCTATGCCCTTTTCCATTTGATAAAGACTTGTACATGTCACCATGCCTCTGGAATGAATTTGAGCAATGTGATAACCCTTATGATACCTCTTCCATGGAGAGTGACACATCCAGCTTTGGAGATTATGATGACTATGACGACAGACAATGTAATGATACCTATGACACCTCTATTCCTAAGAGTCCTCGTCGTGTGTTCCTACTTACTACAAATGGGTGGTCACATTGGATAGATCATCATGGTGATCCATATGATTCTGATTTTGAAAGAGACTTTGATGGCTTTTGTGGACAATATCTAGATGATACATCTACTTCTATTGAGGAATATAAAATATATCGTGCTGATTTGAAACGTCAATACTATAAAGATCTCTCCTCTAAGAACTCTCAAGCTGAAAATAAAGATTACACTCTCAAGCAAGATCATGTTAATGTTGGACCTTTGTCTTGTGATGGTTCCCTTCCATCCCCTACTTCCTTCAATACTCGTACATTTCCTAAAGCTTTCGAGTCTTTCAAATCTTTCACAGAACCTTCATCCGACACAAGCCCTAATACTTTTCATAAAATTCCCTATTGTTATCCTCCAGGACTACCTCTTAAAGAAACTCAAGCTAACCTTCACTTGGCTGAAAATACTTTCAATAATGATAAACCTAAAGAGCCTAAGCCTTCATATGCTATAATCCCTACTTCAGCTAGTCCTTCACCATCTCTTCCAAAGTCATCCATACAATCCCAACATGCTTCCTTGTCCTTAGAAGTGGCTCCAAGTCAAGAGGACTCTAAAAATGATGAAGAAAAGAACATAAAGAAAGATCAAGATCAAGAACCCTCCATGTCATCCACTCCTTTTCCCGATGTCTCTTATCCGCTTCAGGGTTCTTTTGATCCTGCACACTCTTTTTCATGCATTCCACCATGTCTTAAGTCTTCTGCTAAGCAAGATCAAGCTACTACTTAAACCATTGAGCTTATTGATAATCAAAATAACCTTACCCCACTTGCACTTTCCAAAGATGATACTTTCATTAAGGTTGTTAAAAATGGTGTTGTTACTTCCAATGTTAAGTCTATTGAAAATCAAGAGAAAAATTATGTGCTTATGCTATCCAAAGATCTTTGTCAAGATCAAAGTCTTCCATCTTCTTGTTCTACCACTCCATGTTCATTTCCACTTTCTACTCTTCCTAAGTCTTTGTAAGCTTTGAACAATCCTATCAAAGAAGGTGCTCATATTCAAGATATCCTTGATTCTATTAAAAATCCTAATGCTCACTCTAAAGATGTTGATATCCTTGGTTGCCATATAGATGTTGATGAACTTATTGATTATCATTTTGTATCTTCCATGTCCATCCTTGGACCTCTTCCACCACTACTAAGGGCTTCACGCCTTCCTTCCATCTTGGGTCCTTATGTCCCTTCACTTTCCCCTCCTAACTCTCTTAATTCACCATCCATCTTGGGTCCTTACATCCCTCCATCTCTCATCTTTCCTCAAGATCAACATAGATGCATACCCTTGAATCATTTTCATCCACCCACCCATCTAAACCAGTCATATCCTCCTTCTTCCACAAGTCCCAAGTCTTTTGGAAGTAACTTGAATGTTCAATACAAGAAAAAGAGGCAATACAAGAATCCATAAAATAAAAAAAAGATCACCATGTCTCCTCTAAATGACACGGAGGCATAAAGTCAAAAGAGATATCTAAGAAAAAAACTACAAGACAAGTATGGGTTCCAAAATCCATCATTAAAGATATTCTCTCTAGATCATCAAAAAGAAATGAAAAGCCTATAGCTATATGGATTCCAAAGTCTCTCTTGAAAGAGTCTGGTGTTGAGCAAAAAGTGAAGTTGACATTCAAGCTTTCAAAGACTTCCAATTCATCTTCTTCCAAAAATATTCTTTCATTCCATGTGCCTAAACCACAATCTCTGCTATCCATTCACCATATTCCTTCACTTATTCCTTCATTCACATTTCCTCCATCCTCTTGCCACCCTTCAAGGTGTGTGTTGATGTTGATCTTGCCTTCCTTTCCACCTACCCTTTCACAATCCTTCCATTCATTGTCCTTCTACCTTCTATCATTTTTCTTCATTTGCCTATTCCTCCTATTTTCCAACCTCACTCATTTTACATAAAATCTTATCCTCCATTTTTCTCTTCCATCTCCCTTTTCCTATCAGCATCTTTGAGCATATCATTTTGAATCCTTGGCATATCATGGTTTATCCTTTCAAGGAGCATTATCTAAAAACCTTGCCTTCTTCCAAAATTAAAAATTAAAAAAAGAAATAAAAAATAAAATAAAATTGAAAATGTGCCTTGGTGAAAACTTGGAAACAAGCGCCTTGGTAGCAAAAGTAAAGAAAAATAAATTCATCCTATGGTGAAAACCACTCCCTTGTGGCACCTTGGATAAGTACCATGATAACAACCTGGCAATCAGGCATCATGCGTAGTTCTTCTACATATTTCATCCATTCCATCTTCTCTCTTTGATCTTGACAATGTTGATCTATACACGAACATTTGGCTATTCTTTTGAGTTGTTTTATGATGATCTTGCTTTCATTCTTTTCATGTTTAGCCTTCATGTCTATTTTCTTCCATTCATTCTAGCCTTTTTCCATCCTTTTCCCCTTTGGTCTTGATCTAATAAAAAAAGAAAAGAAAGAGTAAAACACAATGCTATGAAGCCTCTTGACATGTCTACTCCTTTGGACTACATCCTTTCCTGCTCTGGCATTACACTTTTGTGACTTATCCTATGCTAGCCTTTCATTGCTTGTCTAAATGCACTTTACATGACAATTTTTCCCTAGCTTGGGTATTCTTGAAGAGTTTTCCCTTGAAGATTTCTCCCCTTCATTCTCCTTCATTCTCTTATCTTCCATCTCTTCCACCAGCTTGTCAATCCCTCTTGTTATCCACCCTGCTAGACATTGGGACTGCATGATATGATCTTGTTTGGGAGTTTGCAATGGAAGAAGATGCTATCAAGTATACCAAGTGCCAGAACCAGTATCAGAATAAGTATCAGAACAAGTGTCAAAATCAGTATCAGAAAAAGTATCAGAACCAATATCAGAACCAGTATCAAAATGAGTATTAGAACACCTACTGGGGCTACACCTTTTTCTTTACTTTATGGGTCTGAAGTGGTACTGCCTATTGAAGTCGAAATCTCATCACTAAGAATCAGAATGCATGGTCTAGTAACTGATGATGACTATAGAGTGTCTAGGTTGCAAGAACTTGAACTACTAGATGAGTGCAGACAAGCAGCGTATGATCATCTCAGAGTATATCAGGAGAGAATGTCTAGAGGTTACAACAAGAAAGTCAAACACAAATAATTTCAAGTTGGTGATCTTGTCTTGAGAGAAAATCCTAAAAATCAATCACATAGAGAGCGCAAGGGAAAGTTTAAACCCAACTGGTTGGGTCCCTTTGTTGTCACTATTACTTTCAGCTCTGGTGCCTATCAACTCTCAACGACTGAAGAAGAACAGCTCCAAGAACCAATCAACATTCTCCATCTGAAGAAATTCTACACCTAAGGCATTCAGTCTATGGTAAAATGTCCTAAAAAAATTTAAAAATATCAAAAATTCAAAAAAATTGAAAAATGAAAAAAAAAAAAAAGTGCCTTGGTGGAAACTTGAAAACAAGTGTTTTGGTAGCAAAAATAGAATCTCTGCCAAGATGGTGAAAACTCGGCAAATGGGTGCCACTTGTTTCAAAATGCTCCATCTATCAGTGCAATCTTGGTCTTTCCCAGCTTTTAGTCTTTCTTTAGTTTGTACATATCTCTCGGTTTATTTTTGCATTTCTAGTTTTCAATAAGTCGGTTTGTCCACCAATCTGCTCAAATGTTTGTATCCTATCAATGTTCAAACTTGGGGGCAATCAATGTCATATCCTATGGTCTCCGGTGTATCTTAGACGTATCATATCTAGTCAGAGTCATTTTGAAGCTTCATGTGAGTCAGTTAGTCAGTCTTGTCTCCCGAAAGGATTTTGCATCTACAACAACGCAATCAAACATCAAAATTCAACTGAAAACAATCTGATCTTTTCATGCTTTTATCTCCTTGTATGCTTACTGATTCGCATTGAGATTTTTGCATATTGTGTCCCTTCGAGCTCTTTGATGATGTCCTTTATAGGATTTAGAGAGTGATGATTGGGGGCATAATCTTTTCTTTGTCTTCTGCTTGTATGTGAAAATCTAACAACTTTGGAAATTCTAGATTGAAATGGTGTCCGACTGTAAGAGCCTCTATCTCGAATTGGATGACCATGCGTACCTCAACCATTGATACCCAGATAATTCAAAGAAGTTTGATCTCACTATTGTCTTTTTTAGTAAGTTCTTTCTCCTACTGTGAAACGCAATCTTGCCTAAGGATGTGAATGATAAAGGGTCACTACGGGTAATTCACATTGGATTTAGAATGATCTCTTGACTGTTTGATGTGTTTTTCATGCAAGGCGTATTCAGGTCATCATGACATTTATGTTTTGATGCTTATACAAATTTCTATATCAAAATGGACATGATATTCAGGTCATCCTAGTGTTTGTGCCTTGGTGCTTATATCTAATCTGACATTTTGAAAATAAAATCAATATTCATATATCCATGGTTGTTGACCAATGGGTGTTGTATTGATTCTTGCACATACAAATTGATATTCATATGTCTATGGTTTCATAGCTAGTGGGCATTGTATTGATTTATCTGGTTACCTAAAAGTTCAATGATGATAACAAATTTACATATGATTAGTGAGTAGGTCGTAGGTCTTAGGTTGCATTTCATTTTGCATGTCTCTTTGCATTTTTCATGTTTGCATGATCTCACAATGATTAAATGAACTTCAATGCTTAAACAATTCTTCAAATCACATCTTCAAGTCTAACAAGAGTTGAATCTCACACGAAGGTTCCTCCAATGAAACAGCAAGTAGAATCCTTTTTCAGGATCAAAATTCAAATATGAGATCATTCATATTATTAACTACTTGCATATTCGACCTTCAATCATCACAGAAATCCAATATTCAACTTAACTGATTATCTTCCATCAAACTATCAAAATTTCAACTTGGTCAACTATGGTCAACTCATGGTCAAACCTCATCAAACTTGGTCGTCTGGACCTCTAAACGATGTAGAATGCATTTTCGGACATGTTTAACCACTTCTCAAATCAATTTACATGCTTCTAAACCATTTAACGCTGACTTCTCTTGTCAGATTTCAATTTTAATCCTAAGGGGGCATGGTATTACACATCATTCTAAGTCTGTAATCAAATTTGAAATCATATCTTTATGGAAATCATATCTTCCTCAGTAATCAAGACAACAACCACGTCTAGTTACTGATTCATCAAAAAAGACCTCATCGCTCAGGGCAAATCTATCATCACTTGGGGCATATCAGATTCATCAAGATCCATATCAATCTGGTATTCTCCTAATCTTGTAAACTATATCAATTTTTGCAACCATCAGATCATAGTGTTCTTTCCTTGGTTCTTCGGCAACTGAAGCGTTCAGATGTGATGCCTGCTAGTTCTACTAAGACAATCAAGTCGAGAACCGGTCACTCACTTCTTCGCAATCATAAAGATCAAAATCAGGCATTTTGACACTTTTTTTTGCAATCCTCAGTTCATCGTTGCTATAGTGAACATTATCTTTAGTCATTCAAGACCTATTATCTTCATATCAAATCAATATCAATCAACTTCTATCTCATATCAATTATCAATTTTGAATCCATTTCATATCTCTATCAAACACAGACTATCTTTGAACCACTGTGCTTCACACAATAATTCAAAGAGGGGCAAAATGTAATACCCCAAAAATGGGCTATAAGTTCATTAATCTCCTATATCAACAATTCGAATGAAATCGACATCAAAGTCCTAATCTAAGGCACATCTAAACATCATTGAATCCTAATTGATTATCATAAATTCTGCATCGGGGAATATTCCTAGTAATATTCCTAATCATCATAATTATCTTTAATTTAATGATTATTTGGCCATAAATCCCATTTATCTTAAGTTTGATTAATTGAATATTTTCATATTTAATTAATTAGATTTAATACTGCCACTTAATTATTTAATTGAATTTAATTATATTTATTCCTAATTATTATTATTTAATTTTGACAATAAATCAAAATTCCTATCATTAATTGATTAAATTCTTATTTAATTAATTAAAGCAAGTTGTCATATTTAATGATATTATTTTTGGAATAAAAATTTGAAAAAATAATTGATTAACCCATAAATCAATTTTTTTATTTTTAAAATCAGTTAAGTTGAGAATAAATCACTTTATTTATTTATTAATTCATAATTATCCATGTGCACAATCAAAGATCTGTTAAACTCTAAATCAAAAAATCAATGCAAGTTATTGACTTTTTGGAACTCAACATCATTTTTGAGTTTTAAAATTGATCTAAACTTCTAATTTGAGTTAAAAAGCTATTTTTGCATGATTTGCATATTTTTGTGAATTAAATTATCTTTATTTAAAAATAACTCAAAAATAAAGCTGAGTTATTTGAGTGATTTATGACTTTTATCCATGCACCTCTAAAGCCCTGGATTTCTATAAATTAAGGCTTCAGCTCATCCCAAATCATCTCATATTTTTGCACAATCACGTTGGAGAATTAGAATTTGGAGAATCAGAATTTGGAGAATCAAAGCTTATTGGGAATCAAGGCTATTGTGAGATCAATTTGTTTTTTTTACATTCATTTACATTCTTTTTCATATCATTGTTAGATCATTTTAGTAGATCAATTTCATATAGATTAGATTTTATATCAAGTTTTTATCATTCTTATTGCATAGAAAATCCAAAAAAATAGCTTAATTGCATTCAATTCATATCTAGATCAATTGCATTCAAATCCTTCATTTAGGTGTCATCTAGGTCACTAATCTCGATAACAATTTGAGAACATCAATCTCGCACCTACTAGAAGGCAGTAAATCACTTGGTTAAATTAGATTTCAATTTTGCACAATTTTGATTTTTGCTAACCTCTAATATTTTACTAAAGTGTTGTGTCTACAGATCAGGTACAATTTTCACACACACAGGAGGTAATGACAAACTCAATGCTGAATTTTCCAAAGAAATGCAGAATGAGTTTGAGATGAGTATGATTGGTCATATCAAGTACTTTTTGGGACTAAATGTGCAGTAGATAGAAAAATGAATTTTCATTAATCAGTCAAACTATGTGAAAGAGATACTAAAGAAATATAAGATGGATGATTGCAAGCCAGTAGGAACTCCTATGATCACTGGACAAAAACTTACAAAAGAAGATGACTCACCACTAGTAGATATAACATTGTATAAGTCTATGATTGGTAAACTCATATATCTTACTCGGACTAGAACTGATATTTCCAATGCAGTTGGCATAGTTGGAAGATTTGCAGCAGAGCCTAAACAAAGTCACCTCATGGTAGTAAAGAGAATATTTAGATACTTGCAAGGCACTATAGATTATGGTCTATGGTATCCTAATTTAGAAAATGTTGAGCTTCATGTGTACACTGATGTAGATTGGGTAGGATGTGTTGATGACAGAAAGAGTACTTCAGGAGGAGTAGTTTTTTCTTAGTGATAAACTTGTCACTTGGACAAGCAAGAAACAAAATTGTATTTCTCAGTCAATAGTAGAAGCGGAGTATGTTGGGGCAGCCTTAAATTTTTTACAATTGTTTGGATCAAAAAAATGATAAAGGATTTTGGAATTCAGATTGATTATCCTATTTTTATTCACTGTGATAACACTAGCACTATCAATATGTCAAAGAACCCTGTGATGCATGCAAAGACAAAGCACATTGAGATCAAGTATCACTTCCTAAGAGAGAAAGTGGCAGAGAAAGAAGTCAAGTTGGACTATGTGAATATAAAGAATAGTTGAAAAATATATTCACAAAGCCCTTGCCTAAGGATACTTTTGAGTATCTTAGGGAGAAGTTGGGAGCCATTCCCTTCCATGTTTTTACTTAGAAGAAAGAAGGAAAGGCATTAGTCCTCTGGGACTGGTGGAAGGTTGACTACTCTACCTCAAGAGTAGTATCAGTGCTTAAAATGAATGGCACCCTTTTCCATTGATGTCAAAGGGGGAGTATATATAGATTCATGAAAAATAGAAGTAAAAAGAGGAGTAATATACTAAGGGGGAGTAGCATTCAATTATGACAGCAGTACAGTTGAGGAAATGGAGAATATTAGAAAATATTGCAGCAAATGGAGGATTCATCTTTGGGGGAGTTTTGAAGAGGAAATGGAGAATTTTATAAAAGGAATGCTCATTTGAGTTGGTGGTGGTTTTTTATTCCACATGTTGCCATCAATGAGGGGGAGATTGTTGGAGATGTGCCAGCAGGCCAGTACTGATTTTATGTTTGTCATTGATGACAACATATGGAAAGTAGCATGCATGGAAGTCTTATGCAATAAGCTTTTAGCATGGACATGGTATCAACATGATATCATGGGTGCAGAGGTTAAATATTAGTACAGGCAGTTATATAGCAGTTGGTGTCAGCAGTGTTCTTGACAGAGTGATAGATAGTGTTCTATGTATGGTTGTTCGTACAGTTATCATGGAGCCTTGCATGCTTGGATATATGTTAAAGACATGTTAGTGATATTTTAGTTATGGACACATAATCTAATGATGAATGTGAGTGAAGTTATGCAGTCGCTATTCGCCAGTAGCAATTTCTTGTGTTTGTTCAAAAGAGCCGACAGATATTTTTTTATTTCTTGAGTTGCACCTATCTTGAGGGTATGCACCCTTGGATTTAAGCTTGGAGAAGTGTTATTTATGTTTAGTTAAGATAACATGAGTTAATTCAACTTATAGAGAAAGTTCCAGTTGTTTTGGTAGAGCCAATAGTGTGTAGCGTGCGTCTACATTTATTTTATTAGACAGGTCCCAAATTGAGTTGCGTGCATAATAGAGCTGATAGAATGTTTGTTGGAGTTTATTATAGTTTCTCTAATATGATTTCAAGGTTGTTCTAATAGGCTGACTTGATTATATCATTTTGGGGAAAGATATTTATAGGCAGTCAATTGTGATTGCTGAAGTGTGGTTCATGGTTGATTAAGTAAAGCAGAGTAGAGTGTGCGAAGTGTTGAGCTATTAGAAGAAGGTCTATGTGACCAAGTAAAGTACTTATGCTATTCATTAGAACTAATCTAGATAGTAGGTCAAAGCACAATTCACCAAGATCTAGATAAAGTGTGTATCTGTTATTCAAAAGGTTGTAGCCTTTGCCCATTTGAGCAGTGAGCTCTCAGATAGTGCGTCCTCTCCCCTAATAGGGACAATTGTAAAAGACTCCTAATAGGGTCTAACCCTTGACCAGGTCTACTATACTTAATATATTTTAAAGCTACTCCTAACAGGGTAAAGGATCTTCTAACAAGGATCATTATACACTAGTACAGAATATTAGTGGGTATCAAGTCCTACCGAGGGTTTTACCTATTTGGGTTTCCCCATAACCAAAATATTGGTGTTGTGTTCAAGTGTTCTTTCATTGTTTTTATGCTTTATGTTTAAGTATACTTAATTGGATAAAGAATTGAATCTTGTAGATAACTGATTCACCCCCCCCTCTCAGTTATCTCTTGGGACTATTCCTAACATTTTCAAATAGTACATTTTGTAGGGAGCTTAGCCGCATCCTTTAAAATCTTTTTTACATGAGGAATGGAAAATGGTTTATTATCATCTGTTGGACATGCTTATGACATAGCTTACCATGTCCCTTTTGTGGTTGGATAGCTACATCTCAATTAAATTATTTACTATTACAAATGTTTAAGAGCACTCTACTCTTTAGTCAATAGCTATGCTCCAAATCCAACTTGGTAGAGTAAGGTTCTTAACATGATTTAAATATTTTTATTTACTAGCCATGATCAAAATAATGATGATAATATTTCAAATCAATATTGAATGAAAGTTAAATGATCAAATATATATATCATTATATATTTATGTAATTATATATATATATATATAGACACACACACACACACAAATATATAGATATATACATATGTACATATGTATACTTTCTCTCTCTCACACATACACACATAGACACACATAGAGAGAGAAGGAGATATGTATGTATGTATGTATGTATGAAAATAGATATGTAAACATGTGTGTGTGTACACACATTTATACATATATATATATAAACATGTTAGAAAGTAAAGTCCACCAAGATAACTGAGAGGGGGAGGGGGGGGTTTGAATCAGTTATCAGATAAATATAACTTTTATCAACTTCAATAGATTTTAACCATGTAAGCAATGTAACCAGCAACCATAGAAAGATATACATGCACAATAACACAATGACACAAGATATGTTGACTAGGGAACCTAGTGATCAAAGAGTAAACCCCAGTGGGAATGATGCCCATAAAAGATGCACTAATATGAATATTCCTTGTGAAAGGATGGACTCTTTTAGAAGTCTTATGAAATACATTCAGTACATATGAATCCTTGTTAGGAGATTTTGAATCCCTGTTAAAAGATTCTAACTCTGTTAGGAGTTATGGAAGACAGAAGGACCCACTACCCAAACAGCTTCAGAGTAACTAAACTCATTGTCCAACTGATCTTTGTATTACTTAATATAATAATACCAAAAGATTACTGACCTCAATAATTCAATACTCCTCTGACTGTGCCAAACCACACCAACTCCTTCTTTAGATCTCAATACCAGATCTCAGTACTTCGTATATCTTCTTTCAATAATTTCACTTTCACAATATACTTACATTCATCACATTCCATATTAAAAAAATGAATACATTCCTTCTTTTATACCACACTCAAGTAATTACAAATGAGTCAACATACAAATTATAAAATAAAAGTTTCCACATGTTACATCAAAATTACACAAAATTGTCGGCTTCCAATCAATATAATTTTTCACTTGTGCAACCTCAGATCTTGCATTGTCAACCACATCACTATCAACATGTCTCCAACTTCTCTATAACTACACATAACTAGATTCCATCCCAATTAGGAAATATCATCCAATTTCCACAAACCTCTACTTAGGAACACTGCCTAAATACTACTTCCACTAATTTCCTCATAACTTCCATGAATAAATGAATTACTTTTTGCACTCTTAACCATGATCTAATAACACATCATAGAATAAGTCCTCAACTGCGCATAGCTTCATCTTCAATATCTCAAGTGCGCTAACTCAAACACTGTCCGTTTCACTACTAATCTTAAGTAGATCACTATGTTGACATCAATGACAATCACAGTCATGAATGCAACAACAACTATTACAGAATAGCTTCTAATACTCCCCCATAGGATATCTTTAGCATTAATTCCTAACAATCTCCCCCATTGGCATTGATGGAAACATAGATGAAAAAACATCCAAGTTCCATAAATCCAATCACTGCAACACTGCTACACTGAAAATGCTTCAAGTCTTCTTCATCAATCAAATCTTGCTTCATTTTCCTATTCAATTCTCTGCAAGAGATGGTACAAATGGTTTTTCATGTACACTTCTCCCCCATTGACATCAATGACAGAAATGTCATCATTATGTCAACAACAACTTCAATGTCAAAAGACACTATTCAGAAAACACATTCACTAGAGTCCTCATGACTCAACTCAGATACACATACTCCCCCATAGAGGAAGTACCAACATCCAATCCAAAAGAAAAAATAGGGCTCATATACCACTGGACAGATGCAACAATCTACATCACTTCTCAAAATTAGGCTAGGGCATAACCCCAAGCATACCTCTCAGATACTCAAATGTATCCTTAGGCAAAGGTGTTAGGAATGGGAACACTAAGAGGGGGGGGGTGAATTAGTGTTCACTGTATTTTAACTTTTCACTTTAATTTGAATATTGAATTATAAATGCTTAAGTACTAAATTAAACATTCACATAAACATGAAACATGAAATCAACACATGACACCAATATGGTTACGGGGAAACCCAAATAGGTAAAAACCCCAGTGGGACTTATACCCACTAATAATCTGCACTAGTGTTTTTTGATCCTTGTTAGAAGATCATTTACCCTGTTAGGAGTAGCTTTACAATTCTTTTAGTATAGTAGAACTTGTTAAGGGTTAGACCTTGTTAGGAGTCTTTTACAATGATCCCTATTAGGGGAGTGGACTCACTGTCCTAGAGCTCACTGCTCAAATGATGAAGGCTACAACCTTCTGAGATCAGATACACACTATATATATAGGTGAACTGTCACTGTGACACTACTTGTCAAATCAGTTCCTTTTGTGTGCTGATGTTTGACCTCTAGAAAAGCTATAATACATCTTATGCTCACTTTGCATACCTTTTCTTTGCTTATCACAACTCTATTACAACTTCCATACCGAATACAATGGGTGCACCTTATATTTATGTGCTCATACCAATTATATAAATAGGTTGGCCCTATAACTAATTACAAATAACACTTCCAAATGAATTGGCTTAAGTGTGCTTACAATTATACATGTACATATGTTGGTGACCTAAATACAATGGGCACATAGCCTCTACAACATTAGTTTATAATCGCAAATCAAAATAGTCAATGTCGGCTACATGCTCTGTTCTTTGCTGGCACACACTGGTTGTGCAACTTCAACTGGGTATAACTTTCACATCTTTGCATATCTACTTATGTGCTCTTAGACTAAGCATAATTATAGTCTAACAACCTTAACTTCCAGGGTGCATACCATAATTAATTTTTACACATGTCCGCTGATGCTCTGAGTCTCTGGTGCTCTATATATTGTCTAGTCTTCAACACTAAACTGAATTCTGATCTTTACACTTAGTGCGCTAACTCCAAACTACTATATGACTTTTTTGTCATAATGACAACACTATAACTAGTCATATACTTCAGTATAGACAACTTTCCAACAATCTCCCCCTTTTTCATTGATGGCAATAAAGGAATATGGCCAAGTCTCTAATTGTTCCTTTACACAAAAACTTTTGACTTCTATACATTTATACATACTCTTATATCTCCCTATACATCTTATATACTCCATATTCTATACAACCCCCCCTTTGAGATTAATGAAAAAGGTGCATCAAAAACTTTATCTACATACACTTACTGAGGGAAAATATCCAGATATGAAATATGTAGTTTCTAGATCTCCTTCTTCCAAAAGGTTATCAGAGAGTTGACTATCTATAGATGGGTGCATAATGCATATTGAAACTTCTCCATCTTCACCAATTCTATGCTCGACCCTTGATCATAGGTTATCATGGTTGCATCAATCTCCTTTATGTTTTGACTACGAATGTCTAGTGAGGGTGCAAGAGCATTCCTCAATTGAATCTATCTAGACCTTATCTTCTCCATTTCTTTCCCTGCCTTCTCAATTATGTCTAACTGACCTTGATAGATATTGTTACACATGTTTACATCATTGGATGTGTCTAGCACTAAATTCTTCACCTTCTCAATCATTGCCTCTGCATCTTTGATCTTCTTAAGATGGGCATCAGTGAACTTATCCTGATCCATGGATTCTGCAATGACTTTCCTTCCTTGATCTGCAAATTCTTTCAATGATGCCTGACTAGACTTAAGAAAGTTCAAGTCTAATGAAAAATTACTCATCAGTTCATTGAGTCTCTTCTTTAAGTATTTCTCCTCTGCCACTATGGCCGCAGATTCTTCTAGGCTAGAAAAATTGACTTTGAACTGAGAGATGACTGTGCTCACATCATCAACTAAATGTACATTTACCATCTTCTTATCCTCTGGCAACAAACTATTCAAAATATTTACTGATTCCACCAGGAGAGGATTTCTCATTACTTTCTTCTCCTTAGCCTTCTCCATAGCTAGGATGCTGAACTTAATCAGGTCTTCTTTCTTCCAGGAGTCCAAACTTCTAGTTTCAAGTGTGAAACTTGACAAAAATGTTGAGGAGGGAGTGATGGGAGTTCTATCCATCACCTCTTGCTTCACCTTGACCAAATCAATAGAAGATTCATCTTTCTTTTCTAGCTCTACTCCTTTCTTTTCTTCTTCTTTCTCATTAGATATATCTTCTATGATTATTTCTTCTTGCTGAGTGGGAGGTGTATTGCTACATAGGTTTTCAACTTCCTCAGTGCTAAAAAATGCTTCCTCGAATTTGTCCAACTCCTTATTAGTAGCCTCCATGGCTATTTCCACATTATCTATGATAATTGTGCTATCTTTGGGTGATTCTGTCATGGGTGCAGACTGATCTGCTTCTATTTGAGTTTCTGCTATGGGTGCTAAGTCCTGAGGACCTGTCATTGGTAGATTAGTGGGCTCTACCACTTTATCTTCCTTGATGAGTGCATGAGTGATGGGTGCAGTAGGTGGTTTGATCTATTGTTCTAACAACACCTTCTCAAATTCTTTTTCCATTTCCTTTGTTATCAACTCATAGTCCTTGTTCATGGTATGAAGAGTTCTCATCTTTGTTCTTAGGTGCAGCTTCACCAGATTCAATATTAGTGCTTCTTCATCTTTAGAACATATAGGCAGAGTATCTTCTTTATCCTTCTGACTGTCATCTTTTTCAATTTTTATCTTTTTCATCTTGGGATCTTCTTGTTCTTCTATTATGCTCTTCAATTCTAGGGAAATCTTCTCATCCCTTGCTTTATCAAGGTCTTCTTGTGATACACCATGTATTCTTAGGATCTCTGATGTGACCTTTGCAACCTTTCTTTTTGTTGCAGCACTGTTCAGCTTAGCATCAACTTCTCTAGTCTTCTCTTCATAGGTTCCCCACCTAGGTTCATTGTCATCCTTAGGGGCTGATAGCAGTACCTTTGCATAAGCTTCAAGAACTTGTTCTTCAACTTCATACCCAAGTGGATGAATCCACTTAGTTCTAGGTTCCACAACTTCCATACATGTAGTGTCAATCTCCACCATGAAGCATATTATATCCTAATACTTCTCTACAATACTTTCAAGAATCCTATACCTCATCTGCATCCTTGCTTTGAGGGTCTTCAATTCCAAAGTGATGTAATCTCTTAGTGTGCTTTCTTTGGATGCCTTGTTTGATATCCGAGGCATGGTAGGAATGGATTTGTCTAGATACAAGTCTGACACTTTACCAACTATATGAAGGTACATATAGATGATTAGGGACCCAAACCTGAATACCTTAGTCTTGTCATGTTTGATAGCTTTGATGTTGTCTATGAACTGTGCATGCAAGATCTCACACAAGTTGAACTCTCCATCTTCTTGCACAAGATGGATGGCTGCTAGAATAGTGCCCGTAGACACACTATTCACCCTGTTGGTATGATGAAATCTATAACCCAATATCATTGATATCAAGTTGATGTTTGGTTGCTCTATAGGCTTAATGGTCATGCCATGCTTATCACTTCTAGATTTACACACTCTACCATTTTCCTGACATCCTTACCCACTTGAAGGATGGTGCCTATCTTAGAAAGGCATGTCATCTCATGAATTAGGTCTCCTGTTATTCTTACTGGTACATCTCCAATCCAAAACAAGTGATCATGGATTCTTCTCAACAATATCTTAATCCATTCAGTTTCATAGAATTCATATGTTGTGGCATATTCAAAAATAGGGTGATCATTCCATTTGGTGTATTCATCCATGAACATTTTTTTTGGTTTCAACATTGTGTCCATTTATACCCTTAACCTATCTAGTCCAACAGGTTCCTTCTTACAATAGATGTAAGCCCTTATGTCTTCTACATGCATGATGCCCATTGGCGTGTGGTAAAATGCTCCCTCTAAATCATCTAGGGTTGATTTAAATGGGTGCCTCTTGAAAACATACCTCTTCTTCTCAACAACATCAAAAACAATAAGAGTGGCCATGACTTACTTGATATTCACTTTCCAAATGATCTTTGAGATGTTCTGATGGCTTCCGAATCAACACAACGAGCTAGGGTTTCTTGCAACCAATCAAATGCACTATAAACACTAATAATTTAATCTCCAAATCTTCACAACAACTTCCAAGGCTCAATCTTCTCTCCAATTGCTCTGAATATGAATGCAATGAGTGAATCAAACAACTTTTTGTGTACTTAAAGTAAGAAATTCACCATTAATGCAACTTGTGTAAACTAGGCTGTCACTTCAAATTTTCAAACTCAAGTTCCACTAACAATCAGCATGTACACTCTTTCACAAAGTTTCATGTACACTCCAAAAGCTTAAGTCCAAAGGTGCATACTCTAAGGATGAGTATACAAGCCACATAGCGGTCTAGAGCTAAATTAGCTCCCCCTATGACCCTGAGGGCCATTTATGCAGATGTAGAGGGTGCATCCACTAGGGATGCATCCAATACATTCTCAATAGTGTTTTCCCTCTTTCCTTCTAACCAAATCATGCTCACATCATCGGAGGCTTTCACAAACTTTACTTCTGCTTCAGGATCCAAAATTGGTTCTTCGGCCTTTTTAGGGCTTTCTTGACCTTGCGTCCTTGATCTACAAAACTTTGAGATATGTCCAGCCTTGTTATAGGTGTGACAAATCACTGGAGGTCTAATATTCCTCAGCACATTGACATGAGTCATCATTCTACATTTTTTCATTGTATGACCATTATAGTTGCATATCTGGCATGTAACATTCTGAGAACTTCTTGCATTAGTCTGATTTTGATTTCTTTGATCATGCCAAATCTTGTTCTTCTTACTAGTCTTGAAATTTATTTCTCTATGACCAAATCTATTACATGTATAACAGTAACCATTGAAAGTTCTTACCTCTGTACAGTTCCTTGCAATATGTCTATGCTTGTTACATGCAAAATAGGTGCTTTCTATAGGCTTGTGCTCATTCTTAGGAGGATCACTATTGTCTTTGGTTTCATCTCTAGTCTTCTCAGTATCAGTAGAGTTCTTTTGTGAATCCTTTCTTGCTCACATACTATCAATCTAATTTTGTGCTTCATTGTATCCAATGCAACTAGTGTCTCCTTTGATTCTTCTTGCATACAACTGTGATTCTACCAATTCAGCACTGGTGTGTAATTTGTCAATATGATCCTTTGACTTCTTCAATTTAGATTCCAAGATTTCTTTGATATTCTTTAGCTCCAAGATTTCTAAGTTAGCTTCCCTTAGTTCTTCATTCAGTTGAAGGTTCTCCTTGACTTCTTCATTGTAGACATCTTGATTGTTCATCAATTTGTCATCAAATTCTTCAAGCTGACTTAATAAGGATGCATTTTATTCAGTCAACTTCTTGAATTTTTCTTCAAGTTCACTATTAGAGCATCCTTTCAAATCTTTTCTTAGTCTTTTGATAACTAATTGAGCATCACTAACTTTTTCTTTTAGTTATTCAATTTCTCTTTCTGAATTGTCCAGGTCTTCAAGAGCAGCTTCAAGATTTTTCTTCAAATGTTTGATCTCTGCTTTTTCCATGATCTCCTCAAGTGGTTAAACTTTTGTGTTGAGGACCAGAGCTCTGATACCAATTGTTAGGAATGGGAACACTGAGAGGGGGGGTGAATCAGTGTTCACTATATTTTAACTTTTCACTTTAATCTGAATACTGAATTATAAATGCTTAAGTATTGAATTAAACATTCATGTAAACATGAAACATGAAATCAACACATGACACCAATATGGTTACGGGGAAACCCAAATAGGTAAAAACCCCAATGGGACTTAATACCCACTAATAATCTACACTAGTGTTTTGTGTTCCTTGTTAGAAGATCCTTTACCCTATTAGGAGTAGCTTTACAATGATTTTAGTACAGTAGACCTTGTTAAGGGTTGGACCTTGTTAGGAGTCTTTTACAATGATCCCTATTATGGGAGTGGACTCACTATCCTAGAGCTCACTGCTCAAATGATGAAGGCTACAACCTTATGAGATCAAATACACACTATATCTGTAGGTGAACTATCACTGTGACACTGCTTGTCAGATCAGTTCCTTCTGTGCGTTGATGCTTGACCTCTAGAAAAGCTCTAATACATCTTATGCTCACTTCGCATACCTCTGCTCTACTTATCACAACTCTATTACAACTTCCATACTGAATACAATGGGCACACCTTATATTTATACGCTCATACCAATTACATAAATAGGTCGGCCCTATAACTAATTACAAATAATGCTTCCAAATGAATTGGCTTAAGTGTGCTTACAATTATACATGTACATATGTTGGCAACCTAAATACAATGGGTGCATAGCCTCTACAATATTAGTTTATAATCACAAACCAAAATAGTCATTGTCAGCTCCATGCTATGTTCTTTGTTGGCACATACTGGCTGTGCAACTTCAACTAACTATAACTTTCACATCTTTGCATATCTACTTATGTGCTCTTAGACTAAGCATAAGTATATTATAACAACCTTAACTTCCAGGGCACATACCATAATTCATCCGTACACATGTGCGCTGATGCTCTAAGTCTCTGGTGCTCTGTATGATGTCTAGTCTTCAACACTAAACTAAATTCTGATGTTTACACTTAGTGCGTTGACTCCAAACTTCTATATGAATTTTTTGCCATAATGACAACACTATAACTAGTCATATACTTTAGTATAGAACACTTACCAACAAAAGGTTTTGTAAATATATCTATAATCTTCTCCTTTGTGCTTATGTACTCAAGTCTGACTTCTTTCTCTACTACTTTCTCTCTCACTACATGATACTTTATCTCTATATGTTTTGTCTTAGAATGTAACATAGGGTTCTTAGACATACTAACTGTGTTGGTGTTATCATAATGTATAACAATAGGCTCAACAAATTTTACTCTAATATCCTTCAGCATTTTTTTCATCCAAATTATCTGGTTACAATTTTTTGCTACTGCTACATATTCTACTTCTGATGTGCTCTATGAAATAGAATTATACTTCTTGCTTAGCCAAGAAAGCAATCTTCCTCCAAGGAAAAATGCTCCACCACTGGTGCTCTTTTTATCATCAATACTGCCTCCTCAATCAGCATCTGTATATGCACATAGGGTAAAATCATCAGATTTTTCATACCACAATCCATACTCAAGTGTGCCTCTTAAGTACCTCAATATCCTCTTTACTGCTCCATAATGTGATTTTCTAGGTTCAGCTTGAAATTTTGCTACAATTCCAACTGAATGTGCTATATCAGGTCTTGTATGAGTCAAATACTGCAATCCTCCAATCATAGATCTATACTTCTTATGTTCCACTGCAGGAGTCTCATTCTTGCTAGATAACTTATGTCCAGTTACCATAGGTGTTCCAATAGGCTTATAGCTCTCCATTCCAAATCTCTTCAATAAATCATTCAAGTACTTTTTCTGACATACAAAGATACCATCACTTTTCTATGTTATCTACAATCCTAAAAAGTATTTCATCTCACCAATCATACTCATTTAAAATTTAGTCTTCATTTCATCTCCAAATTTATCGTTGGCTTCATCTTCTCCTCCAAAGATAATATCATCAACAAAAATTACTACAATCAACAAACCATTTTCAATTTCTTTTGTATACAGGTTGCTATCAGTTGTGCCTTTTGTAAATCCTAATTTCATCAAATACTTATCCAATCTCACATACCAAGTTCTAGGTTCTTTCTTTTGTCCATATAAAGCTTTCTTCAGTTTACATACCATGTCTTCTTCTTGAGTTAAAGGAAAACCTTTAGGCTTCTCAATGTAAACTTCTTCTTCCAATTCTCCATTCAAAAATGCTGACCTCACATCCATCTGATACACTTTAAATTTCTTAAAAGTTGCATAGGCCAAAAACATTCTTACTACTTCAATTCTTGCTACTAGTGCAAAATTTTCTTCATAGTTAATTCCTTCTTGCTATATCCTTTACATACCAATCTTGCTTTGTTCCTTACCACTTCTCCTTGTTCATTCATCTTGTTTCTGAATACCCATTTTGTTCCTATAACATTCTTATCTTTAGGTCTAGGGACCAATTCCCATGTTTTGTTCTTTTCAATCTGATCTAGTTCTTCTCTCATAGCTTTAATCAAATGTTCATCTTCACAAGCTTCACTAGTAGATTTAGGTTCAATTTGAGAAATCAAACATAACTATTCTTGTACCTTATTTTGATTATGAACTCCTTTGTTTATGCTTCCAATAATCTACTCAACAAGTTGATTCCTTGATAGATTCATGTTAGGTCTCACTGTCTCATATCTTACTTCAGGTGTCAATTCTTCAATTTCCTCACTATGGCTTTCATTCAACAAATCATTATCAGTTTCATAAAATAATTTAGTAGTCTCAGGGTTAGGTCTAGAGTGATTTCCTTCATCTGATTCATAATCAAGCATTCTTTCCTAAATTCTAAACTTTTCATCAACTTTAACATTTGCGCTCTCAACAATAGTCTTAGTTCTCTTATTGTAACATCTATAAGCTTTTCTCTTCACTGAATAACCAAGAAATATACCTTCATCACTTCTAGGATCAAACTTTCTAATGTCATCATCTCTCTTAATATAACATTTTCTTCCAAAAATTCTAAAATACTTAACTGATGGTGCATGCCTAAACCATAGTTCATAGGGTGTCATGTCTGTGTCTACTCTAATTTGTACTATGTTCATTGTATACATAGTTGTGTTCACTGCTTCTCTCCAAAATATCTTTACTAAGTCATTCTCAAATAACATAGCTCTTCCAGCTTCAGTTGCTGATTTGTTTCTTCTTTCTGCAATGCCATTTTGTTCAGGTGTCCTAGGGGTTGAAAATTGTCTCTTAATACCATAATCTTCACAAAAGATGTTAAATTCTTTAGAAGTAAATTCTCCACCTCTATTTGATCTCAAACATTTAATCTTCATTCCAGATTCATTCTCAACTTTGTTCTTAATGATTTTAAACTTATCAAATACTTCATATTTTTCTTTAAGAAATGCAATCCACATCATTCTTGTAAATTCATCAACAAGAATCATAAAATATCTTTCTCCATAGAATCCTCTAGTCCTTGTAGGACCGCTCAAGTCTATATGAACAATCTCCAACTTCTCTACTATTGTAAACTTCTTGCTGGGAAATGAGCTTCTCTTATGTTTGGCCATCACACATTCCTTGGACATCATGTTAGTAGGCTTCATAATTTTAGGCAAGTCTCTTACTGCAAGAGTAGTACTTACTTTCACAATGTTATCAAAGTTTATATGACAAAATCAATTGTGTCATAACCAACTGTCATCAATCTTAGTAATCAAACATGTCATCTCAATAGGATTCAACTGAAATACATTACCTCTGGTTCTAGATCCAGTACCAATCAGATTTCCATCTCTGTCTTTTATCACACATGTTTTCTCAGTAAACCAAACTTGATATCTCTTATCAACTAACTTTCCAACACTCAAAAGATTATGTTTCAAACCATCCATAAAGTAAACATCATCAGTATTAGTCTTTCCATCAAGAGTAATAGATCCTATACCTTTAATCAAACAAGGTGCATTGTTTCCAACTCTAACAACTCCTCCATCATAATTGTTAAGCTTTATGAACTTTTTCATGTCTCCAGTCATATGATGTTAACAACCACTATCTATAATTCAATCAGCTTTCTTTTCTACTTGATAAACTAAAGCCTTTTCTTCCTTAATTTTAGTTTCAGGATTTTTTTCTTTAATTGCTACAAATCCTATATCATCATTGTTCTCAGTGTCACTTTTGTTGGCATTAAGTAGAATTACCACTAGTGACAAAACTTATTTGCATTCTGAGTGCAAACCGAGCATAACAGTGCAAACCAAGCAGAACAGTACAAACCGAGCAGAACAGTGCAAATCGAGTAGAACAGTGCAAACCGAGTAGAACAGTGCAAACCAAGCAGAATAGTGCAAACCAAGCAGAACAGTGCAAACTAAGCAGAACAGTGCAAACCGAGCAAAACAGTGCAAACTAAGCAGGACAGTGTAAACCGAGTAACATTATGTCTACCGAGTCACCAGTATTTACCGAGTTCAAAACCTACCGAGTGGTTAGTATGAACCATGCCTTCACTTCTACCGAGTGCATGACGATGCCAAGTAATGCAGTGGACGCCGAGTATCAGAAAGTCACCGAGTTAGTTTGCTGGAACCGTGTAACCATACTTGGGCCGACTTAGTGGCACTTATGTTTATTTGTCAAGCTGACTTTGTAATTGTCATTAATTGTTTAGACTTGTATATAAACAATGTTGTAAAAATGTCAAGATGTAATTATATGAGTATGTATGTGAATAAAAAGGAAAGGCAGAGATAAGCGAATTACAAAGGGCTACAGCAGTATAGGGAACAGCAAAGACAAATTCATCACAGAAGGTGATCAGTACATTCAGTGAATCTCAATCAGCAATCCAGTTGCAAAGCAAGAGATCTACTGTTTCATCCTAACAGGTGAATCGGTACTAAAATCCTTTAACCAGGTAGACTTAACAGTCTGTTGTAAAATCTCTTTACCGAGTGCATACTTCATTGTATGTTTGTAAATTCTTTAACAAGGTGGATTTAGCAATCCTTATTGCTCCTAACAGGGCAGATCATCAGAAGTGATCAAACTGTAAGCCTTAACCGGCCAACTTTATTCTACAGTACTAAAGCTTTGTGGGTTTCATCCCCACCCCAATTTTACTTTCTTTTTGGAAGGTTTCTGGGTAACCAAATCTGTGTCATTGTTGTGAATGCTTTTAAGTTTCATGCTTTCTATATGCATAAAGAAAAAGTGAACTATATGTTAATACATCTGTAATTGTAAGAAAATTTGAAGTTACTGATTCACCCCTCCCCTCTCAGTAACTCGGTTAATCCCTGAATATTTCCAACAATTGGTATCAAAGCTTTGTTGGTTCTCAAGATAAAGCTTAACTAGCTTGAGCAAAGATCCAGGACAATGGAGGTATTCAAACTGAACAAGGTGATTGAAAATGAAAAGCTAGATCTGGAAATGGCCATAGCTAAACTTAAGGAAGCAAAAGAACATCTTTCCCAATCCCTAAGAAGAAGGAAGGAACTTGCAAATCAGATGAATGATCAGAATTACATTGAAGAAAAGGTTGAAGATCTTTTTCCCTCAAATAGCTCAGATGAAGCAAACAATGCTGTCAAAGAACTCCTAGAAAAGAATGGGTCTCTGCAAGAAGAAGTGAGAAAATTAAAAAGAGAACAAGAGCTACACTCAACAAGATTTTGTGAGATCTTAGAACAAAGAAACAAGTTGAAAGATGAATTAGATGGAAGGAACAATGAAGTCCAAAATAAAACCCTTCAGCTAGAAAACCTAATTGATCAGATCTCCCATACAAATGAGGAAATTCTGAATCTAAGATCAGAAATAGAAAACACAAGAGAAGAACTAAGATCTGAAAAGGAAATCAATCTAAGATTGGTGGATGACCTAAACGCCGAAAAACAAATCAATGAAGGAATGTTGAAAAGCCAAGAAGACTTGAATCAGCTGTATGAGCGAAATCTGCATAGGCAGAAAGGAAAAGCAGGACTTGGATACAAAGGAAAAGATGAATCTTCTAAGCAAGGTACTCAAAGAAATCAAAAACCTACTTGTAATCATTGTGGTAAAATAGGACATACTTCAAATAAATGTTGGAACAATGAAAAAGCAGAATTCAATGGAAAATGCTACAACTGCAATCAACATGGTCACAAAGCAAATGAATGCAGGGAAAAACCAAGATTCAGAGGTAATTGTCACAAGTGCAACAAACAAGGTCACAAAGCATCCGAGTGCAGATCCAAGACATTCAATCCAATAGAACAAATTATGAAAGCAATGTTTGGATGGGACTACAACACCTGGTGTAGATGTCATTACTGTGGAGAATATGGACACATTGGCATGAACTGCATAAAACATCATCTAAGGAAAAGAGATACTACCGTAAGATGCTTCAAATGCACTAAACTCGGTCACATAGCCAGAAACTGCATGAATGCTAGTGAAGTTGAAGATGGAAAGAAGAATGAAGCAACTAAGGTCAGGAAACAGGTGAGACAAAAGTAGATTCCTAAATCTACCGAGCAAACCAGTCCAAGTAATGGAATGGGTGGCTCTACTGACTCAAACTAAATTTCCAAAAAAGCACTGGAACTGTATTCTCATAGAAAAACTTCAAGCAGTTCTAGAACCGAATTAAAAGAAAGATCTAAATCAGCATACAAGATGCAGTAAGATCACAGGAAGGTCGGTACCAGTCTTAACTGAACAAGGTCGGTATTAGTCTTTACCGAGCGAGGTCGGAGCAATATGAATTCTTGAGTTCACCGAGTTGCGAAGTCTTCACTGAGAAATTAATTCTTAGTGGGTGACAGTCTGTCGGAATTCATACCCTAATTTGTACTGAGCATTAATGACAGAGTTGTAAACAAAAGGCAAGAAATCAAACTCATTCCTCACCATGAATTTTAGCACTTTGAGAGTAGAAAACTTCAAGAGCAATCCAATGACTCAAATACCTTTTGCGAAAAGAATTTTCTGTGAGCTACCATGGCATCATCCAGCACTTCAGCGAAGAAAGGATCTGAAATGTTAGTCCAAGGGGAATGGAGAGCACCAGATTTCAAGATCGTGCCTGCAATTGCAGCAGCCCTAGACCCGAACAGAGCTCAATCTCAGATTCCTCCTAAGGTACTACTTATTAAAGATATTCACAATCATTTCAACTGTGCAATTCATGAAATGGGAAACCTAGAACTAGATATTGTGTGTGAAGAACTATGTGTGGATGGTATTCTAAAACCCGAGCATAAACATCTGGAAGATAAGGGATTAGTTCACATTGCACATTTACCTTGAAACTTTCAGGAGAAATGGGTTAGATACATTCTCAGCCATATACATGATGGAAAGATTTGGCTTGAGCAACCCATAGAGATCACCAAGAAGATGATTCATCAAATCACCGGTCTTCCCATGTTGAACAAAGCAAAAACTACCAAAACCCTAGGTCGGTCGGAACTGGAAAAGAAAACCCTAGCCGAGTGGGACGGTAGAGGCATGAAAGTTAGCAGCATTACCGATGCTGAACTAAAGTTTGGTACACACATAATTGCCCATAAAATATACAGTTCAAGTCGACAGAATAGTGTCTCCTGTGAAGCTATTGACCTAGCATACAAAGTGGTCAAGAACAACTTATCATTTGACCTTGCAGATTTATTGTTAAAATAGTTTAACAAGAACATGGAAAGCATTCAAACTTCCAAAAACAATCCATGTAAGTTTGGATCCCTACTGGTCTGTTTATTCTTCTATGTTCAAAAATTCTTCCCTTCAAAAGGAAAAGTTGTATGGAGAAAAGATGTGCCAGTCCTTTATGAGATAAATGAATACATCTCAGAAATGGGTGAAAATTTTGAAAGCATCATGGATAGTTATTTTAAGTCTTTCAAAGAGAAAATGAATGACAGATTCTGGATTCCACAGAAGTTGGTGGAGGATTACAAGGATGACATTTGTTTCATGGTAGACTGTGACAATGTATATATTCAAGCAGCTAAAATGAGGATTGTATATGTAAAACCTCTTCCTTATGAGGTAAATATTGATGAAACCAAGAATATCATTGAAGCCCTTCTTAATCAGCCTGTTAACCCCAAAGCTCCATATTTTGGAACATATGATGAAGCAAAGGTGAGAATTGAATTAAGCATAAAACTTCCACAGGCGGTAAACAAAGGAAAGAAGAGGATAGCCAAAATGCAAATGCTAACCGAGGACAAAGGAGATAATGATGAAGAAGAAGAGGAAAAGGATGAGAAAACAGAGGAACCAGAACCTGCAAAGAAGAAAGGAAAGGTTTTCATCACTAAGGCACCTAAGCCTCCCACTGTTGTATTTACAAGGAGAAGTGCAAGAGGTAAGGCAGATAAGGCAGACAAGGTAGATAAAGATATAGTATTCAAAAGGCCTCCTCTAAACTTTCAAGAGAGGATCAAACTTTTTAGAGACGGATCAGGATCTGGAGTAAGTAACATAAAATCTTTTAAATATGAAACCAGATCGGAAACAGAACAGAAGGAAATAGAAGATGTTGTTATTGAAAAGATGGGACAGTGGAAATACTCTCCTGATGAATTAGCCCCACAGGTTCCAGCAGTCTTATTAAATCCAATAAAAATGAGATGGAGCAATGCAAAGCAAATTGTAATAGACATATTTGATCAAACCCTGAGACAGTTAATGCTGAGCTTGAAAAATGATGAAGTAAAGAAGGCATTAAAGGAAAATGAAAGTAAGATGACACTAAAGTTCAATACTTGTTTGATTCTGATCAACAATATTGAATCGGTTGTGAAGGCTGCAAATGCCACATGGAAGAACATATACCATCTTCACCAACTGAGTATTGAAACAGTAATAATAAAAGATATTGAAGATGACAGTGATGAACAAGAAGAAGCCACTGACATAGATGATACTGTGAGGATAGCAGCAGAAGTCATTGCATCACTTCCTACCTCTCTAGTAAAAGTTTCTACATCTAGCCCGGAGACACCTTCAAGCATGGTTGTGACAACTTCAACTTTTGTCCAATCACCTATAGCAACAACAGAAGCAACCACCATTTCTTCTACCGAGTTGCAGTCTCCCACTTCATTAAGTTTTCCAGCAGTAAGTATTCCAGTTTTTGATTCTACAAGTGTAAATATTTTAAGTTCTCCAGTAGACAGTGTGCCAGTCTCTATAGCCAGTCCTACTATGTCTATTATCACTACTACTAAGGCATTAAGTACAGATAAGCCTAAGGCTCTACCGAGTATAAAATTTTTGGGTAAGAATATAGTAGAGGATATAGACCTAGATGAAGAAATAGAGATTCCAACATTAGATTTTGCAAATCTATCAGCGGACCAAATGCAAAATATAGGTGAAATCCTCCAAAGGAAAGCAAAGCAAAAGAAGCTTAAAGAGGAGAGAGACAAGGAATATCAAATCATTAAGGATGCTAAAGACATTTTGTCTGATGCATTAGGTATTAAAGTAGACTCCTCTCAACATGTTTTGCTACAATTAGCTGAAGCAGTAAATAAATACAATGAGGATTCATCTGGGACAGAAAAGTTAGTTGAAAGAGCCGAGAAGAGATTCAACAATAAAGTGCTTGAGCACATTGCTCAGCACATAGCAATTAATCAAGTGGAATTGTCTTTAGATTTGTCAAATATTGAATCCACCTATTTGAATGTCACCTCTCTTTTGGCCAGACTGTGTAATATTGCCGAGTTCACAAAGGATGTTAAGGATAAAATGAATAAAATGGATGAGGATATGAAGATTAGCATACAGAAGCTGCAACTTGAACCAAGTTCAAGCTCTACTCATCACATGAAAGTCTCATACCTATCAAATATGCAGTCAGATCTACTAAAAGAAGACACAAGGATCTGGTCCACACTGCTAGACATCCAGAACATGATCCTTCCCATCATGAATACAATGTATAAGCACATTGAACATTCCAAAACATTGATTCATGACAATCAGTTCTCTATAGCAGATCACATGATTGAACTCTCTGCAGAAGTCCAAATTGCAATCCAAACATGCAAGATTCTGCAAGAAAATTGGGACAGAACCCTGGCACTAATCATGAAGGTACATTCTGATTTTCTATCAAATTTTGGATTCTCTCTATAAGTCACTTGTATATACACCTTTGGCATTATCATCAAAAAGGGGGAGATATGTATAGAAGGAGATATGTATAGAAGGAGATTTGTATAGAAGAAAAAGTTAGCACATTGAAAGGGGGAGATAATGTATAAAGCCCTATGACAAAGATAAATTTTTATAATAAAAAAAAAAAAATCAAAATAAATCTCAGTATGATTCATGTATATAAGTTTTGAGCAATAAGTGTTTTTGTCACTAATGCCAAAGGGGGAGATTGTTGGCATTAAGCAGAATTGCCACTAGTGACAACACTTATTTGCATTCTGAGTGCAAACCGAGCAGAATAGTGCAAACTAAGCAGAACAGTGCAAACTAAGCAGAATAGTGCAAAACGAGCAGAACAGTGCAAACCGAGTAGAACAGTGCAAATCGAGCAGAACAGTGCAAACCGAGCAGAACAGTGCAAACCGAGCAGAATAGTGCAAACCGAGCAGGACAGTGTAAACTGAGTAACATTATGTCTACCGAGTCACCAGTATTTACCGAGTTCAAAACCTACCGAGTGGTTAGTATGAACCATGCCTTCACTTCTACCGAGTGCATGATGATGCCGAGTAATGCAGTGGACGCCGAGTATCAAAAAGTCACCGAGTTAGTTTGCAGGAACCGTGTAACCATACTTGGGCCGACTTAGTGGCACTTATGTTTATTTGTCAAGCCGACTTTGTAATTGCAATTAATTGTTTAGACTTGTATATAAACAATGTTGTAAAAATGTCAAGATGTAATTATATGAGTATGTATGTGAATAAAAAGGAAAGGCAGAGATAAGCGAATTACAAAGGGCTACAGTAGTATAGGGAACAGCAAAGACAAATTCATCACAGAAGGTGATCAGTACATTCAGCGAATCTCAATCAGCAATCCAGTTGCAAAGCAAGAGATCTACTATTTCATCCTAACAGGTGAATCAGTACTAAAATCCTTTAACTAGGTAGACTTAATAGTCTGTTGTAAAATCTCTTTACCGAGTGCATACTTCATTATATGTTTGTAAATCCTTTAACAAGGTGGATTTAGCAATCCTTATTGCTCCTAACAGGGCAGATCATCAGAAGTGATCAAATTGTAAGCCTTAACTGGCCAACTTTATTCTGCAATACTAAAGCTTTGTGGGTTTCATCCCCACCCCAGTTTTACTTTCTTTTTGGAAGGTTTCTGGGTAACCAAATCTATGTGTCATTGTTGTGAATGCTTTTAAGTTTCATGCTTTCTATATGCATAAAGAAAAAGTGAACTATATGTTAATACATCTGTAATTGTAAGAAAATTTGAAGTTACTGATTCACCCCTCCCCTCTCAGTAACTCGGTTAATCCCTGAATATTTCCAACAACTTTCACTCAAAGATTTCTCCAAACTAGTTTCAAATTCTTCATCATTTGCATAGTAACATTCTTTAGATCTTCTAGGATTAAAGTTCTTCCTATACTTATTGACTCTTTTAGGACATTTAGATGCAAAATGACCATATTCTTGACAAGTCCAACATTTAAAAAATTTCTTACCGCCTGGTTCTCTCTTCACAAGCAAGGCAATACCTTCTTCAATCTTCCTATCTTCTTCATTTCTAGATCTGTTGCTGCTACCATAATCTCTGCTCACTCTGATGCTTCTTGACAAAGTAGGACAAACACTAAGAGGACTGAATGCTATCTCCATTCTAGGTAGGTCTCTTGATAACCTCAGGTTCATTTCAGCTACTTCCAATCTTCCAAGAAGAGTCTCTCTTGTAAAGTTTGTAGTACAAGGTATGACTTGTTCAATCATCTATGTTGTCTACTTAAATGTAGGATTCAATGTCCTCAGAATTTTCCATATCACTTCATTCTTTGTCTTTGTTCCACCATAATATTTTATACCTGCAACAATCTCTGACATTCTACCAATATAGCTTCTAACGGATTCATCTTCCATCATTCTTATATCTTCAAAAGCACATATCCAATTATGTAATCTAACTTTCTTTGCATGTTCATCACCTTCAAAAGTAGAACATAAAGCTAACCAAATTTCATAAGATGTTTTCAAATATTTTACCTGACTGTACTCATTCTCCGGAAGGGATGACAAGAGTGTTTCTCTAGAAAGTATGTTACACATGAATAGATCTCTTTCATCATTAGTACATGTTTCAATGTTATCCTCATCAATGATAGTCTTCTCATTCTTTGTAATCAACCAATAACTTGGTCCTAATTATAGTAGATGTGCCTTCATCTTTTCTTTCCAACTATCAAAATTTACTCTATCAAACATAGGGCTTTCTTTCCTAAAATTTGCCATGGATCTCCTTAAGTTGTTAAACTTTTCTTTCAAGGACCTGCCGCTCTGATACCAATTGTTAGAAAGTAAATTCTACCAAGATAACTGAGAGAGGGGGTGAATCAGTTATCAGATAAATATAAATTTTATCAACTTTAATAGATTTTAACCATGTAAGCAATGTAACCAGCAACCATAGAAAGATATACATGCACAATAACACAATGACATAAGATATGTTGACTAGGGAGCCTCTTGATCAAAGAGTAAACCCCAGTGGGAATGATGCCCATAAAAGATGCACTAATATGAATATTCCTTGTGAAAGGATGGACTCTATTAGGAGTCTTATAAAATAGATTCAGTACATATGAATCCCTATTAGGGGATTTTGAATCCCTGTTAGAATATTCTAACTCTGTTAGGAGTTATGGAAGACAGAAGGACCCACTGCCCAAAAAGCTTCAGGATAAGATCACCAAACTCACTATCCAACTGATCTTTGTATTACTCAATAGAATAATACCAAAATATTATTGACCTCAATAATTCAATACTCCTTCTCTAACTATGCCAAACCGCACCAACTCCTTCTTCAGATCTCAATACCAGATCTATGTACTTCACATATCTTCTTTCAACAATTTCACTTTCACAATACACTTACATTCATCACATTCCATATTACAAAAAGGAATACATTCCTTCTTTTATGCCACACTCAAGTAATTACAAATGAGTTGGCATACAAATTAAAAAATAAAAGTTTCCACATGTTACATCAAAATTACATAAAATAGTCAGCTTCCGATCAGTATAATTATGCACTTGTGTGACCTCCGATCTTGCACTATCAACCACATCACTATCAACATGTCTCCAACTTCTCTCTAACTGTGCATAACTAGATTCCATCCCGATTAGGAGATATCATCTGATTTCCACAAACTGCTACTCAGGAACACTGCCTGAATACTGCTTCCACTGATTTCCTCATAACTTCCATGAATAAATGAATTACTATTTTCACTCTTAACCATGATCTAATAACACATCATAGAATAAGTCCTCAACTGCGCATAGCTTCATCTTCAATATCTCAAGTGCGCTAACTCAAACACTGTCTACTTAACTTCTAATCTTTAGTAGATCACTGTGTTGACATCAATGACAATCATAGTCATGAATGCAACAACAACTCTTATAGAATGGCTACTAATACTCCCCCATAGGATATATTCAGCATTCATTCCTAACAAAACATACATACATGCAGGGTATGTGTAGGATCATGGTATGCCAAAAAGTGGCGATGTGAAAAAATCCTCTTTTCACTCGTCCCAAAATGTGCTAAAAAACATGTTGACTTTTTAGTAGGCCTGGGTGTCAATACACATGCCCAACAAAATACCAAGCCTGATCGGATATCCGATACAATCGAATATCAGATATTTTTGGATATCTGATAATATCAGATATCTGAAAAAGCCTGCCTGTTTTGAAATTTCAGTTGCCCCACTTTTTCCAATTTCAAGTTACAATACAATCGAATATCCAAAAAAGCCTGCCTATTTTGAAATCTGAATTGCCCCACTTTTTCCAATTTCAAGTTACAAGGATTTATACAAATATAACATTTAAGTATAAGTTTGATTTATTTAATTTCTTATACTTTAATTTATATTTGTATAAATACAAGTTAAATGCATTCTAGGATGTTTGAGATAGGTTTCAGCTTCATAGGAGTTAAGATGCAAATCCTTGATTTTGGGGGATTTCAAAAAATTCCAGACTTAGCCAAATTTCAGGATTCAGCAAGCCTTCAACAGGGTTACCTCCCATAATCCATCATGGCTTTCTAAGGTCAAATTGAAGCTAGCAAAAGGATTCTCAAAGGGTTTTAACTCATTTTATCACAAATCACTTAGACCCCTTAGGACACACTTGAGGGTTCTAATATGTCAAAAGGGGTCATGGGGACTTCCTAGGGGCCCTAACGTGTGATAAGGCATACTAGGACCCCTAGGAAGTCCCTATGACACCTTTTGACATATTTGAACCCTCAAGTGTGTATGAAGGGGTCGTAGGACCCCTTAGGACACACTTGAGGGTTCTAATGTGTCAAAAGGGGTCATGGGGACTTCTTAGGGGTCCTAACACGTGATAAGGTGTACTAGGACCCCCAACAAGTCCCCATGACTCCTTTTGAATAATTGGAACCCTCAAGTGTGTTCAAAGGTGTTTTAGGACCCCTTACGACACACGTGAGCATTCCAATGTGTCAAAAGGAGTCATGGGGACTTCCTAGGGGTCCTAACACATGATAAGGCATACTAGGACCCCTACAAAGTCCCCATCACCCCTTTCAACACATTAGAACCCTCAAGTGTGTCCTAAGGGTTTGCACGACCCCTTCAGACACACTTGAGCATTCCAATAGGTCAAGAGGGGTCATGGGGAGTTCTTAGGGGTCCTAGTACACCTTATAACACATTAGGACCCCTAGGAACTCCTCATGACCCCTTTTGACATATTGGAACCCTCAAGTGTGTCCTAAGGGGTCCTACGACCCCATTAGACACACTTGAGGGTTCCAATGTGTCAAAAGGGGTCATGGGTACTTCTTAGGGGTCCTAGTATGCCTTATCACATGTTAGGACCCCTAGGAAGTCCCCATGACCCCTTTTGACACATTAGAACCCTCAAGTGTGTCCTAAGGGGTCCTACGACCCCTTCAAACACACTTGAGGGTTCAAATAAATTAATTCACAAATCACCTTTTCCTCCCACTTGGAATTAAATTAAATATTTAATTCTAAAAATCCTAATTCTCCTCCATTAGCTAATAATCCATCCTTAGCTAATTTAATCTTCCACTCATTCTCTCTCCTCCCATCACATCTCCCTAATCCCCCACTTACCCTCTAATCCAAGCCCAAATCACCTCTTAAGCATGTGCACAATCATAATCCAAGATTAAGAAATGCTAACCCAACTCAAAGTGAACCCTTATGACAACACCTCCACATCCTCCAATGGCAAATCATAAAGCCTCTTACACACTTTTCCCCTCTCACACCTTCCAAATTTGACACATCCCTCAAGAATTTGACCTCTCCTCTCATCCTCCCTCATTGTGACTTTTCATAGTGCTATGCATTTGAGAAAGCACAATCCATGTGCTCTCCCTTGGATGCATCTCCACCGTTGCTCACTCCCCTTTTGCCTCTTAATCTCAACCATCCATTTCACCCATCTTTCTATAAAAGAGAAGCTCTCCTCCTTCATTTTCATCCACCATTGAAGAAAATTTATTATGCCCATTTCTCCATTGAAGCTTGAGCATAGCATTTGAGCACACATCCAATCTTTGGACAAATCTTCTACATCTTGGAGGTTTTCTTCAAGGTTTATATTGCTTTTTGAGTTGTTTGCTTCCATTTTTGTAGGTCTTAGCATAAGTGTTATCTAGTTTTGTAGTGTTGAATGTTTAGCTTGCTCTTCATTCATTGACAATACATTTTTAAGTATTACACTAGGACCCCTCGGAAGTCCCCATGACCCCTTTTGACACATTTTAATGCTCAAGTGTGTTTGAAGGGGTTGTAGGACCCCTTAGGACACATTTGAGGGTTCTAATGTGTCAAAAGGGATCATGGGGAATTCCCAAGGGTCCTAACATGTGATAAGGCAAACTAGGACCCCTAGGAAGTCCCCATGAACCCTTTTGACACATTGGATAGCTCAAGTGTGTCTGAAGGGGTCCTACAACCCCTTAGAACATAGTTGAGCATTCCAATGTGTCAAAAGGGGCCATGGGGACTTCTTATGGGTCATAAAACGTGATGAGGTGTACTAGGACCCCTAAGAAGTCCTCTTAACCTCTTTTGACAAATTTGAATGCTCAAGTGTGTTTGAAGGGGTCATAGGACCCCTTAGGACACACTTGAGGGTTCAAATGTGTCAAAATAGGTCATGGGGACTTCCTAAGGGTCCTAACGCGTGATAAGGCATACTAGGACCCCTAGGAAGTCCCCATGTTCCCTTTTGACACATTAGAACCTTCAAGTGTGTCCTAAGGGGTCGTAGGACCCCTTAGGACACACTTGAAGGTTCTAATGTGTCAAAAGGGGACATGGGACTTCTTAGGCATCCTAACACATGATAAGGCATACTAGGACCTCTATGAAGTCCCCATGACCTCTTTTGACACATTTAAACCCTCATGTGTGTCTGAAGGGGTCGTAGGACCTCTTAGGACAAACTTGAGGGTTCTAATATGTCAAAAAGGGTCATGGGGACTTCCTAGGCATCCTAGTACATCTTATCATGTGAACTAGGACCCCTCAAAAATCTCCATGACCCCTTTTGACACATTTGAATGCTCAAGTGTGTCTGAAGGGGTCGTAGGATCCCTTAGGTCACACTTGAGCATTCCAATGTGTCAAAAGGGGTCATGGGGACTTCTTAGGGGTCCTAACGTGTGATAAGGAATACTAGGACCCCTAAGAAGTCCCTATGACCCCTTTTGGAACATTTGAATGATCAAGTGTGTCTGAAGGAGTTGTATGACCCCTTAGGACACATTTGAGCATTCCAATGTGTCAATAGGTGTCATCGGGAATTCCTATGGGTCCTAACATGTGATGAAGCATAATAGGACCCCTAGGAATGCCCCATGACCCCTTTTGAAACATTTTAATGCTCAAGTGTGTTCGAAGGGGTCATAGGACCCCTTAGGACACACTTGAGTGTTCCATTGTGTCAATAGGGGTCATGGGGACTTTCTAGGGGTCCTAATGCATGATAAGGCATACTAGGACCCCTAGGAAGTCCCCATGACCCCTATTGACACATCTGAATGCTCAATTGTGTCCTAAGGGGTCCTAGGGGTCCCCATGATCCCTTTTGACACATTTGAATGCTCAAGTGTGTCCGAAGAGGTTTTAGGACCCCTTAGGACATGCTTGAGGGTTCAAATGTGCCAAAAGGGGTCATGGGGACTTCCTAGGGATCCTAACACATGATAAGGTGTACTATGACCCCTAGGAAGTACCCATGACCCCTTTTAACACATTTTAATGCACAAGTGTGTTCAAATCCATCACAGGACCTCTTATGACACACTTGAGGGTTCTAATGTGTTAAAAGGGGTCATGGGGACTTCATAGGGGTCCTAACATGTGATAAGGCATACTAGGACCCATAAGAAGTCCCCATGACCCCTTTTGACATATTTGAATGCTCAAGTGTTTCCGAAGGGGTCCTACAGACACACTTGAGTTTTCAAATGTGTCAAAAGGGGTCATGGAGACTTCCTAGGGGTCCTAATGTGTGATAAGGCATACTAGGTCCCCTAGGAAGTCCACATCACCCCTTTTTACACATTAGAACCCTCAAGTATGTCCTAAGGGGTCATAGGACCCCTTAGGACACACTTGCGGGTTCTAATGTGTCAAAAAGGGTCATGGGAACTTCCTAGGGGTCCTAATGCGTGATAAGGCATACTAGGACCCCTAGGAAGTCCCCATGACCCCTTTTGACATATTTGAACTCTCAAGCATGTCCAAAGGGGTCGTAGGACCCCTTAGGACACACTTGAGGGTTCTAATATGTCAAAAATGGTCATGGGGACTTCATAGGGGTCATAACACATGATAAGGTATAATAGGACCCCTAAGAAGTCCCAATGACCCCTTTTGACACATTTGAACCATCAAGTGTGTCCTAAGGGGTCCTACAACCCCTTAGGACACACTTGATGGTTTAAATGTGTCAAAAGAGGTCATGGAGACTTCCTAGGGGTCCTAAAGAATGATAAGGCATACTAGGACCCCTAGGAAGTCCCCATGAGCCCTTTTGACACATTTGAACCCTCAAGTGTGTCCGAAGGGGTTGTCCATAACCCCTTTTGACATATTTGAATACTCAAGTGTGTTCAGAGGGGTCCTACGACCCCTTCAGACACACTCGAGTGTTCAAATATGTCAAAAGGGGTCATTGAGACTTCCTACAGGTCCTAGTATATCTTTTCACATGTTAGGACCCCCATGAAGTCCCCATGAACCCTTTTGACACATTAGAACCCTCAAGTGTGTCCTAAGGGGTCCTATGACCCCTTCAGACAATTTTGAGTGTTCAAATGTGTCAAAAGAGGTCATGAAGACTTCCTAGGGGTCATAACGCATGATAAGTCATACTATGACCCTTAGGAAGTCTCCATGACCCCTTTTTACACATTAGAACCCTCAACTATGTCCTAAGGGGTCGTAGGACCCCTTAGGATACACTTGAGGATTCTAATGTGTCAAAAGGGGCCATGGGGACTTCGTAGGGGTCCTAACATGTGAGAAGGCGTACTAAGACCCCTAGGAAATCCCCATGACCCCTTTTGACACATTTGAATTCTCAAATGTTTCTGAAGGGGTCGTAGGAGCCCTTTGGACACACTTGAGCATTCAAATGTGTCAAAAGAGGTCATGGGGACTTCATAGGGGTCCTAACTTGTGATAAGGCATACTAGGACCCCTACGAAGTCCCCATGACCCATTTTGACACATCAGATAGCTCAAGTGTGTTGAAAGGGGTCGTAGGAACCCACCAGACACACTCAAGCATTCCAATGTGTCAAAAGGGTTCATGGGGACTTCCTAGGGGTCCTAACATGTGATAAGGCATACTAGGACCCCTACAAAGTCCCCATGACCCCTTTTGACACATTTGAACCATCAAGTGTGTTTGAAGTGGTTGTAGGACCCCTTAGGACACACTTAAGGGTTCTAATGTTTCAAAAATGGGTCATGGGGATGTCCTAGGGATCCTAATGCATGATAAGTCATACTAGGACCCCTAAGAAGTCCCCATGACCTGTTTTGACATGTTGGAACCATCAAGTGTTTCCTAAGGGATCCTACGACCCCTTAGGACACACTTGATGGTTTTGATGTGTCAAAAGGGGTCATGGGGACTTCCTGGGGGTCCTAACATGTGATAAGGCATACTAGGACCCCTAGGAAGTCTCCATGACCCCTTTTGACACATTTGAATGCTCAAGTGTGTTTGAAAGGGTTGTATGACCCCTTAGGACACACTTGAGGGTTCTAGTGTGTTAAAAGAGGTCATGGGCACTTCGTAGGGGTCCTAACGCATGATAAGTCATACTAGGACCCCTAGGAAGTCCTCGTGGCCCCTTTTGACACATATGAATGCTCAAGTGTGTTTGAAGGGGTCGTAGGACCCCTTCAAATACACTTGAGCATTCAAATGTGTCAAAAAAGGTCATGGGGACTTCTTACGGGTCCTAATGCATGATAAAGCATACTAGGACCCCTAGGAAGTCACCATGACCCCTTTTGACACATTTGAACCCTCAAGTGTGTCTTAAGGGGTTGTCCATAACCCCTTTTGACATATATAAATTTTCAAGTGTGTCCAAAGGGGTCATATGACCCCTTCGGATACACTTGAGTGTTCAAATGTGTCAAAAGGGTTCATGGAGACTTCCTAGGGGTCCTAACACATGATAAGTCATACTAGGACCCCTAGGAAGTCCCCATGACCCCTTTTGATACATTAGAATCCTCAAGTGTATCCTAAGGGGTTGCAGGACCCCTTAGGACACACTTGAGGATTCTAATGTGTCAAAAGGGGTCATGGCAACTTCCTAGGGGTCCTAACATGTGATAAGGTGTACTAGGACCCCTATGAAGTCCCCATGACCCCTTTTGACATAGTTGAACTCTCAAGTGTGTCCAAAGGGGTCGTAGGACCCCTTAAGATAGACTTGAGGGTTCTCATGTGTTAAAAGGGGTCATGGGGACTTCCTAGGCATCCTAACGTGTGATAAGGCATACTAGGACTGCTAAGAAGTCACCATGACCCCTTTTGACACATTAGAACCCTCAAGCATGTCCGAAGGGGTCATAGGACCCCTTAGGACACACTTGAGGGCTCCAATATGTCGAAAGGGGTCATGGTGTCTTCCTAGGTGTCCTAACATGTTATAAGGTTTACTAGGACCCCTAGGAACTCCCCATTACCCCTTTTGACCTATTGGAATGCTCAAGTGTGTCTGAAGGGGTTGTACAAACCCTTAGTATAGACTTGAGGGTTCCAATGTTTTGAAAGGGGTCATGGGGACTTTTCAGGGGTCCTATTATGCCTTATCATGTGTTATGACCCCTAGGAAGTCCCCATGACCACTTTTGACATATTAGAACACTTAACTATGTCCTAAGGGGTCCTACGACCCCTTAGGACACACTTGAGGGTTCTAATGTGTCAAAATGGGTCATGGGGACTTCTTACGGGTCCTAGTATGCCTTATCACATGTTATGACCCCTAGGAAGTCTCCATGACCCCTTTTGACACATTTGAACACTCAAGTGTGTCCGAAGGGGTCATAGGACCCCTTTGGACACACTTGAGCATTCAAATGTGTCAAAATGGGTTATGGATGACCCCTTTGGACACACTTGAGGGTTCAAATGTTTCAAAAGGGATCATGGGGACTTCCTAGGGGTCCTATTATGCCTTCTCACATGTTGGGACCCTTAAGAAGTCCCCATGACCCCTTTTGACATATTTGAACACTCAAGTGTGCCCAAAGGGGTTGTAGGACCCCTTCATACACACTTGAGCATTCAAATGTGTCAAAAGGTGTCATGGGGACTTTCTAGGTGTCCTAGTATTCCTTATCACGCATTAGGACCCCTACAAAGTCCCCATGACCCCTTTTGACACATTAGAACCCTCAAGTTTGTCATAAGGGGTCCTACAACCCCTTCGAACACACTTGAGAATTCAAATATGTCAAAAGGGGTCATGGGGGGTTCCTAGGGGTCCTAGTACATCTTATCACATGTTAGGACCCCTTAGGACATACTTGAGGTTTCCAATATGTTGAAAAGGGTTGTGGGGACTTATTAGGGGTCCTAACATGTTATAAGGTGTACTAGGACCCTTAGGAACTCCCCATGACCCCTTTTGACCTATTGGAATGTTCAAGTGTGTCTAAAAGGGTCGTGCAAACCATTATGACACACTTGAGGGTTCCAATGTATTGAAAGGGGTGATGGAGATTGTCTAGAGGTCCTAGTACGCCTTATCACGCATTAGGACCCCTAGGAAGTCTCCATGACCCCTTTTGACACATTGAAATGCTCACGTGTGTCCTAAGGGGTCCTACGACCCCTTTGAACACACTTGAGAATTCTAATTTGTCAAAAGGGGTCATGGGGACTTTTTAGGGGTCCTAGTACACCCTATCACGCGTTAGGACCCCTAGGAAGTCCTCATGACCCCTTTTGACACATTAGAACTCTCAAGTGTGTCCTAAGGGGTCCTACGACCCCTTCAGATATAGTTGAGGGTTCAAATGTGTCAAAAGGGGTCATGGGGACTTCATAGGGGTCTTAGTACGCCTTATCACGCGTTAGGGCCCCTAGGAAGTCCCCATGATCCCTTTTGACACATTAGAACCCTCAAGTGTGTCTTAAAGGGTCCAAGTGATTTTTGATAAAATGAGTTAAAACCCTTTGAGAATCTATTTGCTAGCTTCAGTTTTACCTTAGAAAGCCATGATGGATTATGGGAGATAACCCTACTGAAGGCTTGCTGAATCTTGAAATTTAGCTAAGTCTGGAATTTTTCAAAATCCCCCAAAATCTAAAATTTGCATCTTAACTCCTATGAAGCTGAAACCTATCTCAAACATCCTGGAATGTATTTAACTTGTATTTATACAAATATAAATTAAAGTATAAGCAATTAAATAAATCAAACTTATACTTAAATGTTATATTTGTATAAATCCTTGTAACTTGAAATTGGAAAAAGTGGGCCAATTCAAATTTCAAAAGGCTTTTTCTGATATTCGATAATATCGGATATTCGATTGTATCAGATATCCGATTAGGCTTGGTATTTGCTTGGGCATTACCAAAGGTGGGTGGTCAACCCTTTAGGCGTGTTTCTTGAGATAGTTCTTGATACCGAGACTTCGACCATGTAGCTGACGACTATTTTTTCACCTGAAATTGATGAAATGAAAAGGGTTTCTTAAAGACATTATCAGCTTTCCATCGATATAATTACTTTCAAATTTTGAGTTCTGTAAGTAATTATTACTTATTTTTTGATTGAGTTATCTTTAAAGCCGTAACTGACATACTGATTGAAAAACAACTATAACTTTCAAACCGTTTAACCTTTTTGAAATCTAAAACATGTGTCACATTATATGCTTTGGCTACTATAAGGAAAAAAAGGTTTTGAATTTGGTAAAATTTTTAATTAGTTAAGGTGGTCAGACACGAGATTTTTTTATTCTAAAAAAGTTGTAGCATAAAATTCATAATTATTTATTTATTTGACCGAAAATTACAAAAAATTATGCGTCACATCCGAGCATGAGTCAACTACTTATATCTAGAATCTTGGAAAAATATATCATCATTTGATTATGATTAAGGTGGTCAGACATACACGTACTCTTTATCTTTTCCCTGAAATTTTCATAGTACTACATTGAAAGCTAAAATTTGAACAATTAAACAAAAAAAAATTCAAACAAGGGCTATTATTTTAGAAACTACATTCAATTTCCTACAAATTCTACTCTTGCAACTTTTTCACATAAGGTTCATAAGATGTTCAACCTTTTACGTCAAGTTGACTAACCTTGATTTTCTGATTTTTCATTGCCACTTAAGGCCATAGTTTGGTATACCATGATCTTGCACATACCCTACATACACATGTGTATGTGTGAGCTAGATCATTACTTTAACTTGTACCAAAGATCATTTATGTATTTTAATGTTTTGACATTAATTTATATGTATCAACTTTACTTATTAATCAATTTAACTAAGTATAATTCACCAAGAGGTAGATAAAATCTAATGAGTCAAGTGACCTTCGAGGGTTTGACAATTTGAAATCTAGACCTTGGCCTACAATAATAGGCTAGAAAGCCTAGACGTGGCACTTGCCTATAGATTCCAATAAGCTTACATAGTAGTTTGATCCTGTTTGAGATGTTACATCTTCTACTTAAGGACACTCCCCCTCCCTTCTCAAAGGGCGAAAGAAACCTCCATCCACTAGTCCACAATAATGTAATCAATTGATATCTTATAAATATTTGAGCATATACATGAATGTGTATCAAGTCATAAACACTTTGTCGATCTCAAAATCATTATATTTAAAAGTAATAAAAATATAATATTATGGAACCATTGTTCATGTTGTTAATATCATAATCATTGCATCTCAATGTAATGTAAACATGGCATTAGTGAACCAATGCTCATCTAACGATGTAAAATAAACATAGAAAAATAAACATATCAAAACCGGGATGTAACATAGGGACAAGTAAATAAATATGGGAAGCCAAATAGATATACTCAAATTTTCATCCCCAAAAAAGCATACGATGTGTGCCCTATATGGTGCATGCCACAAGCCTTAGGCTTGGGCACACCAAGCCTATTTGGCATGCGCCATATATGGCACAAGCCAAATATTGAAGAAAAATATGTATTCTCTCTCTCTCTCTCTCTCTCTCTCCCTCTTTGATCAAGTTTTTCAAACTCAAGTCAAATGCACTTAAAAAGAAAGAATATAAACATGAAATATAACATTTAAGTATAAGTCACATTTCAATATGTATTTTTCCTTTATTGTACTTTAAGTTATATTTCATGTATATATTTTTCAGGATGTTTGAGACTGGTTTCAGATATGTAGGATTTATAATTTAGATTCTAAATTTTTGAAGATCATATAAAATTATATAGACTTAGTCAAATTTCAGTAATCAACATGCTCGCATCAGCATTGTCTTTCTCTCTTTGTCTCAATCTCTTTAAATCTCCCTAAAACTATAGATTTATCTATCTCCCTCTCTTCTCTCTCTCTCCCCTCTCTTGGTCTCTCTCCCTCTCTCCCTTGCATTATGTTTACCCCCATCTCTTTTCTTTCTCATTTCCATATCTCTTTGTCTCTTTCCCCTTATTTTTGTTTCATTCCATGCTCTATCCATTCTCTTGATTACTATGTCTCACTCCCATCATCTATCTCTTTATCACTAGGTATCTCCATCCCTCTATCTCTACCTCTCTACCCCTCCCCCCCTATCTCATTAACCATCACTCTCTCCCATTATATTATATCTTTCCCACCTTCCTCTCTCACCCAAGTCTTTTCCTAGGCTCTAGGTCTCTTTCCTCTATATATATCTCTTTCCACTATAATTATTTCTCACCATACCCACCTCTCTCTCTCTCTCTCTCTCATAGGTCTCTCAACCACTCCCTCTCTACAGCTCACGCTCTCTATCCTTATCCATCTCTCTTTTTTCTTCTCTCTCCCTCACATCTATTAGGGATAGAGTGAGAGTGGGGGAGGGGGAGAGAGGTGGAGGATAGGGGACAAGGGAGAGATGTGGGGAAGAACAAGAGAGATAAATGGGGGAAAGAGAGATGTAGAAGGGAGAAAGAATTTAGGGTTGATAGATTATGGTTATAGTTTTTATGGTTTAGGAGGGAGAGAGAAAGGTAAATGTGTGTGTGTGTGTGTGTGTGTGTGTGTGTGAGAGAGAGAGAGAGAGAGAGAGAGAGAGAGAGAGAGAATTCTAGTATAGGGCTTAGAGCTTATGGTTTGGGATTACATAGGGTTTAGGTTTTGAGAGAGAGAGAGAGAGAGGGAGAGGGAGAGGATAAATGCAGGTAGGGGATGGGAGAGAGGAAAATATTGAGAGAGGGAAAGAGATATGGGGAAGGGAGAAGGGGAGAAAGGAGGGTTTCTTATCTCTTTCCTCCTCTCTCCTCACTCGCTCTCCCTATCTCCTTCCTCCTCCTCTCTCTCGCTCACTCTCCCTTTCCTCTAATCTCACTCTCTCCTCTTTCCATTCTCTCCCTCTTCCCATAACTCTCTCTCTCTCTCTCTCTCTCTCTCTCTCTCAAAACCCTAATTCATAAACCCTAAACACTAAAGCTAAGAAATAAACCATAAACCCTATAACCATAAGCCCTAAGGGTATGTGCAAGATCATGGTATACCAAGCTATGACCTTAAGTGGAAATGAAAAATTAGCAAATCGAGGTTAGTCAACTTGATGTAAAAAGTTGAACAAGTTATCAACCTTATTTCAAAAGGTTGTAACAATAGAATCTATAGGAAATTGAATGTAGTTTCTAAACTACTACCGCTTTTCTGGAAAAAAAAAATTAAATTTAATTGGTGAAAATCTTAGATTTCGATATACTAGTACAAAAATTTCAGGAAAAAGATAAGAAGTGTATGTCTGGCCATCTTAATCACAATCAAATGATAATATTTTTTTACTAGATTCTAAATATAAGTAATAAAATAACTCCCATGTCTGACCACCTTAACTAATTCTAAACTTTTCAAAATTGAAAAAAAATTTCTCTTGTAGTAGGCGTAGCATAGAATGTGACACATGTTTTGAATTTCATAAGGGTTATACCGTTTGAAAGTTATAGTTGTTTTTCAAGCAGTCTGTCAATCAAAAATTTAGAGGTAACTCAATTAGAAAATAAGTAATAATTGCTTATTGAACTCAAATTTTGACAACAATTATATTGATGGAAAGTTGATAATCTCCTTAAGAAACCCTTTTCGTTTCATCAAATTTGGGTGAAAAAAAGGTCGTCATCTACGTGGTCGAAGTCTGGAAATAAAAGGAACAAGGGAAAACACATTTTTGGGGTTGACCATGTAGGTTTGGCATTCCAAATCCAAAACCAATGCAAATCCCAAACCAAATCTCTAGTTGTGATGATCGATCATGAGAGGTAGACTCGTCCAGAGGGACTCTAGCAACCATACAAGGAGTATTTCTCCAATGTTTTAGAAGCTCCTAGCGCATCACACTGTTATAAATACAAGCTTTAGTGAAAGGCGGAATATTAACGTAAGTAGAGTGTGAAAATAAAACAACTTTCCCATCTTTCCAAAAACAAAAATAATGGATCTCCAACCTTTACGACTTCACCAATTTACAAACATTTACCTTTTAAAAACCAACAATAATAGATTGATGATACGGTGACACATGGTTGGTCAACCTACTAGACTAGTAGTAGGGAGCCTAGGATAGAGCGTCAAGTATAGGAACTTCAGTTACAATAGTGGTCATGAGAAGGTGGTCAATTGCAAGAGGCCAAACCATCTATAGGGACTCTTGCAACTGTATAAGGTGCATTCCTCCAATGCTCAAGAAGCTCTTTAAAATGGGACACCTACTAGATTTCAGGAACATCACATTGTTACAAATACAAGCTTTAGCAATAAGCAAAATATAGTCATCAATAGATTGTGAAAATAAAACAGCATTCTCATCTTTCCAAAAAAAATATAGATCTCCAACCTTTATGCAGACTTCACCAACTTATAAACATTTACCTTAAAAAAAACACAATAATAGATTGATCATGTGATGACACTTGGTTGGTCAAACTACCGGATTGGCGGCGGGAAGCCTATGATAGAGTGTTGATCAGAAGAACTTCAGCCACAACAGATCGGTTGTAAGGTGGCGATCGACCATGAAAAGCGGAGCCATTCGAAAAATCTCTCACAAACATTAAAAAGATATTCCTTTAATATTCTAAAAATTTCTATAAAAAAAAAGCCTAGATCACATTATTACAGATACAAGCTATCAATATTTACATCAATAACCTTCCATCTTGAAAAAAAAAATGGATCTCCACCCTTTATAACTACTCCGATTTTTAAAACCATCATACAATGGAGACGACCTTTTCCTGCATTGAAGAGTCTTTTATCTTCCACTTTGTTCCGTCCAATTCCATTTATAGTGTTGTTATTTACATTATATGCACTTCCATTCTCATCTAGCTGTCATCCAAACTGCAATGGTTATGTTATAAATAAAAAGGAAATGATTATTGAGCGTCCCGCCAAACAATAAAAGTGTAGAGGCAACGTTTAAAAAGAGTTGCAAGTATATTTGGTAATACCCGTCTGTCATTCTTATTGCTTGAAAGAAACGACTGAACACCTAATATTGAATGCACATACATTTATGTTTGTAATGTTGTAGACTCAAATTGGAAGGGGAGGAAAATCTCTCTATAGCTCAAAGAAGCTCATTGATTTTAAGGGATTTGCATATTATATATAATGTCTTGTACATTTATGATAACAAATGGTTATTGTTGATCAAGAAGAAGCTACTTATAGCTATGGTGTTCATGTTTTTATTGTATGCAAGCCTTACAACTTCTGCTGTTTTGATTATTTTATATTCAGGGATGTGTATGGTTAGTTAATATTAGTTTTGAGAAGTAGTATGGGTCAAATTTTATGAGGTCAATTTCTTTGTTAAGCTAGTTTTATAGTTTTATGTAAATGTTTAAAAATAACATTCTTAGACATGTAAATATCTTATATGTAAATTATGATTTAATGTTCATGTCATTTATTGAGAATTTAGAAATATATCTCATAAACAATTTATTAGATAAATTCACATATTTCATAAATAATTTATTTCATATCTAATGTGTTAGAATACAAATATATAGAAATATATCTCATAAATGCATACCAAATTGATTTGTAATAACTAGTAAATATGAATTACTAAATTTTTAAAAAGAAATATATTTGAGAATTGAATTTCAGGGGTCAATCACAAATAACTCAAAGCTGAAACTAAGTTCAAAAGATTGATCCAAGACAGAAAGGTAGAAATCCCAATGTGAGAATGAATATATAGATATAAGTAAATAAGTTTGTTCAATGACTAATGACAAAGAAGTGTGAGAATGCATATAATTAGAATGATAAAGAAATTTATGGAGGTAAGTGCAAATAGATATTGATTAAGATTTGATAAAGATTAAGGAACACACCAAACTAAGTACAAGAATACATCACTTATCACTATTTTACTTTGTTAAATTATTTCATGAAATTGGACCATGTCTTAAATTTTATATCTATCAAATGCAAAAAATTGGAAGAAGGGCAAATAACAGATTATAAAATAAAATTATAATAATCATAAAATGTGTAATAATAATCACAATAAATATAATGTAATAATCATAATATAAAGAATGGTTAATAAACATGAAGAAAGTTTAGAGTTAGTAATTGGGTTTCACATACTATACTGGATTCAGGGCATTACGTTTTCGTAATCTTTCTAGCTCTTTCATCAATCTTAACAACTTTTTAATATTTTGAACAATTAATACTTAATGTATATTTTTCTGTTATATTTGATATAAATTCTATCTAGCTTAAGCCTGCTGCTAAAAAAACAAAAATGAAGATACGTTGACTTTTTAATTAAATTGTCTCATTTAATGTATTTAGATTTTAAAATGTATACTGGATAAACTAATAATCAAATTGCTGTTTTGGATTCATTTGTATAATGTGATGTAGATCCATTCCCAATTTTCCTGGTTATAAGTGGCTAATTGTTATTAGGATTTATTGGACCATGTGATGATTTTAAATCTTTTCAGCTGTGATGTTATAATTTGTGTTGGAGGAGAACAACAACCTCCAGATTTTGACACTATGGGAAATAAGTTTTAATTCTTATGCTATAATTACATTGACCTGTGTTAATTTTATTGCTTGAAAAAATGACTGAGGAGTTAACAATAATGTAGATTAATTTTATTCGAAAATAAAATTGTGTAGATTAATTCTAGTCCAATTCCAGAGTGTCATAAAAATAATGATCAACAGTGATAAAAATAATAGTGAAGATAAAGCAAATAGAGAGAGAAAAGTTTATATTAAAAGTGCTTTCATCTATTGACCCAATTAGCCGAGAGGCTCTATTTCCCCTTTTCTCTTAATCAAACTTTCTCTGTTTCTGCTTCAATTTGTTAAAAAGATGCTATGAAACATCCAGATTGTGAACCATGGGGTAGCAAGACTCTGATGAAAAGCATGATGGATGTTGCCAAAGAGTTCTTTGAAATTCCCCTCGAAGGCAGGGCATATCTCTGTTTAGAAGACCCAAGGCTATCAGTAAGGCTTAGTACAAGCTTCAACATCACCAAAGACAAATTCCTTAACTGGATGGATATTCTTACACAGCAATGTCATCCTCTGGAGGAATACATCCATGCATTGCCTCAAAAACCTGCAGCCTATAGGTAGTAAGAAAATCAATACGAGCAAAATTTCTTTCAAGAATTTCAAAGAAGTAGAAATAAGTTTTATTGTAATGTTTCTGGGTATGATTGTGTGTGAGTTTTTAAGCATCAATGTTTCGGATCATATTCAATGATCTATTATCAGAATGAGAGAAAAAGATGCTGATAATAGATCATTGAATATGATCCAAAACATTAATGCTTAAAAACTCACACACGATCGTACCAATAAGATCATGGATTGTGGAAATCTATTATTATTAATAAGAAATAGATCTTTTTTGTTTTCTGTAATACAGAGATTGCAGGGGACTGTGCTAAGGAAATAAGAGTTCTCACTCTGAGGCTCTTGGCTGCAATTTTTGAAGCTATGGAGCAAGATTTTCAGTATTTAAATACAATCTTTAAGAAGCATAGAGAAACGATGAACATAAATTCCACATCTCACCCTTGGCGTAGCACCTCATTCAGATTCAGGAGGTATCACTGTTCTAATGCAAGGCTTGTTAGCGGTCTGAATGCCTTTGTGGTGAATTTGGGAGATCAGTTGCAAGTTTATCATAATTTATATGATTAAATCTTAAAGAATTCATGTTTCCCAATCCATACTTTTAATCTATGCGGCTTTGAAACTATATTCAGAATTCCCCATTGTTAGAAAATTACGAAGGACTGTCTGAAAATGTAGTTGCAGCACTTAGAATTTACCCAGCAATAGTACTAAACCATATGAAATCTTATTTATCTCCTCCCAATGAATTTTCCAACTCTTGGCAAAATAAATTTGCAACTGATATATGTGTTGACCCTCTAAATAATGCTCAAACTGAGTCTCACATCCCAATGTGGGCATTTGGCAAACCTCACGAGATAAAAGCAAGTCCTCATTATTCTAAAGCAACCCAAAAAAATCACAAATATATATACAATTAGAGAAGTGTAAGTATTTATAGCAAATGAAAGAACATATATCGTTTTGAAAAACATAAAAGATGTAATCGAAAAACACTATTGCAAAGGATTGTATGTATTTATTGTCCTTTATATTTATATTAATTTTATAATTACTCAACTAAATCCAGATTTTATCATTGCCAAACTTGAATTCAAAACTTGTGAAACAGTTTGAGAAACCCGGAATTTTTCAAAAGATTTAGAAAACATCCTATGACAATTCAAATGTCGAGACTTAATCACAGTTGATAATTATATTTATAGGTAAACGCTGATCAGGTTTGGAGTCAAACTGATCGGTGGTGGTATTACTCATATAATAAAGCAAATTCCATAGCAATCACCAAATCTGCAAAGAGATTTATAGTCAATTCAGAACTTTGAAAGAGGTCCATCATCAAAGTTTTGCTCATAATTGTAATGTAATGATTAGACCTCTAATTTGTTTATCTATTTCTGAAATTCCATGTCAACTCCTCTTTCTTTTGGTCTACAGTTCGTAGTAATATTTTGAAGTGATTGATGCAAATATAGGAGTTGGAAAAAAAAAATGGTCTTCAGGCTTTACTAGTACTCCAAATTTTAGTGTGGCCATCCTAGTATGACAACCAATTAGTTTGCAAGATATTAAATTCTACTGCCTTGCTCATGATTGCAAGGAACAAATATGTATTATCTGATAGTCATGTTAACCTCTACATATGTTCATATGAGTGCAATATCTCTTTGACTTCTCTTCGTCTCACTTATGATCTTCAACACTGAGAAAAAGAGTGATTTCTAATCATTGTTTTCACTTAACTTCACCATTATAGCATTAAGGATCCTGCATTCATTGATCATGTCAAGAATAAAATGGCAATCATCACATATTCAACACAAGATAACATTAGTAAAAATTGATCTCTTATTGTTTTTAAAGATTTTGGTCCAATATCCTTCAATTTCTTCGCTATTTGGATATCCACTGGCTCTCTAGTGCAGGAAATGTAAGGATAGCTGCATGCCTGATTTTTTTGGTATGTGGCAGCTCTTCAATATATTATATTTTAACTCCATGGCTAATCTTTACTGAAATTAATTATCTTTGACTGCTTGACGAGAAAAGCTAAAATTAATCCATGATTTTTGGTCAAAAACTCTCAACAGCAATTGTTTGAAACAGTTTGCTTTTTTCGATAACATTGGGATTCAGAATAGAGTTAAAATGAAGTCAATACATACATTCACCGACAACACATAAAGTAAAGGGAATGTCATATGTGCACAGGCAGTGAAAATCAGTCCATGCTTTTACGAGAAAAACAAGAATTGCGAAAATGAGGCAGCAAAGATGAGGCAGCGGGAATGGTCAAAAGGAAATAATACAGCAGACTCTTATAAAGGCTACTGTCATATGATGAGGCGCATATAACTTAGCCATTTTACATTTTCACTCTCTATCTAAAATGTTTCTTCAATCTTAGGGTTTGATATACTAAAATCTGATCTGGAGGATTTTTTTTTTTTAAAATTATTCAAGTTTTTCTCATTTAGAACAGAGGGCTTGTGCCAAGGAGATGTTGTACTTCCATTTATCTAATTGTTTGAGCAATTTGTAGTTTAATATGTCGTTTCATTCTATTGAATAATTGATGCTGCATTTTTATGGTAAGATGGGAGACTAATTTTTCACTACCACTAATCCTATGGTCTAGAATAATTTTTTTATTAAAGTGAAATTTATGTTTTTTATTTCTTTTTCTCTATTGGCCATCTTTATTTTTCCAGTGGTGTTTTCCTTTTTATTAAATATTCCACAGTGATTTCAAAGTTGGACAAGTGACATTTTCAAAGGTAAAGGCTAAGTTCCATAAAAACGTACAAAAGAAAAAAAAATTGTAATTTTTTTTTATCAAATTTGCAAAATACAGCAATTTTTTTTTCAAAATTTTTGTTGTTTTCCACCACAAAATATGCAAGATCATGAAAAACAGATACTGAAAATTTAGCAAAAATCTACTATGTTTTCAAATTTTGACCAACAATACATTTTGTAGGAAGCTTAACCACATCAATTTTCTACATGCATGGACTTCTCTAACATCATGCAAGATTGACATGCCTTTACATACTTATTTACCAAGTGAATGGAAGGCACTAAGCAGGAAACGTGTAGCCGACGCAGATATTAAGAGTTCAAGTGTGTTCTCCTCCTGGTTATTCTCCCTGGCACCTGTAAACTTGTATTTGCCACAGGAAAGTTGTTGAATTTGAGTCATGAAAGGTGAAGAGAAGCAAAAACAATTGGCCAGGGGTTTATCTGGTTCATCTTCTTCTAGCATGTGCAGAGCCGGTGGGTTGCAGAGACTTTCAATTAATTAAAAATGAACAAAAACAAATAAAAATTCTATGAGTTTTCTTAGTTTTCAATGGACGCGGCTATTCTGTAGATAGAATGTACCATTGACTAAATTTGAAAAATCCGAAAACATAACAGATTTTTGTGAAATTTTCAGCATCTGCTCTTCATGATCTGCATGTTTTGAATCGAAAACATCCAAAAAATTTCCAAAACAGATCACTACATTTTCGGAGATCTGAAAAAAAAAAAACGTTTTGGTGCATTTTATCAGGAGCTTAGCCGCCTCCATTTTTAATTGTTTCTTAGTAGAAGATGCCATTATTAGTCCCGCCTATATAAACCGAATATAATAGTCTTCGCTATTTGGATGTCCACTGGCTCTTTAGTGCAGGAAATGTAAGGAAGCTGCATACCTGATTTTTTTTATATGTGGCAGCTCTTCAATACACTTACCCTTCCAATTCACCATGGTACATTAAAAAAATCACATCCCAGATGAGAGCTTTCTTTCACTTTCAAAGTGGATTAAAAATGAGGCATGCCAACAGTTAACTCTATACTATTCTAGCTTTGATTTTGGCTTCTTAGTTCTACTTATAAGGAATATCAAATATTACAGACATTCTTCATACACTTTATTTCAGAGATTGTATTTTTGCACCAGCATAAAAAGTTTACTTAAGAGATTGCAATTGCAAGGATATTTGCCCCTACCACTTACAAAGATTTGATCTCAAACAACCTTATACGTCCCAGTAATTTTATTAGTTTAACCTTTACCACACATCTCACAGGCAGCTTTGCTATTGCAACTGCAATGTCTGTCAACAGTGTACGTACTAGAAATACTAATAAAGAACAATTTATACCACCTATAATAACAAATTTATCAATTAATTGATGTACAAATTTCAATAATAATAATAAATCATGTCTCGTGCATTTTACAAATTGATTTGGCTTTTCGATAAGAATTATTTGGACGCATTCTACATTCTAGTTTATTCATTATTTCATTTTTATTTTTTGGGCAAGTGAATTTGAATTAATAATCATGAAAATGATTCTCTTGGAATTCTATTACTTTATTCAGCATTTCTTATATCATATTTGTGAAGTTTTTAATCTTGTTTTTTAACTATATTTTCAAATTCATTGGTGTGTCTCCATCTTAATCTGGCTAAAATTAGTGACATCTTCATAGTAAAACTATATATTAAATTCTCAACAAAACTTAACATAAACAAGACTACATAAACAAACTACTTGCAAGTGGCGAGGACATCTTCAAATTTTGAGTCTAACTGTTTTTTTAATTCTTGTTGAAGTGCAAAGTTTGTTGATTTCAGAAAAAAAAAAAGTGTCATCTTATACTCCTTTTGGTCCCCTATCTTTGTGCATTAAAAGATTGTTTAAAAGTATATATGACCTATATATAAGTCCATAAATAATTTAAATGAAATGAGTTGAAGTTTCTAATGCTATAGTACCTCTCATATCCATCTTCTAATTGTCTAATTCATATATATATATAGTAACATAAGGTCTTCATTATACTACACATTATTGCATGATTTCTTACTTTGTAACTTAAAAGACGTCAGGATAGGCCACTGTGATATAAACAAGTGGCCAGTACTTGTCTTTAATTTTGTTTATATAATAGTATTATTAATAAGTATAATATTCCATATTAAATAATTTGTAATAGAATTAGCATTCTAGTATCATTTAATTTTTAGATTTTTATTATGTTTTCAATTTAACAATTGAAATCTTACTTTAAAAATAGTTTTTAAATTTAATATATCTGATAACAAAAACTAATAACTTTACAATTGCATTTGTTTTTTTTTTGTTATAAAATTACTAGGTATTTAGTTGTACAAATTTTCTAGCTTTTAGAAATATAAATTTGCAACTGATATATGTCTTGACCCTCTAAATAATGCTCAAAGTAAGTCCCACATCCCAATGTGGGCATTTGGCAAACCTCACGAGTTAAAAGCAAGTCCTCATGCCTTTATTTAAAGCAATCCAAAAAAAAATCACAAATATATATACAATTAGAGAAGTATACGTATTTATAGCAAATGAAAGAACATATATCGTTTTGAAAAACATAAAACATTTAATCCAAAAACACTATTGCAAAGGATTGTATGTATTTATTGTCCTGTATATTTATATTAGTTTTATCTTTACTCAACTAAATCCAGATTTTATCATTGCCAAACTTGAATTCAAAACTTGTGAAATAGTTTGAAAAACCCAGAATTTTTCAAAAGATTTAGAAAACATTCTATAACAATTCAAATGTCAAGACTTAATCACGGTTGATTATAAGTAAACACTGATCAGGTTTGGAGTCACTAAAAGATAATCTAGATTTCTAATATGGAAGATAAGATTAGTATCACACGTAGGCTTTATAACAAATATGCCTTTATGCCTAATATATCAGATCAGATAATAGCCATACAAGTGTCTCTAGGAGAGCGATAATGGACATCAACTACAATTTACTCTTCAATTATGCTTCTTCTAATCTAGCCTACACAATCATTAAATCAATTGCTTAAACCACTTTGCTTTAACTTCTTCCTACATAGAAAAACATATAATTGTTATTAGAAAACTAACTAGACTAGAATTGAACAAACTCAACCAACTTAAAGTGATAACCTCTCTTCAGCTTGCCAGCTCAAACATTCATCAAAATAGCCAACATTAACATGTTGCCAAAGTATGTTTCATGTTTATTGTTTTTTAACCCAAACTTGCAGAAACAATTCAATTGCACACAAGATCTAAGTTCACAAGTTTTTTTTAAAACTTTCACATGACTTGGCCAAGTAGACATTGGATCTAAAATCATTTATGTATTGATTTCCCATTTTCCTTAGTTTTCACATAATTCCTTCTCATGCATTATATGTTATTCACTCCCGCAGTCCAAGCCCAAATGAAAATTGTAAAATATTATAATTTATTGTTCCTCATTTACCTTCTTTTAATGTTTTATTCCATCATTTTTGGTTGTCTCATTTACTTTTACTTTTGTTTGATTTGATACTTTTTGTGGTTTTTACTATTTAGATTTCAATTTTTTAATTTAATAAAGAATTTTTTTAATTTAAATTAAATAAATAAATATTTAATATATGATATTTACGATTAGTGAATATTTATGTTTGATAAATTGATGTCATTATTATATTTTATTTAATATTTATAATATTTATGGAGTTGTATTTAGCATATATAAAATATGTGGTATTCTTAACTTAAATAATTAAAATAAAATACAAAATGAAACGTGATGTCTTAGTCAAACTTTAGAATATCTACTTCCTACAAAGCATGATTTGAAAATATTGGTTGACATCTACTTTTCCATATTTGTAACAAAATGCACTGATAGAATAGCAACCACATTTTTATGAAGTTTGAACCCAAAAACTACTCCATGGTAAAGCACAATAAAAATAGAAGGAAATTGGCTAACTTTAATTTTCCATTTCTTTTTTGTTCTCATACAATTTTAGAAAATATGTTATAGACTTTCATTGCATTGACAAGAGCACTTTTTTCTACCTTGATTTTCTAAATTTGAACACTTAGCTTCTTACAATTCCTTTCTTTCACTCTACAATACCATTTGTTATTAAGCTTCAGATTTTTTGAATTAACTATAAGGATTTCAAAAATCAAAATACAGCTAGAGTATACCCGGTGAGGCCCAGCCTCGACCACATGAGTTAACGGATAATTTAAAAATTAGATACAAAGCATAAAAGAGCTACATTATTAAGCTTCAGATTTAAATTTATACTCAAAAGTAAAATAAGATATATATTTTTTTAAAAGATCAACAAAGAATGAGGCAAAAATTTTGCATAAGGGCGCTCTGCTTTGCTCTTTCTCACTAATTTGGCAGGCTTTCATGTGTTTTGGTGGCTTTCATTGTTTTTCCGGTCGGCATAGTGGTGGCGCCGGATGGAATGACGGTCGAAGGTGGCGAACAGATGGAGGTCCTCGCTCGTGCGACTAAATCAGGTGTTATTACTCCTGCTTTTCCCACTAACCCAAACATGCATTTTTCATTTTCGGCAAGCACTGCATTTAATAGCTCGGCATCCCCTGTACTTGCTTCGAATTCATCAAATGCTAATCCTCAACCCAATGTTAATGGCTCCTCTCCTCCTACTAACTCTGCCGCTTTCAAACCCAAAACATTCTCGGAAGCGGTGGCTCAGTCCGCTGGTATTGTCGACGCCAAAGCTAGGTTTGTGGTTGCCGGTCTTGATTCAAATGAGACTGCCCCAACTGGTAAGACCCCTTTGGCCTCCTCGATATCATTTTCTTTAAACCCCAATTTAGAGATGATCGCCGAAATTGTTAAAGAAAAGAATAGACTTAAGGATACTGCTATTTTCTTTGTGGCTGTTGAGGTTGATAAATGTCCTCCCCGAAAGTTTTTGGATGATTGGTTCCATAATTTTTGGAACATTAAGCTAGGGTTTCACATTTCTTTCTGCAGACAGATTCAAAAAGGTTTATTTGTTATATTTTTTGCGAATCATGAAGCACAGAAAGAGGTGTTAAAAAAGCAATACTAGTCTGTTGGGTCAACTTCTTTTCGTGCTTTGGCTTGGACCCCCGAGGCCGCCCATGAAGAGGTTTTGGCTTTGTCTGCTCCCAGATGGATCCTGGTGAAAAATGTTCCTCCCTTTCTCTGGCATTTTTTGCCCCATTTATTAGAACCCTTGGGTAAAACTATCAAGATGGATGACACGGTCAGGCTTGTCCCTCATATGGATGCTAGGATTCTCATCTCGCTCCTCCCTGGTAAAGAAATTCCTCCCAAGATCTCTGTTAATGTGCTTAATGAGTGTTTTTTTTGCCCTGTTGAGATATTAGGAGGTTTAAATGCCTATTTTTTGTGTAGATAGGAAGGTCACCTCCGAAAGGACTGTCCCATTATTAAGAAACCCTCAGCTAAACCTATCAATAACCCTAATCAGTCTGGTAACCCTTCAGCAGTCCCTTCTGCTGTCGACTCTTCTTCCAAAATTACTCCCGAGCCTCCTATTATTAACCAAAATACCCCTCCAGCTAATCGTCTATTTATATCTCCTCCCCCTTCGATCTCGGGCCCTGAATTAGATGATGGTTTCATCGTTGTTAGGAATAAGAAACGAAAAGGGAATAATGATGGCAAGCCGAAGCCAAAAATCCCTAATGTTTTTTCTGTCCCTCTTACTTACAGTATCTCTTTGCAGAACATTGAATTGATTGTTGTTTCTCCTCCTATTGCCAACTCCTCTAAACCTGCTTCGAGTGCTCAAAATTTGCCGCTGAAGGAATTTAAAGAAATCGAGGATGATTTCTTTGTGGAAGTTATTCCTGCTCAAGGTAGTTCTTTGTCTATGGATATGGAATCTTCAGATTGTGAGGTGGATCCTAAATTCGAGGACCCTACCTCAAAAAGGTGTGGAAGACCTCCTGGATCCAAGAATAAACCAGTGGGTAAAAAAATTAATGATAACTCTGGCATAATCTCTGATGTTGATGCATGTATTACTCCCATTTTTGGTTCTCAATGAATTGTTTATCATGGAATATTAGGGGATTTGAGTCTCCAGATAGAAAACTTATGGTTAAGCATGTTTTAAGGTCATTTAATTCTGTTGATATTTTCATGATGCAAGAAATTAAAACCACAAGTTTCACTCTTGAAACCAATCTTAATTATATTTGGTCTGATGCTATCAAGTTTTATTCTGATCATAATAGAGGCAAAGGGGGCATTGTTGTTCTGGTCAATCCTAAATGGGGTTCCCTCATCACTAACAATGGAGTTTCTCCTTGTCAAAGGGTCGTTTGGTTTACTATGAATATTGACAATAATCCTATTGGTTTCTACTCTATTTATGCTCCTAATGATGCCAAAGATAGGATCTCCTTGGGGAATTGGCTTGTCACCCTACCTGATATTCCCTGGTTTTTTGGAGGGGACTTCAACATGGTTGAATCCCAAATGGATAAAATTGGGGGCAATCCTTTCAAATGGAGGGATTGTGAGAATGTGCACTGGTCTAAATTTATTTATTCTAAAAATTTATTTGATCCTCTTGCCAATAACAAAGATAACAACCCTGGACTATGGCACACTTGGTGCAACTTCCAGCAGGGTCATGCTAGGATATACTCTATGCTGGATCATTTTTATGGTAATAAAGATTATTTCTCTTTCATTCCTGATCATAATGGTAATATTGTTTTGGTTTCTACTACCACGTTGTCTGATCATCACCCCATTTTCGCCCATATTAGTGTCAGTGCTACTCCCACTAGATAGAAGCCCACCTGTGATAAGTTTATCTTAAATACCAAGCTTCTTCAAGATGAGGATGTTCTTTGTGCCATTCAAATTATCAAAAATTTTAATCAGATTACAGACTCCTCCATGATTAATAGATGGAAGGCTAACCTTCTATCTTGGAAATGCTTTCTTCAAACTATAGGTCAAAAGTTTGCCAAAGATTATAGATTCATCAAAAAGCAGCTTTGTTCTGATCTTCAGAAAGTCGAGATGGAGGTTCAGTCTGATTCCTCTAACCCAGACCTTGTCAATAGGGTCCTTATAACTAAAGATGCTCTTAGTAGGCACTAGCAAGCTAAGATCCAAGGTGCGAAAATTCGGTCAAGAGCTTATTGGCTCCAACATGGAGATAGAGGATCTAAATTCTTTTTTAACCTTCTTAAGCATAAGCAAATTAAAGAGTCTATTGACAAGCTTGTTATTAATAATTAGGAAATTTCTGACCCTGCTAGTATCACTTTGGCTTTTGCTGATTATTATAGTAATCTGTTTGCTTCTGAGGAATCTAGGGAAGCTGAAGATGTTAGAATTAAATGCAAGGCTCTTATCCCCATTAAGTTGGACTCTTCTGATAGCCTATCCCTTTCCACTCCTATTTCTATTAATGAAGTTATTGGGGTTATCAAGTCCCTTAAGGATGATAAGGCCCCCGGGCTAGATGGTCTTTCTGTTGAATTTTACAAAGCTAACATCAATTGGATCAGTAAAGATTTGCTAGACATTTATAATGAGGCTTTGAGTGTTGGCTCCCTCGGCTCTGAGATTAACAAGGGAATCATCAAACTCCTCCCCAAGGATGGGGACAAGAGTCTTATCAAAAACTGGAGACCTATTACCCTTATTAATATGTCTTATAAAATTCTAGCTAAAGTGTTAGCCCTCAGGTTGGTGCACATCCTCCCTAAGATTGTTAGCTCTACTCAAACTGGCTTTATTAAAGGTAGATATATCTTAGAGAACCTTATCATGGCTTGGGAAGCCATGGATTGGGCTAAATGTTCCCATCAAAACTCTGTTGTGCTGCTTCTTGACTTCGAGAAGGCCTATGATAGGGTTGAGTGGAAGTTTATTATTATGATGCTTTAGTCCTTTGGTTTTCCTCCTTATTTTTGCAATGTTGTTCAAGTTCTCCTCAGTGATTCTTTTGCTCAAGTGGAGGTTAATGGCTCTCTTTCTGACCCTTTCCCTCTCGGGCGATCTATCAAGCAAGGTTTCCTGTTAGCTCCTGCTCTTTTTGTCATTTCTGCTAAAGCTTTATACTATATTCTCAGGGATAATACTCTATCCCTGGATGTTAGGGGTCTTTACCTCCCTAACAATGAAGAGCTTATAAATAGCCAATTCGCTGATGATACTGCTCTCTTCTTTGAGCTCCATGAGAGCAATTTTTTAAACCTGCAGTCTAAATTAAATTTGTTTTGCACCATCTCTGGTGCTCGTATCTCTCAGGCGAAGTCTATTTGTCTGGGATGGGATGAGCAACCTCCTGTTTGGTTTTCCCAGCATAATTATCAATGGGGTGGTCCTAATAAAATTGTTAAGTATCTTGGTATTCCCTACTCGGTTGATCCTTCTCTTAAGGATATGTGGGATTGGGTTAAGGCCAAGATTATGAATAAGCTCAATAAGTGGCATAATAGATCCTTATCTCTTGCTGGGAGAGTTCAAGTTTGTCAAAAGCTTTTGTCCTCTTATAATATTTATTATTCCTCTGCCTGGATGTTCAGTAATTATCAAATTCTCAAAATTCAAAAGGCTATTAGACTCTTTTTTTGGTCTGATGGCAAAGGTAATCATAAATTTCATAGTGTTAAATGGGATTGGTGTCATACGGATAAGACCCTAGGAGGGCTTGGGCTTAAAGATCTTAAATTGCAAGGAATTGTTCTTGCCATCAAATGGCTCTTCCACTCTCTGGAGGGTGACAGTCCTTGGAAAGTGCTTGTTAGACATAACATTGAGAGAGTTTTTCCCAAGAAAGCTAGTGCTTGGAAGAATCTCCCCTTCTGTGACTTGATTGTTGGTAAATTCCCGGTTGTTGTTCAGGGTTCTGCCATATTCAAATCCATTTGGCGTGCTTTGGAACATGTCTGGTTGTTTATTACCAATAAGGATTTCTATAATGATAATTATCTCCATGGTGAAAGGTCCATTTGGTGGAACTTGAGCATCAATGATAAACCCTTAGCCCTCTATCAGGGATGCTCTGCTAGGTTCTAGGCTAAGGCTGGTATTACTCAATTTGTTGATATTTTTGAACATGACACTCCTGTTCCCTGGGTTGATCTCAAGCGCAGATTTAATTTACCTGATTCTCATAAGAAGACTTATAATCTGATTCTTCATGCTGCTAAGGATATTCCTGCCACTTGCCAGGTGGATTCACACAGATACCTTAAGTGCAAGTGGTCGGATGGTATTGTCTTAGATAAGCTTAAAGCCAAGAACATTTATAAGATTATTGATCACAATGTTGGTATTCTTGATCATATTAACAAAGTTTGGTATTGTTCTTTTGATGATAAAACTTGGAATATGCTGCTGGATAATATTTGGAAAAGCCCTATTGAACCTAAACTCCAATGTTTTAAGTGGCTGGTTTTACTTGATAGACTACCGATCAAAAGAGACATTCATTCTTCTGATATTTGTAGTATCTGCAAAATGCTTGACTCTGGTAGACACATCTTATTTGACTGTCATTTTACTAAAGAGATGTGGAGACTTTTTGGTATTGTTTATCCTATTAATATTAACATTATTTAGATTGTTACTGGTTATATTAAAGGTATTAGTAAAGATGCTAATTTTTTCTCGAATATTCTTTCGTCTAAGATTCTTTGGCAGATCTGGAAATGCAGGAATGAAGAAAAATACCAAGGTAAGCCAAGGGTTCTTACTGAGTGTTATCGTAAACTCACTTATTTTAAAATCTTCGTGCAGGTTCAAACTACCATGATGATTGAGAAGGAGAAACTCAGGAAGTTCCTCAAAGATGGTCATGCCACGTTCTTTTTCTATGAGCTCAAGTATGGTTACCAGTGGTGTAGAACTTTGGATGATCAGCGAATGTTTGAGAACACTTTGTGGAGACTGAACCAGGTGATTAGAAGGAACCAAAACTCTAGAAAGGAGGAGATCTTTATGCTAACCCAAATCCAGGAGAGGAAGAACAATGTCTGGATGGAAGGCCCTCTCAGTTGGACCGCGTGGGTTGATACGTTCTCTGATATTCTACACTAGTGCCTTTGTTGTTTTTTGCTTTTTGGCCGTACTCTTGTGTATCTGTACAGTTGATACTATAGCTCTGATGTGAGGCTCCTGTTACTTGGAGGCTCTCGGTGAACTGTATTATTTTTTTGGTACTCTCTATAGCTAATAGAAAAAAAAGATCAACAAATAAATATTTCTCAAGTCACTGCTAGTTCTTAAAGAAATTACATTAATTTCACATATGCACTATCCTTTACTTCCCTTATCCCCTTATACATTTAAAATTGCATAGGAAAATTTGATTGAATATGTATGATATTAAAAAATATTTGCTGGTTTGACTGTCACTAGCTTCTTTCTAATTTGTCTAATTTGTACTTGTTTCTCACCTATAGACTCTGCCATTATTTTTCTTTTACACATACTTGATTTCCTTTAGTTTCACATAAAATCTTATGATTTTGATAATATGTTTTAGAATATCCATACATTATGAGATCAAGTCTTCATAAAGCACATATAACCTTGCACCCTTTTATTGACTTTTGTGTTGATAATAACGTTATAAAATAAATAAACATTGTAATATTAATTATTCTATTAGATCACATTATTTATAAATTCAATTATTAAATAAAATAAATATTATTTATATAATCATAAAATAATACTAAAATAATAAATAAATAATCACAAAAGAGTACTGAGTTAATTTATACATTATTTAAACAATATATTATTAATTAATAATTTAAATATAATATAATTACATTAAAAATATCCTTTATTAATTGTAAAATAAATCTATAAATTATTATATAGATTTAACTCCATGGCTAACCTTTAGTGAAATTAATTATCTTTGACTGCTTGAAGAGAAAAGCTAAAATTAATCCATGATTTTTGGTCAAAAACTTTCGCAATTGTTTGAAACAGTTTGCTTTTTCGATAACATTGGGATTCTAAATGGAGTTAAAATGAAGTCAATACATACATTCACCGACAACACATAAAGTAAAGGGAATGTCATATGTGCACAGTCATTTAAATAAATATTTTCGAGAAATATTTTTACTTTCAAGAAAATCCATTTGTTAAAATAAGAAAAATTTAAATTTGAAAAGAAAAACATAAATATTTTGCATTGAAAAAAGAAAAGAAAAGAAAAGATGCAGGTTTTTTAATAAAAATATTTTTACAATATATATTCACATATTTTAATTTCTAAAATGAAAAAATACTTTTACTATTAACATATATTTATTTTCTTAAAATAAGAGAGTCTAAATTTAAAAAATAGAAAATCATATTTTGCATGAAAATAGTCAATTGTTTTGCATGAAGATAAAAATAACAAAAATATAATCTTTAAGCAAGAATAGAAAACTATAAATAGGAAAGAATAAGAAGACAATTAAATCACCTAGAATTTGTGCAATTAGAGAAAGGGAAAAAGAAAAAGAGGAAGGTATGTCAAGAGAGAGAGCAGAAGAAATGAGGAGGCGGTTGTTGTACTTCCATCTATTTAATTATTAGAGCAATTTACAATTTAATATGACATTCCATTTGATTGAATAATTGATGCTCCATTTTCTATATTTAAAAAATTGATTCTATTACAATGTGTACATGTTAGTCCCTACTTGGTAAGGGAGAGTCACTACCATAATTACATTAGTTTTCTCCTTTAAATTCGTGCATCCTCCACTAATTCTATGGTCTAGAACAATTTTCTTATTAAAGTGAAATTTAAGTTTTTTATTTCTTTTTTCCTATTGACCATCCTCATTCTTCCTGTGGTTTTTTTCTTTTTTTAAAATATAATTCACAGAAATTCATAGCGGGTGATTTCAAAGTTGGACAAGTGACATTTCTAAAGTACAAAGGACAAAAAAAAAACTGTGAAATTTATTTTTTTAGATCTGTCAAAATTTAGTGATTTTTTTTACAATTTTTTTGTTGTTTTCCATCACAAAATATGCAGATCCTAAAGAACAGATGCTGAAAATTCCTAAAAATCTACTTGTTTTCAGATTTTTCAAATTTAGTCAATAATACATTTTGTAAGAAACTTAGCCACGTCTAATTTCAACTGTATTTTCCTCCCGGTTATTCTCCCTCGAACCTGTAAACTTATTTTTTACAAGAAAGTTGTTGAATTCGAGTCATGAGAGGTGAAGATCAGAAAAGCAAAAAAATTGGCAGCCCATGTTTTCTGCAAGGAGAGTGAAAGAAGTGGTGAAATTGACCAGGGGCTTCATCTGGTTCATCTTCTTTTAGCCCGTGCAGAGCCAGTGGGTTGCAGAGACTGAGAATTAACTAAAAATGACGCTAGTTATGTGTATGAAATTGTAAGAGTTCTCAAGTTTTCCGTAAAAATAATCAAAAATTCTATGAGTTTCCTTAGTTTTTAATTGTTTCTAACTAGAAGATGCTATTATATTTTTGCTATTATCTTAAAATGTATTCAACTCAAACTGTTTGGCTGGAATTAAGTTGTTGTCATGACATTTTTATTGTATAGGAATTTACTTTATTTTTAAGTTTTTTTAATTGATTCCCGTTTATCAATTAAATATAAATATAAACATTTGAAAATCTAAAGATCCTCATAGCTATCTACGATCAACCTTCTATAGGATTAGTTTTGAGATTTTTCCTTATGAAAACTACTAAAGACTAATACAATAGAGGAGCTCCAAGATGGATCAAATAGCTTATCTGAACTTTGAACTTTGATCCCAGTTGAAATTGAAACCCTATTTCCTTAGAATTTGAATTAAGTATCTTTGGAAAAATGACCTTTGGATATGGCCATAATTGCAATGGTTAGTTCTCTTTTGAATTTGAAATTCCTCATCCATCTCCACTACTCTAGAAACCATTCTTTCAAAACCATCCTAAATACTGAGAAAAATCTAGGAATTCCCTTAAAGGTTCCATTTTGATTAAAAATTAACCCCTCCATTAGTTCAATGTGGGATAGTCCCTAGCACCCCAATACGGATAATAATTTTAAATTTATATTCAAATGTAAAGAAAATTCTCATGTTACTGGGAAAGGGATGCATTCAGGAGGCAAAACAGATCAATCTATTATTAGAAAAGTATGCCAATGCTTCGGGTCAAAGAGCAAACAAAGAAAAATCAGTCATATTCTTTTTTCACACAAAGAAGAAACTCCAGTAGCAGATTGCAAAAGTTTTGGATTTCAAACCAGGATCTCTTCCCTGCTCTTACTTGGGCATCCCCATAGACAAATCCTTGAGATCCTCACAATTATGGAAATCTATCAATGAAAGACTTGATAGAAAAATGGAGTCTTGGAAATCCAAATGGCTCTCCTGGGCTGGAAGATTAGTAATGATCAAAGCAACATTGTCAACGATTCCCATTTATTTAATGTCTTGTCTTTCTCTGTTTTCGACTGGATACATGGACATGGTTAAGAGACTAAGGAAATTTTTTTGGCAAGGGACTGACACCATTAAGAAATTTTCACTTATCTCTTGGGACAAGATTTGCAAATCACAAACACTTGGAGGAACAGGCATAAAGAACCAACTTTGGCAAAACCAAGCCCTTGGGGCAAAGCTCTATTGGAAGATTATGAAAAACCAAAATTTAAAGTGGGTCAAAATCCTAAAAGGCAAATATCTAGGGAATCATTCAGAAACATAAATGTTCCACCTGCAAGCTCTTCCAAGAGGCTCTAGGATCTAGAACTTCATAATGAAATCTAGGCGTGTGATTGATAACAACATCACTTGGAATATTAAAGAAGGCAACGCAGCTAGATTTTGGGAGGATTCCTGGGGGGCTTCCCAATATTAATTCTTTGATAGGCCAAAATGAGATAAGTTAGACTTGTCTTGCAGCCTGGGGACCATATCTTAGAGACTATATTATTCCCTCTCCCTCATTTCTAGTGGATGATTCATGGAAATGGAAATATTTTTCAACTCTAAATCTGGATTTGACAGAATTGACAAAACTACAAAAGGTGATTAAGGATAGAACTTTTTTTATCAAACAAGGCTTTGATGAAATCATCTGGAATGGTGCTAAGTCAAGGACCTATAATGCCAAGGACAGATACAATATACTATCAGAAGGCTCCAAATCTAATAAACAAGAAATTCCCTTGCAGTTATGCTGGCACAGTGCTTGTCTTCTGAAAGCAGGCCTCTTCACTTGGGCTGCTTCTCAGGGCAGAATTCTGACAGCAGATAAATTTTTTAAAATGGGATACCATGGTCCCTCCAGATGTCCCTTGTGCAAATGTAATGAAGAGGATGTGAACCATTTGCTATTAACCTATTCCTTTGCATCAGAATGTTGGAGCTGGTTATGTTCTAAATTAGGCTAGCTATCAGCTATGCCAAACGAGTTGCTACAAATGTTATTATCATGGCCTAAACTTTATGTCAACAGTCTATGCAGCAACCTTTGGATTCTATCCCCATCAATCTTATTATGGGAATTATGGAAGGAGAGGAACAAAAGATTATTTGAAAACAATTCCATGGAATTGGCATCTATCCTCAACAAGATTGAAGCTGGAATAGTAGCAGTGATGAACTCCCGCCTTCAAACCCATTCAGCTCAACACAAATTCTACACAAGTTGGGATGACCAAATGTTCAAGTCTTGGTTCGGTCTCAAGACCCCCCTCTCCTTAGGAAAAGAATGCAAAATCAATCAAGCTTTGAGAGCATCATGCATGTGGCGCCCCCCTACTCTGGGCTGGTTCAAATTAAATTTTGAAGGTGCTTCAAAAGGCAACCCAGGTCCTTTGGGAGCAGGCTGCATAATTCATTCCTCAGAAGGCAAGGTAATTGCTAAGCTAGCAAAACCATTGGAGCAAGACACTAAAAATATGGCTGAATTTAAGGCCCTTCTTCATGGTTTTGCTTTAGCACATGAAATAGGAGTGAGGAAATTGGAAATTGAAGGGGACTCAATGCTAACGATCAATGCTGCTAGATCAGAGACAACTCAAAATTGGCACCTTTAAGCTCTACTAGACGTCATCCTTCAGTCAATCCATAGATTTGACTCAATAACTTTAAACCACATTTTCTGAGAAGCAAATACACTGGCAGACGAGCTGGCTAACATGGCATCCAAGGGGACTCATTTAAAAAATATTTTTTAAAATCTTAGTCTCAATGGATATGAGATTTTCAAAACTCCTCCTCTCGACTCAATCAAGTACTACAGCCTGTTTGTTAGCTGCATACTGTGGAGTCTTTGTTACCAGTATTGATGTCTTAGTGACAAGTTGCAATGTTCGGTAGGGATGAAGTGACAGTGTTATTTATATCTTATCAGCTAGCTCAGTAGATGGCGGCACTCCTCACCCCACTGTTACTCCTCTCTACTAACAGATGGGATGCTATAAGGACAATCTCATGGAGTATGCGTACTCTTTCTTGTCATCCACGGTTGTTGGTGGCATGGATGATGGCTTGGAGTTCCCCTACGGGGATGATCTTGATGAAGATCTTGATTGGGTTCTTCCTTTCAAACATGATCCCAACATTGATAGCCTGGGGAGCCCTGATTCTTCAGAGGTTGCTGCTAAGGAGGAGAACTCTAAAAATAATGAGGATTCAGAGGAGCAAGATGATAAGGATTCAGATGATGATGAGGAAGCGACTGCCAAGGAGGAGTTGGTTGAAGAGGCACAACAAGATCAGGATGTAGACAACATGGAACAGGATTCTCCTCCAGAATCTAGGGGAGAGGAATCTCATGTGGATTCCTCAAGCTCTTCTGATTAGAACTCTACCTCGGCTTTAGATTAAGCTGGGAATAGGGCACGCCATGGTTTTTGCTATCTTAGCTATTTTAGCTTATTACTTTTGACGTTTTAGTATGTTTTACTTTGCTAAGCTCAAAACATAGACTCTTCCGATTCTAGAACAGCTGTGCTAGTTCTTTGTTGTATGGCTTCTCAAGCTTTCAAGCTTCCTGGTGCTCTCTAGGAGAGCTTTAATACTTTTAACACTTGTATATTTTAATATTTTAATATATATCTCGGCCTCGGCCCCTTATCGATCAAAAAAAAAAGAAAATTCTCATGAAGTAATTTTCATCTGATCTAGATTCTCACCATCTAATTTTCTAAGGTTGGATGAGGATTTCCTGCCCTTATTTTGTTTCAAATTAGAACTACGGTCTAGTCTAAACAGACGTGCTTTAGATTTCCAAATAATTAATGGTTGTTGCCTTCATTTGATGTTGGGAACTTATCAGATTCATCTATCTTCTCAGACTCTAATACAAGTAACCTTTCTATGAAAGAATGTTTTATTTCAAGATATTCCTTCTCTTCAAATATATCTAGGTTTGTGAGCCCAAAAAGATCATACATTGCTTCAAGGTTCGCAGGTAGCCTACATACAAGTTATCACCTTCAGAGATCCCTTGTTCTACTAGGATTTCATTTTTCTGACTTCACACTGTTGCTTTCTACAAGAAATTGATCTGTTACCTCTTCAATAATTTTAATTTGAGTGTAAAAACATTTTTTTTTTAAAACTCTTCCAACTCCTGGGAAGAGGGATAAATATTGAAGCTAAATTGTGTTCTTTGAGCCTTACTAGACTAGCCACTTAGTCTCCTCTTGTCCAGATCTTTTGATTATCCCTAACCTTTAGAATCAAATCTTCAGATACTTTCTCTACATTGCTCCTTAACAAATAATTTTTAGGGGCCTGAATCCTATTTTGTAATATAAATAAACATTGTAAATTTTGAATTGTTAAGTTGGTTCTATGCCATACATCACTCTTATCAAAATTCAAACTGCCAAAACTGTATCCCTAAGACTTTCAAGTCATTAAATAGTACCCATAATTATATCCATAGAATTTGTGAAGTCTCTAAAAAATAGAGGATATCAAAGTCTGAAGGCAAAGACACTTTAGAAAATACTTCAAATGATTGAGACATCAAGCTCCTATATTCTAAAATAGATGTATCTTTGTATTCTAAGGGAGGTTATGCAATTGAATCTAAAAAGGAAAAAAATTGATATTGCTCTCCTTAGAATTAAAGTGCATTAAATAAAAATATAAAGTTACCATCAATTTTATGAATCATTGAAACACACCTGAAAATAAACTTCCAAAATAAAATTTACACCCAAACCTCTTGCTAGAGTTTCTTCTCTAATGCTTTTAGACATTAATACACTTTTCAACCATTAGAATATTCTCACTAGTTAAACCACTTTATAACATATGTAAAACTCTACAGACATTTAGATAGTCATTAGTTGTCACCAAATTATTTATCAGAGTCTACATTCTTATATATACATTGAATAATACTTTTCCCAAATAGTATTCATATACATTATTGAAAGTCACTAAAACATAATCCAGATTTCTAATATGGAAGATAAGATTAGTATCACACATGGGCTTTATAACAAATATGCCCTTATGCCTCATATATAAGATCAGACAATAGCCATGCAAGTGTCTCTAGGAGAACAATAAAGGGCATCAACTACAATTTACTCTTCAATTAGACTTCTTCTAATCTAACCTACACAATCGCCAAATCAATTGCTTAAACCACTTTGCTTTAACTTCTTCCTACATAGAAAAACATATAATTATTATTAGAAAACTAACCAGAATTGAACAAACTCAACTAACTTAAAAAGTGATAACCTCTCTTCAGCTTGCCAGCTCAAAGATTAACATTAACATGTTGCCAAACTATGTTTCATGTTTATTACCTTTTAACCCAAACTATGTTTCATGTTTATTACTTTTTAAAACTATGTTTCATGTTTATTACTTTTTAACCCAAACTTGCAGAAATAATTCAATTGCACACAAGATGTAAGTTCACAAACTTTTTTTTTAAACTTTCACATTGGATCTAAAATCGTTTTAATCTAAAATCATTTATATACTGATCTCCCATTTTCCTTAGTTTTCTATGTTATTCACTCCCACAATCCAAGCCCAAATGAAAATTGTTATATTATAATTTATTGTTCCTCATTTACTTTCTTTTAATGTTTTATTCCATTCTTTTTGGTTTTCTCATTTTCTTTTACTTTTGTTTGATTTATTACTTTTTATGGTTTTTACTATTTAGATTTCCTTTTTTTTTTCATTTTTTTTAATTTAATAAAATAATATTTTAATTTATTAAATAAATATTTAATATATAATACTTATGATCAATGAATATCTATTATAATATCTAAGTTTGATAAATTGATGTTATTATTATATTGTATTTTATATTTGTAATATTTATAGAGTTGTATTTAGCATATAAAAAATATGTGGTATTTTTAATTTAAATAATTTATATAAAATACAAAATAAAACATGATGTCATAGTCAAATTTTAGAATACCTACTTCTTACAAAGTATGATTTGGAAAAATTAGTTGACATCTACTTTTCCATATTTGTAACAAAATGCACTCATAGAAAGCAACCACATTTTTATGAAGTTTGAACCCAAAAATCACTCCACAATAAAGCACAACAAAAAATAGAAGGAAATTGACTAACTATAATTTTCCATTTCTTTGTTGTTCTCATACAATTTTAAAAAATATTTTATAGACTTTCATTTAGTTGACAAAAGAGACACTATATTTTTCCATAAAGATTCTTTTGTATAGGTCCACAATGGAGTAGAGAGTGTTCCAAGGAGGAAGGCTCATACCCTAGAAAGCGTAGAGTATGCAAGAGCAAAAATTGGGGAAAATTTAAATTTTATATAATATATTTATATTTTAAGATTTTTTGGGGTTTTAAATTTATTAAATATTTGTATTTAATATCAATATGCATTAGAAATTTACATATGCAAATAAGAGTTGAAAGGATATAAATAAATGAAAATATTTAAATATTTAAAATAAGAAATATTATTAATAAATATTCATTTCCTAAAATAAGAAAAATTTAAATTTGTAAAAGAAAAAGTAAATATTTTATATTTTAAAAAAGGAAAAGATACAAATTTTATAATAAAAAAACTTTTACAATCTACATTAAAATATTTTAATTTCTAAAACAAAAAATACTTTTACTAAAAATACATATTCATTTTCTAAATTAAAAAAAGTCTAAATTTAAAAAATAGGAAATTATATTTTGCATAAAAATAGTCAATTATTTTGCATGAAGATAAAACTAACAAAAGTATGTTCTTTAAACAAGGATAGAAAACTATAAATAGGAAAGAATAAGCCAATTAAATCACCTAGAAATTTGTACAATAGAGAAAGGGAAAAAGAAAGAGAAATGTCATGTGTAGTGGGAAAACATCTTAAACTTGAAATATGAAAGTAGATCTAGCAATTATGAAAATACAATATTTCCTTACAAAATCAATATGCATTACAAATAATTTTAAATAGGTGGGGAAGGTAAGTTATGATCAAGTTGAGTCGAAGAGAGAGGGGTATGGAGATAGGGATGGGAGTGACGATAGAGATGGAGATGTAAGAAATAGAAAAGATAAATATATGGAGATAGAAGAGAGAAGATATATATGTATGTGTGTGTGTGTGTGTGTGTGTATGTATATATATATATATGTATATACATGTATACATACATATATATATATATATATATATATATATATGTATATGTATATGTATATGTATATGTATATGTATATGTATATGTATATGTATATGTATATGTATATGTATATGTATATGTATATGTATATGTATATGTATATGTATATATATATGTATATATATATATGTGTATATATATATATATATGTGTATATATATATATATATGTATATATATATATATGTGTGTATATATATATATGTCTGTATAATATATATGTGTGTGTGTGTATATATATGTGTGTGTATATATATATATATATGTGTGTCTATATATATATATATGTGTGTGTATT